>JANAVB010029416.1:3213535-3573926 GCA_029216955.1 Iris pallida | reverse complement strand
AAACTCTGCTCCATGTGAGTCAAGTAAATCGTACTTTGTTTATAGTTTAAATAAAATTAGGTCGATTAATATGTGTGTCATCTACATTTCATGTACAGGCATGGATATACGAAAATTTCCCGACGCTAAAGAGGGCTACTCTTAACAAAGACTATGATGAGCAGCTACCTAGGATGTGCAAGTGGAATCCAGTTAAGATAGATAGCAGACATCCGCATACTTTAGCTTCCCTGCGTATCGCACTTGAAGATATGAACGAAAAGGAGGTGAGACAATGCTAACTTAAATTTTCATTTACTTAGGATTTCATTCTAGTGTAAAATAGTAACTTCTTTGGTCTTGATTACATATACTATGATGTAGATTATTTGGTATCCATATAAGGATCTTCGAAATAGTTCTCGTCCGTTGTAAGGAGTTTCACTATTTTAAGGTCTGATATCCTGTCAAGAAATTGAGGAGCCTCATATGCCAGACAGAGTGCTTCGTCAGTTTGGCTACGTGCAAACTATACCGGGCACTTTGAATTTGAGGACTTCTTCAAAAGGGAACAAAGCATCAACCTATGTCCCGCCGGACTACCGTTGGGGCTCTTACTTCTTCACTGAGTGGCAACGTCACGTAGTTGGTGAAACTTTACGACGTCCGATGGAGCAGATGTGGGATTGTACTGATGAATATATGAATTATTATGTAGAGGCCGGACATGGTATGATGTTGAATCCAGATACGCGAGGTGTTGAAGTGCCAGTAGCTGCTCCTCTACCAAACAGGGCAGGCCTGCTTGACGCACTGCAAAAGATGGCAAGTAGTATTTTTTTGAATTAATGTTTACCAGTATAGTAACCTGGCTAATTTGGACCCTTAATTTTTCCTTCAGGCTTCGAAAGTAAGAAACTTGGGGAAAAGTCTCGTGCTGTGCAAGGGAGAGAACTACGTCGACGTTACTAACCAGATGCAGAACATCGCATCGGACTATCCGTTTCTCGAAAATGAGCGACAGACTAAGATGCGTCATGAGAAAAAATGACTTGGTTGTACTTGTTTGAACAATTTGTGTGCCGCTTTTGTTGAACTGTGTTTCGAATACTTGTTGACGTCTTGGTTGTAATATGTTTTGAATACTTAATGTCGAACTTCCGTATCATTTTGTTGTATTATGCTTTCTTTGTAATAGATTTTGAATACTTAATGTCGAACTCCCGTATCATTTTGTTGTAATATGCTTTTGATGTAATAGGTTTTGAATACGTAATGTTGATCACCTACAGATGTTTCCTGAACATTGCAAGTTCTAAGTAGGACTGCCAAAAAATTTGGCAGTCCATCGTGAATGAAGGACTGCCAGAGAACTCGGCAGTCCAAGTTAGAACTTGCTGTGAACAAGGACTGCCCAGAAAACTGGGCAGTCCTTGTTCACAGCAAGTTGTAACTAGGACTACCCACTTCCCTGGCAGTCGTTCATTCACGATAGACTGCCAGAGAACTCGGCAGTCCAAGTTAGAACTTGCTGTGAACAAGGACTGTCCAGGAAACTGGGCAGTCCTTGTTCACAGTAAGTTGTAACTAGGACTGTCCAGTTTCCTGGCATTCGTTCATTCACGATGGACTGCCAGGGAACTGGGCAGTCCTACTTAGAACTTGCTGTGAACAAGGACTGCCCAGTTTCCTGGACAGTCCTTATTCACAGCAAGTTCTAACTTGGACTGCCCAGTTTCCTGGCAGTCGTTCATTCACGATGGACTGCCAGATAACTGGACAGTCCTACTTAAAACTTGCTATGTACAAGGACTGCCCAGGAAACTGGGCAGTCCTTGTTCACAGCAAGTTCTAAGTAGGACTGTCCAGTTCCCTGGCAGTCTTTCATTCACGATGGACTGCCAGATAACTGGGCAGTCCTACTTAGAACTTGCTGTGAACAAGGACTGCCCAGTTTCCTGGACAGTCCTTATTCACAACAAGTTCTAACTAGGACTGCCCAGTTTTCTGGTAGTCCTTCGTTCATGATGGACTGCCAGAGTTCTGGGCAGTCCTGGTAAATGTGATACTCAACTGTAAATGTGATACTCAAATGCCATACCAAAAAAACTTCCTTCTTCTTCTTTACAAAATGATGTAAAATAGTGTATCTGAGTAGGACCAAAAGATATAAACATCGGCGTAGGACCAAATATTTATATTTCTTTTTACAACCACATTCTTCGGTATAGACATAAATGTTTATCCTTGTTTCTAGTTACAAAATATGACAAAACTATCGGTGTAGGACCGAAGAAATGTTTATCCTTCTTTCTAGTTACAAAATGTGACAAAACTATCGGTGATGCTCCCCACTATCAGTCAATTAATACATCGTAGTGGTCTTTCGGCATTGGTATAGGTTGCACGTAGTTTGTTTTCTACTTGTAGGCATTGATCGCATCGGTGTACGTAATGACCATTGTTCGTATTACGTATCTCGGTATACGTGTACGTATTTAGACCCGTATTGCATGTCTCCTTGGTTGGCTCGGCCCAACTTAACTTGGTTCGGCTTGGTTTTGCATGGTTCGATTTTGCTAGATTTCATGTGGACCAAACCACTCCCACCTACCATCCCCATTAAATATCCCACCTACCATCCCCATTAAATATCCCACCTACCACCACCCTCTTCATTAAATATTCTACTAACATTTCTCTCTTCATTACTTCTTCTTCTCCACCATTACTTCTTCAACCACCAGAGAGAGATAGAGAGAGGGGGAGAGCTTAGGCAAGTGTACCTTGCTTCATGGAGGAAGTCCATTTTTATTGTTCCATTGTCTTTCTCATGTGTTTCTAACCCACTTTAGTACTTGGCATTTTTCATTTCCATGATTAAATTCTTATAGATCTAGTTTTGTGGTATTTTCGGTTTCCAGAATTTTGGATCTATCAAACTTGCAAATTTGCTAGTTGAGGATCCCATGATTGCAGGAAATTTCGTTTGGTCCAAATTTTACCTATGGGATTTGCTCAGCCGCATGGCTTTATATAGAATTGTATTATTGAATCTCCTATACATTTGCAATGCTAATCGTAGCCGCATGGGAATACACATAGCCACCTTAGCATTAAATGCTTGCACGTGGGAGCAAGCTTAGCATTAATTATTGGCCACGTTATCTTGGCTTAGCATTTAACGCTGGCACCCATGGCCTTGCATGCATCAGCATACGTGGGAAAATCATTTTTAGCCGCATGTAGGAGCATGTCCAGCCGCATGCCTTGGAATAATGCATCTAGCATTAATGCATTAGCCATGCATCAGCATATGCCTTACATTTAAAGCATTAGAAAGTTGCATGTTGCACCATCAGCCGCATAAGCCTTAGGCCAGCCGCATAGCATTCTAGAGTGCATTAAAGAATGCATAGAATGAATTTAATGCATTTTTATGCATTGTCCATGCATCAGCCGCATGGCACTCAAGAATGAATTTAATGTATTTTAGGCATTGTCCATGCATCAGCCGCATGGCACAACAAAAATTGCATTTAATGCAAATTTTGATGCATTAGCCGCATAGCTTGCATTTAATGCATTTGCATTAGGATGCTTGCATTTAATGCATTTGGAGCCGCATAGCCTTTAGGGAATGCATGAGTTGCATTCTTTAATGCATTATAAAGCATTAATTAATGCATTTGAGCCGCATAGGCTTCTGAAGACTTAATGTTTTATGCAATTAAGTCCTTATCTTTATTACTTAATGTTTTATGCAATTAAGTCCTTATCTTTATTACTTAATGTTTTATGCATTTAAGGCCTTATACTTATATTTTAATGCTTTTTAATGCATTTTGATGCACTATCCATACTTCAGCCGCATAGCCCCCCCAAGGAATGCATGTGATGCATTCTTTTCCAAATGAATTTTTGGCATTAATTAAAACATATCTTTTCCAAATGCATTCTTTAATGTTTAAATACAATCCTTTCCTAATAGCATTCTTAATGTATGGATAATGCCTCACTTCAATGCATTATCAATACGTTTCCTTAATGTATTTATTGTTACATTCTTTAATAAACCAGCCGCATATGGCCAGGTGACTGCGGGCCGCAGGAAAAAAATTTGAGCCGCATGAGTCCCCCACAGCCCTTGCCCCTTCTAATATTTAATTATTAAATGTGTACTTGTGCTAAATTAATTGTTCCCTGACACGATGGTGATCCGTTGTGGTACACTTTTGACATGACGTGATAGTGGCCCGACGCGGCGCACTCCTGACGGTGAACATGACATGACAAGATTGAATGGCCTGGACACCGTGGATGATTGTGTTTGTACAATTGAACCGATAATGTTCGCATCATGTCTAGGACGGGAATCCCTGAGTACCACGGTCAGGGGTACCTACTGTAAATGGCTAAGGCTAACAAGTAGAATAATTCAGTAGTCATGAGAGATCTTTCCAGCTACAGGCGATCCCGTTATCCCAGCCACCATTGTGGGACTTGCAACCTGCCGACGAGTAGAGCACAAGTCTAAATTCACTGATATATGGAAAGAACGATGTACTGCTTAAATAAACCCAAGTCGCCTGGATAACCTGGATTAGCTGCAGGGCTTGTGGCTGGAGGAACATCTCATTGCATGTTGTGATAACCCTAGTTAGCTAATGTAGAAAGCCGTAGTCATTGGTTGGCCGAAAACGATTGTATGGTATAGTTTCAGTGCTCGATTATTGCAGGCTTGATCGCATGATTGTCACTTTTAGAAATAAAGACCAGAGGCTGAGTTCTGTTCAGGCGAAGGGTTACAACCCCGGTCCTTATTTGGTTTAAGGGTTGTAACCTGGCTTCCGGAACAGTTCTAAGTCCTCTCTTCGTTTATTGTCTTATTGCACCCCACGTCATGCTTGTAATGCTTTACCTTACCAACAAGATTGGAGACGGAGTTCTATTCAGGTGAAGGGTTGCAACCCCGGTCCTTGTTTGGTTTAAGGGTTGTGACCTGGCTACTTGAATGGTTCCCTCGTACTCCATTATGACTGTTGTTATTCTTTTACTTTCAGTTCTTTTAACTATTTTAATATATATTTCTAATGTGCTGGTTTTAGTTCTTAAGTGAAGCCTCATTTGTGGCACTTGCTCTTTCTGGGAGCTGACCTAGCTGGTTTTGTGTGGCTAAATTTTGGAGCTACCTCAGAGGATCTACCGACCTTCCAGCCCGATGGTGACCATCAGGCGTGACCAGGGCAACGAGTGGATTTATTTTTGCTCTCCCACTCTATTGTAAAAATTTCATTTTGAGGCGTTTAGCCGGCGAGCACCTGTTAGCTCGTATTGCATACCTTATTATTGTCTGCCTACGGGCTGTAATATGATTGACAGATCCTAGGGTTGATCATGTATGACTAAACTCTTGCTAGTCCTCATATTTTGTAACGACTAGCTTCATGATCAGCTGAATATGTAATGTTTGGGACGCCTTATTATTGTATATTTGGTGATCTTATATCTTGTGACCTTACTTGCTTGCTTGAGATTGAGACAATTAGGCTTGTTATTGACCATAGGAGACTGATGGATTGTAGTTAAACCCTCATGTATCTAGACAGCCGTGACCGTATAGTGGGATGGATTTCATTTCATTATACGTAGCTGGCTATGTATGCCCCCGCTCTCCAGTATTCTGGTTCTGGGGCGTTACATAGTTTAAGTGGTGGCCCATACAGGTCTTGTAAATCAAGATATGTGAGGGTTTACTGAATAGATATCTCAATCAGCACTCGTCCTTGATCTCTGCCAGAATCTTCTAATCCCTGAGATTCTCGACCTGATCACATGCTTGTATCGTTGATCTGTTCTGGTCCTTCCTTATTGTTCTATATGTCGTTTTCTTCAGCGACATTGTTCCTGGACCTGCCGATCAGCAATGCGAAGCGCTTCCCATGGACCAGCAGTAACAAGAAGACCAGGCCCAGCACTCAGGAGTAGCCTCCCGGGCCATGCCTTCCGGAGATCTAGAACCCCCGGTGCAGTCAGCCCAGCCCGCGAGACAGGATGATGGAGCCTTGGTTGGACTTATTAGGGAGCTGCTTGCATCGCAGGATCGTCGAGGAGATGCCTTGCATCATGCGATGGCAGATGCTCTGGGCAGAGGTGGACACCATGGGAGCAGTGCAGCGAACAATTTCAAGCGCCTGAACCCTCCATTCTTCGATGGCAGCGAAGACGCTATCGCTGCTGATGCGTGGCTTCAGGACACGGAGATGATATTAGAAGCAGCAAAGACCCCAGAAGATGAGAAGGTGGCCGTGGTGCGCCTGCAGTTATTGGATCTAGCCCGCAGCTGGTGGACGGCTCAGGCCGTTGGACTAGTGGCGCCTATTGCTTGGGCAGTATTCCGTGAGAGGTTCCGGACCAAGTACTTCGATGCGGTGGTTCGGTATGATCTTCAGACCAAGTTCACCAATTTGAAGCAGATGGACAGGACGGTCGATGGGTATGCGGCCGAGTTTTCTAGGCTTAGTCGGTTTGGTCCCACCTTGGTGGCGACCGAGTTCGATAGAGCCCAGCGATTTCAACAGGGACTCCACCTAGAGATTTTGCTGGCAGTAGAGCAGTTCGAGCATCAGACTTTTGATGCGATATTGAGGGCAGCTAGGAGGCATGAGTATACCTCCCAGAGGATTGTGGACAGGACCGGAGGTCGAAAGCGATCTCACGGACAGATGAATCAGTCGTCAGCTCCAGCCCCGACAGCTAGAGCTATGACCATTGGAGCTCCGAGAAGGGCAGCTTCAGTTACGTCGGTTCAGCATTCAACCCTGACGTATCCTCAGCAGCAGAAGCAGAAGCAGTCTTCCCCCATGGGCTGCTCTTATTGTGGGAAGCCTGGTCATGTTGTTTCAGAATGCCGCAAGGCTCGAGGATTGTGTTTGCTTTGTGGAGCGCCATACCACAAGGTAGGGTCCTGCCCGTTCAGGACTGACTCATCACCAGCCAGGACCAGTTCATCAGTGAGGGGACCAGCCCCAATACCAGTCCAGCAGCAGTTTCCATCCCCGAGGCCGTTGCCGACGCAGACCCAGGCTTTTCATCAGCAAAGGCCTCAGCAGTTTGCCCAGGTACAAGCCCAGAATAGGCAGCGAGGATTCCAGCAGAGTGGGCCGGCACCCAGAGGACATGGTCAAGTGTTGGCTTTGACCATGGGAGAAGAAGGAGTGGCACCAGGTGAGGTAGTGGCAGGTACTATTCTCGTCAACACATTTCCCGCTTCAGTGTTATTTGATTCTGGTGCATCGCATTCATTTATGTCTGTACGATTTGCGACACGGATAGGACTGTAGCCCGAGTCGTTATCAGTAAGGCTCAATATACTTACTGGTAATGGTCTTGTGGGAGTAGATAGAGTGTTTTCCTCGTGTCGGATCGTGGTTAGCGGTAGAGAGTTTCCCGCTAGGCTGATAGAATTCCCGATGGCCGATTATGATGTGGTCTTAGGAATAGATTGGTTGAGAGACCACTATGCTAGAATAGACTACCATATTGGCAGAGTTGTTTTTAGCATTCCAGGCGAGCTGGAGTTTTCCTTTTCTCGAGGCGAAGTTGAACCTTCTCCTCCAGTATTGCGGATGGCGGTAGCAGCAGTGCAGTTACCCCGGATAGTCAAAGAATTTCTAGATGTTTTCTCGGAAGAGCTTCCAAGGATGCCGTCAGAACGGGAGATCGAGTTCACTATCGACTTGATTCCCGGGACAGCACCAGTGTCAGAGAGAGTCTACAGGATGACGCCGTCAGAATTGGAGGTATTGTATAAGATGATTGAAGAACTCAGAACCAAGGAATTTATTCGTGCTAGTGGATCGCCTTGGGGAGCCCCGATGCTTCTTGTGAAAAAGAAGGATGGTATGTCCAGATTATGTGTTGACTATCGTACCTTGAACTCAGTGACAATCAAGAACAGATATCCTCTCCCCAGGATAGATGACTTGTTTGATCAACTCAGAGGAGCGACAGTATTTTCGAAGATTGATTTGCGGTCAGGGTACCACCAGATCAGAGTCAGAGAGCAGGACATCCCGAAGACAACTTTCAGATCTAGACATGGGCATTGGGAGTTCCTTGTTATGCCCTTTGGAGCGACCAATGCACCGGCAGTATTCATGGACCTCATGAATCGTATCTTCATGCCTTATTTGGACCAGTTCGTGATCGTGTTCATAGACAATATCCTGGTCTACAGCAAGAGTGAAGTGGAGCATGAGCAGCATCTCAGAGTTGTCCTCCAGATTCTCCGAGAGCACCAGTTGTATGCCAAGTTTAGTAAATGCGAGTTCTGGCTCGATCGCATTTCATACTTGGGTCATATCATCACCAAGGGTGGAGTGGAAGTGGATCCCCAGAAGATAGTGGCTATCGAAACCTGGCCAGTGCCCCGCACAATTGCAGAAGTTCGCAGTTTTCTTGGATTGGCCGGTTATTACCGGAGATTTATTTCGGACTTTGCTCGGATTTCAGCGCCATTGACGCAGTTGACCCGCAAGGATGTACAGTTTGCTTAGACAGCAGAATATCAGGAATCTTTTGAGAAGCTAAAGCGAGGCTTGATGACGGCACCCGTTCTCACACTTCCAGATGGAACCGGAGGATTTTTAGTGTACTGTGACGCTTCAGGCAAGGGTTTAGGATGTGTTTTAATGCAGCATGGAAAGGTAATAGCTTATGCGTCACGTCAACTTCGTGATCATGCAAAGAATTACCCAACCCATGACTTAGAGCTGGCAGCAGTAGTGTTTGCACATAAACTGTGGAGACACTACTTGTATGGAGATAGGATGGAGATTTTCACCGATCACAAGAGTCTGAAGTATGTTTTCACCCAGAAGGACCTTAACATGCATCAGGGAAGATGGCTAGAGCTACTTGTGGATTATGATGTCAACCTGCAGTATCACCCTGGAAAGGCCAACGTTGTGGCAGATGCATTAAGCAGAAAAGCCGGGGTTTACCTTCTGACAGCGCAACCAGAGTTGTTAGCAGATCTTCAGAAGATGGGTATAAAAGTTGTCCTTCCTACCAATATGGCATTGATGGCCAGCATACAAGTGCAGTCCAATATAGTTGAGAGGATCAAGATAGCTCAGTCCTCCGATTCTAAGCTTCAGCGGCTTAGAGCAGAATGTGAAGCTGGACGACGACCAGAATTATGCATTCATGAAGACGGTACACTTCGACATGGTAAGCGTCTTTGTGTACCCAGTGGAGATATTAGACAGGAGGTGATGGCGGAAGCTCACAGTTCTCAGTATTTGATTCATCCCGGTGGCACGAAGATGTACCGAGATATCCGTCAGCACTTTTGGTGGAATGGCATGAAGAGGGAGATAGCTCGGTTTGTCTCTCGGTGTTTGGTTTGCCAACAAGTCAAGACTGAACACCAGAGGCCAGCTGGACTTCTTCAGCCCTTGCCGATTCTCGAATGGAAGTGGGAGCATATAACCATGTATTTCGTGACTGGATTACCTAGATCCCTAGCAGGTAGAGATGCTATTTGGGTTATAGTTAACAGGCTCACGAAGGCGGCTCACTTTCTCCCATTCAGAGTGGGTCAGTCGACGGCTTAGCTAGCAGAGATGTATCTTCGGCAGATTGTCAGATTCCACGGAGTACCAGTCAGTATCACCTCGGACCGAGATTCAAGATTTACGTCGCACTTTTGGCATAGTTGCAAGAGAGTTTGGGAACTCACCTCCAGTTCAGCTCAGCTTATCACCCGCAGATAGATGGTCAGTCGGAGCACACGATCCAGACTCTGGAGGATATGTTGAGATCTTGTACACTCGACTTCGGTAGTTTGTAGGAAGATCACCTGCACCTGGTGGAGTTCTCGTACAACAATAGTTTTCAAACTAGTATCCAGATGGCACCGTTCGAGGCACTGTATGGAAGAAAGTACAGATCTCCACTAGCCTAGGACGATGTGGGAGAGAGGCAGATGCTTGGTCCAGAGATGATCGCTCAGACCGTTGAAGTGGTCAGAAGAGTCAGAGATCATCTTCGAGTTGTCCAAGATCGCCAGCGTCATTGGGCCTATTCTCATCGGCGCCCTCTTGAGTTTTCTGTCGGCGACCATATATTCCTGAGGATTTCGCCTAACCGCAGCATCATTCGTTTCGGCGTACGAGGAAAGCTTAGTCCTTGGTATGTAGGGCCGTTCGATATTCTGGAGCGAGTAGGTGATGTGTCCTATCGTCTCGCTCATCCGTCGTCGCTACGTGAGGTGCATGACGTGTTCCATGTATCCCAACTACGACGGTATATCCCGGACCCGAGTCATATCCTGGATCATTCGGAATTGGTTGTTGGTACCAACCTTTCGTATGAGGAGAGGCCCGTATCCATATTGGACCAAAGAGAGAAGGTACTCAAGAACAAGACTATCAAGTTAGTCCGTGTTGCTTGGGGTCACCACTCTTTGGGAGAATCAACGTGGGAGCGTGAGGATGATATCCGATCGCGATATCTCGACCTGTTTGACTCGTGAGGTATAATATCTTTCCTATGCCTCATGTCTTCGAATCCTTGTTTGCGCGAATAATTGCTTGATTGCTTGACTAGTATAGCTTGCCTGTGAGTAGTATAGCTTGTCCTTGCATCTCTAGCCACTTGATTAAATTCCGAGGATGGAATTCTTTTAAGGTGGGTAGAGTTGTAATGACTATTGTTCGTATTATGTATCTCGGTATATGTTTACGTATTTAGATCCGTATTGCATGTCTCCTTGGTTGGCTCGGCCCAACTTAACTTGGTTCGGCTTGGTTTTGCATGGTTCGATTTTGCTAGATTTTATGTGGACCAAACCACTCCCACCTACCATCCCCATTAAATATCCCACCTACCACCACCCTCTTCATTAAATATCCCACTAACATTTCTCTCTTTTCATTACTTCTTCTTCTCCACCATTACTTCTTCAACCACCAGAGAGAGATAGAGAGAGGGGAGAGCTTAGGCAAGTGCACCTTGCTTCATGGAGGAAGTCCATTTTTATTGTTCTATTGTCTTTCTCATGTGTTTCTAACCCACTTTAGTACTTGGCATTTTTCATTTCCATGGTTAAATTCTTATAGATCTAGTTTTATGGTATTTTCGGTTTCCAGAATTTTGGATCTATCAAACTTGCATATTTGCTAGTTGAGGATCCCATGATTGTAGGAAATTTCGTTTGGTCCAAATTTTATCTATGGGATTTGTTGACACAAAGTCACAGTCAACCAAATATTGATAACATTGACTAAATAATACTTGTAATAATTCAATACGACACACGACGACTACATCCAGCTCAAGTCAGACGACAGCTCAGTTTTGCAATGCAAGTCATTTTTAAGTCTGTATTTTATAAATTTATTGAGTCTAGACTGATGTAAGCTGAGTTGTGCTGAGCTCTTGAGACTTAACCTATAACCTACCCAAAATCCATAAGCTCCACACATCCAAATAAGCCCATTGGACCATAAGACCTATTCTGTGCTCTGGAGACAGAGTTCGGGCCGAACTCTGCCTCCACACAGAGTTCGGGCCGAACTCTGTCCCCTAAAAATTAGCACCCTAATTTTTAGGGTTGGCTGGTTGCTAGTTGTCCAACGGCCAAATTTTTGAAAATTCCTACCAGAATTCTGGCCGAATTCTGCCTACTGGTATCCTATAAATAGGCCATGAATTCTCTTATTTTCAATCATCCAATCTTCTCTTCTCTTCTCTCTAAAGCTCAATATAAGCCATACCCTTCTTCATCTACTAGCCACAAGCCTTCTAAGCCTCAAGTGCTCAGCATTATTCAGCTAGGAGTTTTGTGCAAGAGTTCAAGAAGTCGCTTGAAAAATTCCAAGCATCGCCACTGCGATCCTTTGTAAGAAGTTGACATGATCTTCTGAAGAAAAGGCACGGGATGTAAATACTATTTCACAAATAGTGGATTTAATCCTGAGCTAGAGTTCTCAGGCCTGGACTAGTCCTCCACGAGGGAAACCAGGTTAAAATCGGCTGTGTTTGCGTATGCTTTCTTGCTCCTTATTTATTTCCGCATTTACTCTGATTATTTTTAGCTTGTGAAAGAGTTTAATTTTTATTTGGCTATTATCGCTATAAATTCTATTCACCCCCCTCTAGAGTTGCCATCTGTTCTTCAATTGGTATCAGAGCTCGGTTCTCTCAACAAGGACTAACATCCTAGAGCTGATCCATGGCAACCACACAATTCTTGATTTCCAATCACGGTGAAGGGCAGTCCACTCATAGGCCTCCCATATTTGATGGAACTAACTACACGTATTGGAAAATAGGGATGAGCTTTTATCTCAAGTCGCTAGACTTCGACCTATGGACTATCGTCACCGATGGTTACAAAAAGCCCGCCAGGATAGTTGTCAATGGTGATCTCGTTGAGAAAACCTATGACAAATATTCTGACGAGGAGAAGAAATAGGCAAGTCTAGACGCGAGAGCTATTAATGCTTTATTTTGTGCTATAGACAGGAATGAGTTCAACAGGGTCTCAACATGCACCACCGCTCATGAAGTATGGAGACTTCTAGAAGTGACGCATGAAGGAACCACGCAAGTCAAGGAATCGAAGATAAGCCGTCTCACTCAAGAATACGAGACTTTCAAGATGAAGCCAAATGAGACGATCACACAAATGATTACAAGATTCCTCGACATCATCAACCCCTTGTCTTCTCTCGACAAACAATACTCAAATCACGAGAAGATCCGCAAGATACTTAGGGGGCTACCAAAGATTCGGAACTCCAAGGTGACAGCCATCATAGAAGGAAATGATCTCACAACTATGTCCATAGAGACTTTGATGGTAAAGCTGGTGACTCATGAGCTTGACCTCAAAGACTTCGAAGAGCCTGCTCCTAAGGCTAAGAGATCGCACACAAAGCTCACCGACGAAGGGCTGACTCCAAAGAGACGGATGACGACAACTCGGAAGATGATGATCAAGCTCTCATGGTCCGCAACTTCAAGAAATTCCTTCGCTTCAATCGAAGAAAGAAGGAACCACAAGAAGATGGCGAAGAAGAGCCAACCTGCTACGGTTGCAAGAAGACGGGACATGTCCGAAAAGACTGTCCATTCTTAAAGAAGAGCAACCGCTATGAGAAACCATACAAGAAGGCCTCCTCAAAGAAATATGCCAACACAAGCATTTGGCATGAAAGCGAAGCTAGTGACTCCGAGGAAGAAAAGGACTCTCCTCAAGATACTGCAAATGTGTGCCTAATGGCAACGTTCGACAAGGTATCAAACGAAACTCATGACGACTTCACTTTTGATGAACTTGGCGATGCTTTCACCGATTTACTCGATGATCACAAAAAGGTCATTGGTAAATACAAATATGCCAAGGAAAAGATCAAAAGTCATGAAGTCGAAATTCAAAGACTTTCCTTATTGCTTGATAACATTAGAGACACGTCACCCACGGAAGTCACAGATGAGGTATCTAAGCTTAAACTAAGCCTTCATGATGCCGAAGCACGTATTGAACAACAAACACAAGAAATCACTGCACTCAACACGATGCTTGCTGAAGAAAAGAGTAGACACAAGATTTCTATGACTAAGATATATGGTTTGAATGCTAAGGTTACTGAATTGCAGGCTGTCTCTAAGAGATTAGAGACTAAATTGGGAAAACAGGTTGCTCAACCTCAAACCCAATCATATGAGACACACACAAAGCATAACACTACTCATACTAGTCATCCACGTCATCCACCTGCAGCACGTAACCATGCTTACATATACACACACTTTCATAAAGCACACAAACCACATATGTTTTCCATAAATAAATTCACTTTATTTATTGTGTATCTGGGAAAATTACAACTGTAGGAATCCGATCTAGAAGACGATCGCTTTATCCCTTGGACTATGCGAAGAAGAAAAGCTCTCAAAATTTTAACAGTAAGTTAGATAACTATGTATCTGTACAATGAATGAGAAAAAGAACTCTATTTATAGAGTCAAAAATAACTGAAAGGATAACTGTCTTCACAGCCTTTGCCTAGTTAAAAATCACGCAGGATTTAACATACGCAAGGTTGTGAGCAGTTACTGGACGTGGCCTGTAACTGTTGGACACATGGCAATCATGCATGAGTCGTGTGCAAGTTACAGGACACGCAGGCGAGAGATCAGTGGCATGGCTGCCACGTACTCCAATTTGATAAAATCTACGCAGACTTGTTGAAGACGAAATCCACGCAGACTCGGGACAGAAAGCTTCAAAATTCACGCAAACTTGGGACAAGAAGCTTCAGGATCCACGCAGACTTGGGGCAAAAAGCTTCAAAATCCACGCAGACTTGAGGGAAGAAACTTCAGAATCCACGCAAACTTGAGACAGAAAGCTCAAAATACACGCAGACTTGAGGAAGTAACATATAGGTTCAAAATACACGCAGGCTTGAGCCAGAAGGCTCAAAATCCACGCACGATTGAGGCAAGACTGCCAGCTGTCTTGATTCGATGTGCCTCGACTGACACAAAATCTCTGACAGTGATTGCTTTTGTCAGTCACATTAAATGACAAGAAGCTCTTTTGGTACGCCAACTTGACGAAGGCTGAGTCTTGCTGAAGAAGATTTCGAAAGTCACGCAATAGTCGGCTGTGATCTCTAGAGTTCTGTGCATACGTGGCATACGAGAAGACATTCCTCGACTGTCGTGCTATCAGTCATGATGATACTCTGACAAATGATGAGCTGTCTCCCAGCGTGACTTTTTTAATATTGTCCTGATCAACTCAGCGTGACTTTTGGACCTTGTTCTGATCAACTCAGCGTGACTGTTCATTTTTAAGGCCTACAAAACCCCCTTCAAAGTTTTCGAAAGTTGAAAAGACTTCAAAATTTCGAAATACTTTGAAAAAGATAAACATGCAAATGAACTTATTAAATGTCATGATGACTCTTCATTTTTCGAGACTGATTGCATCCAATTTATGATGGAATATGAACCGCCGGCAAGCTCTGTTATATAAACAGGGAAAAAATTCAGCTTTGATGTTCATCTTACGTCAACATGACTCCTAAGGAAGAAGCTGAAGAAGAAGCAAGAAAGTTGGGTTTTTGTGCCCATGGCGACCCTACTTTTGGGGGTAAGGAACCGGAGCCTTTTGTTTTCGAGTTCAAAGATGACCCTACACAACTAGCCAAGAATTTCTTGAGCTATTTTGGCCTGGACGGCTCGTCTTCTTCCAATGGGCGCAGCCTCGCAGAGCAGCGTGAAATGTTCAATATTCTGTTACACCGCATGGGGGTCAAGAGCGAGAAGAATTGGGCGCCAAGCTCAGTCACTCTGCAAAATAGAGCGTTTCTTTTATGCTTTTGTTTTCTTTTTGAGAAATGTTGTACTTCTTTTCCTATGTAAGGTCATCAGTGCCTGCTTTTGCCTTGAAAAATGTAGTACAACTTTTGTGCTGAACAACGTTCATTAATGAAGAATATTAAGTGGCACTCTTTGAATGTTTCAAATATTGTGCTATTTTCCAAAGCACACGTGACACTCATTCCATGGTTTATGAGCGCTTTTTACTCGGATCTGTTCCAAGAATAGGCCTGCACTTTGTCCTTTAAATAGATAGGTGAGTTCCATGCATACTCATCTTCTTATTCTTCCTCTTCTTCTCTGAGAATGAATCTTTTGTGAGATTTCATTCTCAGACAGGAAAGCAATGCTTTCTAATGTTCGATTTCTGTGCACTATATCAGACATTGGTTTGCCAATCTTTAGCACCAAACTCGATGGTAAGTATGCGTACCATTTTTTACTGTTGAAGATGGGCTCTTGTTTCTGACTGAACAATACACGCCTGTCTCTGTTTGACAAATGCACGCTTAATGATAATGATATTTCTGTTGATTTAATCTCTTTTTTCTTGCTGTTTTCTGCAGAAGCTCGGCTGAAAATTTTCTTCAGAACTGGCATTGGTGATGTGGATGCTGTGGAGAATATCCTGCTGACACCTACATCAGGGAGCTCATACGCTTTTGACGCGTAAATCAGACAACTCAGAACTCTTCGTGGGATAGAAGGGTCTTCCTCAGATGGTAGGAAGAGCCTTTATATACGAGAGTTGGATGGTGGAGTCAACTCTACCCCGAGAAATCGGGTAGTAGAGTTCATTTCAGGGCAGAACTAGGAATTGTATCCCAATGTTGGATACATTCCTATCTCCTTTGAAAGGTCGCTCCCAATCCACCAGTTGTATTGGCAGCAACACGTCTTCGTACTGCCCTACTCTGTGGTTCTCCTCTCGTCTGAGAGAGAAGACCAGAGTTTGATTCCTGCTGATCTGGTCGTGACTGGGACCCAGACAGTCAGAAACTGCCACCAACAACGAATCTGACGGAGAAGGTCCGACGGAGAAGATCCAAAGAAGAAGATAGATCTCTATTAGGTTATTGTTGTGGTGTAGAATGAAAATCCAAAATTTGTAATAGATTTCCATTATGATTTGTAAGAAAGTCTAAGAGAATATAATAGACTTTTTGTGGTGAAATGAGAATGGAAATGATAATTCTTCTATGCTCAAAAATTTGTATTTGTGGATGAATTATGGACATGATAGATAGTGAAATCTTCTTTTCTGATTTAGAGTATATAATATTATCAGAGGTAATATGGACATGATAATATGTAGGAACTCAAAAGAAAATAGATTGATTTCTATGCAGAGGTCAAAAATGACAAGTAAGTAGATTCGGAATTGATCCAAAGGTAAGTAACGAATCCCCAAAATTGATAGAAGATTATGAACGGACGAACCATCGGATGAATGTAATAAATAAACGAATGAACCGTCAAGTATTAATGAATGGGCGAACCGTCTGATGAATATGAGAAATGAACGGATGAACCGTCAAACATTAATGAATGTGTGAACCGTTGGATGAACGTGACGTTTCATTATTTAAAGAACTTCTGCCTATAAATATAGCAGAAATCTGGAAAAAAAACGAACACTTCTATTCCACAACATAAAAATGTCGTCTGAAGAATCATCCAAGAAGGCTGAAATTGCCATGAAGATTCAAAAAGGCAATGAAGAACATCCTGCTGATCCAGTTCAATCGAAGAAGGCGGCAGCAGGCGAAGGTTCGTCTGCACCCAAGCCACCAAGAGACATTTTAGACTTCCTGCTCGAACCAGGAAGGACTGAAGAAGAAGAAGCCATGAGGATGGCCGCTTGTAAGTTCCTCGTGGGTTCCAGCAAGGAGGTCCTCAGTTCTTTTGCTGATCGCATTTTCAAGAAGGACGGCAGTGGCCCACGTCCAAATGTAGAGAAGGATGATAGTGATCTTCCTTAATATCATGTACCATCATTCATGATTAAAATAAAATAAAAATTTTATTTCTAAACATGAACTTGTCTGATGATTACAAGCATTTACATTTATACATAGTATTTTTTAAGGAATTTGCCATTAATAGGCATCATAACTTTTCGGCCATCCAGTTCTGAGGGTTGATAAGCTCCATTTGAGAAAACTCTGCTTACGATATAGGGACCTTCCCATTTTGCATCAAATTTGCCCTTGCTCATATGAGTCATAGTCATAGGACGTCTGACTGTTAGAACAAGTTCTCCTTTTTGATACGTTCGAACTCTGACTTTCTTATTAAAAGCTCTTGAGATTCTAGCTTGATAGAATTCAATATTCTGTTGAGCAGATAATCGCTTTTCATCCAGAGCTTCTAATTCCTGAAGTCGAAGACGATCATTATTTTCAGCAGTGAGTTCATTAGCGATTGCTATCCTTAAAGAAGGAATTTGAATCTCTAATGGAAGAACAGCTTCGCAACCATACACCAGAGAGAAGGGTGTACATTTAGTAGCATTACAAACTGTAGTACGGTAGGCCCACAAGCATTCACCGAGCTTCTCACTCCAATTACGTTTGTTAGTAAAGACAAACTTCTTTAGGAGTTTGATGATGGTCTTGTTGAAAGCTTCTGCTAATCCGTTAGCTGCCGGATTATACGCGGTAGAAGCCACATTATTAATCCGGTGATCGTCACAGAATCGAGTAAACTTCTGACTGACGAACTGTGGTCCGTTATCATGAATAATGCGTCGAGGAACACCAAATCTGTAGATGACATGATGCTTAATAAAGTTGATGACATTGGACGTTTTAACTTCAGATAAAGGAATGGCTTTGGACCATTTGGAGAAGTAATCGATTATTGCGAGAATAAACCGATGACCTTTGGATGACGGCGGATTGATCGGACCGATAATGTCCATGCCCCAAGCTTCGAAGGGCCATGATGCTGCCGTCGGATGTAGAAATTTCGAGGGTTGATGAATAAAATCCGTATGGATTTGACAAGCTTTACACTTTTTTGCATATTCGATGGCGTCTAATACCATAGTGGGCCAATAATAACCCATATGTCGAATACGGTCCTGAAGTTTTAGGCCAGGTTGATGTGCTCCGCAAATTCCATCATGTGCTTCGCGAATGATCTGCTGAGCCTCATCACCGGCAACACATCGAAGAAGTAGATCGTCATAAGCTCGACGATATAAGGTTTTTGTAGTATGATTGTAATAGAATCTGAGTGATCGTCGTCTGATAGATGCTGCCTCACTCGGATCATCCGGAAGAATATCATACAATACGAAATCTAAGAAAGGAAGTCTCCAATCTTTATCCGTATTCTGAGTCTCAGTTGAATTACTGAAGATGAATTCCAATCTAGAATCAGATGAAGATGATAAAGATTTATGACTAAATCCAAATCCTCTTGTTGTGTTGACGTCATGAGACGTTGATTCTTCAATGTCAATTGGAAGTCCTAGAGTCAGATTGTTTTCGAGATGAAACAATTCTTGATTGCGAACAACAATCATTTGTTGCCGTCTAATCGGAATAGCCAACACCGCCGCAAGATTAGCTAGAGCATCAGCTTCTGTGTTACATGCTCGCCTAACATGTTCAATGAAGAATTCTTCAAACGAAGAAGCCATAGATATAGCTGATCTATGATAAGGAACCAGATCTTGATGGCGAAATTCATAAGTACCCCTTATCTGATTGACAATGAGTTTAGAGTCTCCGTATGCCTCCAAATGTTGAATATTCAGATGTTTAGCGAGTTGAAGACCAATGAGCAATGCATTGTACTCAGCTATATTGTTTGAGCATGGTTGATCAAGAGAATAAGCTCGTTGGATAGCAAGACCTTCTGGCGATACAAGAACAATTCCAACTCCAGCGACGATGTCTCCATTAGGACCAATTCTTGAAGCTCCATCAAAGAATAGACGCCAAGTAAGATCTTCTTCAGCAATTTGGTTTGAATCTAGAACTTCATCTGGGATTTCATCATAGAGTTTTGAATCTTCTGGAATTGAATGAGCAGCCAGAAAATCGGCTAAAGCTTGTCCTTTGACTGACTTCTGAGGAATATAGTGCATATCATATTGAGCAAGTAGGATTCCCCAATTAGCCAATCGAGAATTCAAAACACTAGGTTTTTTCATCATGACCCGTATAGGATTGATCTTAGAAATGACATGAATAGTCTGGCCAATGATATAATGACGTGTCTTTTGGACAGCGAACATCAAGGCTAGACATTCTTTTTCGACCGGTGAATATCGAGGTTCAGCTCCGGTCATAGTTCGACTGAGATAGTAAATGGCTTGTTCATGACCATTTTTATTCTTTTGAGCAAGCAATGCACCCAGTGAATGACTCATTGCTCGGGTATACAGAAGGAATGGTATTCCTGAGACGGGAGGTACCAATACTGGCGGGCTCATCAAATATTGTTTTATATCATCGAATGCTTTCTGACATTCATCACTCCAGACGAAAGAAACACCTTTCTTCATGAGTTTATTGAATGGTCTGCAGCGTCCTGAAAGATTAGAGATGAATCTCCTGATATAAGCGATCCTTCCTTGAAATCCTCGTAGCTCTTTTAAGGTGCGTGGAGGACTCATCTCTTGGATGGCTTTGATCTTCTCGGGATCCACGTGTATACCTTTAGAGGTAATGACGAAGCCGAGAAATTTACCACTAGAGACACCTAAGAAGGACTTAGTAGGGTTCATCTTTAACTGATGCTTACGCATTAGATCAAAAATAGTCTTCAAATCTTGGATGTGATCCTCTTTTTGTCGACTTTTGACTGCAATATCATCAACGTAGCATTCGACTGTTTTTCGCAAATGTTCACGGAATATAATGCTCATAGCTCGTTGATAAGTTGCTCCTGCATTCTTGAGACCGAATGGCATCACTGTATAACAGTATGTACCGATCGACGTTCTGAAAGAAGTGTGTTTTTCGTCGTCTGGAAACATTTTAATCTGATTATATCCAGAATACCCGTCCATGAATGACATTCGTTCAAATCCACAGGTATTATCGATCATGACATCAGTGATTGGTAGAGGGAATTCGTCTTTAGGACATGCCGCATTGAGGTCGCAGAAGTCTATGCAAACTCTGATCTTGCCAGTCTTTTTAAGAACAGAAACTATGTTAGCCACCCAATCGGGATGTTGTTCCTCTCTAATAAACCCGGAGGCCATGAGTTTATTGACTTCAGCTTCAATTGCATCCATAATGTCTGGACGAAATCGTCGCTGTTGTTGTTTGACCGGTTTAGCATTCGGCAAGATATTAAGCTTGTGAGTTGCGATTTGTGGATCAAGTCCTGGCATATCTTCATAACTCCAAGCGAAGACATCGATGTAATCACGAATGAGTTTAATCATGTCTTGCTTATCAGTTTCTGAAAGACTTTCACTGATGAATATTGGTTTGGGGGATCCCTCTTCACCAACATCTATTTGAATAAGTTTATCTTCAGTCGGATGTTCTTTTTGCTCGAAACGGAACTCCCATTGATTATCTAACATTTGGGCCCATTATTCTGATTCAGGTGAGATTTCAAATTCTTCTTCGTCTTCATCACTTTTTTCAGAACAGTCAATAGAAACCATGTTGGAAGACAGAATGTTGCAGTAGAAATCACCGATACTCGTATCGGAATCCCAAGAAGTGGTACTAAAAGAATCAGATCTTTTATCTTCGTCAGACTCGGGATCTTCATGGATAATATTGATAAAAGGAGTAGGAGCAATATAGCCCAATCCGCATTTTGTCCTTCCATATTTCAGAGGAGGAATCCGGACAGGCATTTTTCTTCCTTTGCCATTATTGAGGCCAGTCCTGAAGTCATAGCCCATATTTTTAATGATGTCTTTAGATTGCTGACTATAACGACGTAGTTGTAATCTTCCAGTATCATCATTCTTGTCATCATCTTCTAAATCAGAAGGACTTTAGGGCCCTTTGTAAAAGAATATTGGAATGTCTCCTGGCTTTCTGCTGGAAACTAGAAAGTATGAAGATTGTACAGGTTCTAGGGATACATCTGTATGAACAGTCTGTATAACTCCTATGGTTATTGTGCTCAAGTCATCTAACAAATGTAAATAACTATGAACATAATTACACACATCAGCGTACTGTAAAGATGGAGACTTTTCATTAAATGTAAAAGCAACAATATTTACATTAGGAGAAGGCTGAGCCTTAAAGATCTTAGCCAAGTCAATGACTAAAGGGGAAGAAGAAGAACGAGAAGAAGCTTTGTTTCGATTAAGATCGATAACAAATGGTTCAGAAGAGGTGAGCTCCCTTGAAGCTTGAGATGGAAGAGTAATCCGCCCTCCAACTGGAATTAGCCGAGTATCCTGTGAAGATACAGGAACTGTAGTACGCCCACTAACAGGGATGATCATTGTATCTTGAGCAGAAGACTGAGATAACGGAGTGATCCGTCCACTCACCGGAATGATGAAAGAACCTTCTCCGGAGGATTTGGAAGATTGTTGCTGAGTAGTTCGACCTTTAACAGGGATTATTAAAGTCTCACTTTGTGAATCCTCTTTCTCCATATCTTGTATCACCCTTGTATACTCTTCTTTGTACATTCGGGAATCATTGAAATAAGCTTCGACCCCATGGAAGAGATTTATATCAGCAACTTCTTTTTGTACTCTTCCATTGTTATCAATGTACTTAAAACACTGATGAAGAGTAGAAGGTACCACATTATTTTCATGAAGAAAGGGCCTCCCAAGAAGAAGATTGTAGGATCCCACGATCTCGATCACATAGAAAGTGACTTTGGATCTGAAATCACCTATCTGAAGCTTCAGATGAATCTTTCCCAAAGGCTCGCTTCGGCTTTGATTGAATCCCAGGATAGTAGTAACCGTCTTGGAGAGCTTGTGAAGAGAAATTTTTAGTTCATCCAACAGACTCTTTGGCATTATACTTATAGCAGACCCTGGATCATTGAAGATACGATCTATCTTCATTGTATCGATATAACTAGTGTAGTAGAGAGGCCGATCATGTCGATTATCCTCCAATAGTATGTCGTCTTGTGTAAAGGTGATATTTGGGATAATCTCCAATACACTGTTGCAATGTAAGCAAGTGGCAGGTTCTGCATCTGGCTTCTTCAATTGTGCAAGACAAGAGTCGGCTTGAAGAAGTGCTTCACTTAACGTCTCTCGAGTCTCTTTAGAAAGATGTAGAAGTTCAAAGAGGGACATTCTAGCTGGAGTATTAGCAAGTTGAGCTAGAATGTCGAAATTATAAGGCTTCTGAAGCCCAAGAGGAGGGGACTTCTTGATTGGTTTATCAAACCGAGCCTGTTATTTGCCTTTCTCAAGAGCCGTAGGCTTGGAAGAAACAGGTTCAACCGGTGTAGTTGAAGGAACAGGTGCAGTGGATGATTCTTCTTCAGAAGGAACATTAGGAGCATCTTTATCAGCTGGAGGGATATCAGGAGTATCCTCAGGATTCTTGGAATAATCCTTTAGATAAGGTTTCCCTGTTCGAGTAGCAAGTGCTTCTTCCTTCTCTTTTGGCTCTGTGTCAGAGGTAGATCCAAGAGAAGTCATATGACATGACTTAATCTTTCCAGCCTTCTTGGACTTTCGAGATGTAGTCTTTTGAAGAGGAGGAGAGTCAAAATCTGCCACTAGATCAGGATGAATCCACATGATTTCTCCTGTTTCCAAAGTGATTGGCACTAATCCTTCAGATTGTGGAGGAGGAATATTCACTATCTCAAGAGTTGCCTTGGGAATAGGAACGATCCCACTTTCAAGGAGTTGAGGAGGGAAATCTCCGAATTGCATAGAGACGACGTTGGAGGTGACGGTCTTCTCTTTTGGAGTAAGGGAGATAGCTCCAGATTTAATCATTTCTTGGATCTTTCCTTTCAGTACATAACATGTACGAATTGTGTGACCCAACATTCTATGGTATGGACAGCATTTAGGATGATCTGTCTTCCCAGCTTCATCAGGTTTCTTGATTTCAGGTAATTGTATTTTATTACCTTTCAGCAGACATTCAAAGATACCAAGGACATCGTCGTCATCGAAAGAGTACTCTTCTTTGGGACGAGGTGTTCTTGGTTGTTGAGTTGTAGAGGTAGGAGAAGTTTGAACAGTTGATGCATCTTTGCTCTGAAGATTAACTTCAAGAGTTTCTTTTCCCTTGCGAGCATTGTTTTTAGCATTATTGTTAGTACCTTGACCTGTTTCTTTGGGAGTCATCTGCACTCCTAAACCTTTGAAGGTTTCAGCACTAATTTTTGCGGCCTTGGCACTGACTATAAAGGAAGGCCAATCTTGAAATTGAGTAGATCCTGTCCACATGCTGATGATTGGCAACAAGTTTGATTTGCATGTGTCAATGGTGACAGCATCAGGAGTTCCAAGAGGCATCTTCAGAGCTTCTCTTCGAAACCGTTCAATAAAATCCTCTGTAGTTTCATTATTTTTCTGCTTGATTCTAATAAGAGCAGACATAGTCATGTCATTGAGCCCTTCATAGAACCGTTCAAGAAACATCTGTTTGAAACCGGCAAATGAGGTAATGCACCCATCTGGGAGACTTCTATACCATTCATAAGCCGTTCCCTTGAGACATCCAACAAACACCCGAGTAAGGAGGGCGTCGCTTGGTTGCAATTGATCAGTCATCACTTTAAAGTGATTAATAAACTGACTTGGAGAAGTAGTTCCATCATAGAATGAGATAGTAGGAGGCTTGTATTTAGGAGGATACGATACTTGCTTCCATTCTATCGGATAAGGTTGCTTGATGTCTAACCTTTGTAAACCATCCTTTTGTTTGAATGCCTCGAATTGAGTTTTGAGATTCTTCAATTCTTCATTAACAACTCCGGAAGATTGTGGAGTTGTAGCTTGTAGAGAATAGTTGGGAGGAGGAACAGCGTTATAAGCACTACCCCCAGCTCCAGAGAGACTAGGATTTGGTTGAGCTGGTCCAGGAGTATTAGATTGTACTACTGGAGGAACTTGTATTACACCAGTATTAATTGGTATGGCATCTGGTACAGTCTGTCGATTTTGTATCTGAGTTGCCATGAGTTCATACATCGACTTCATAGTATCAGCCATGGATTTCATTTGCTGTTCCAAAGAAGCAATTCTTTGTTCTTGAGGAGTCAAGGAAGAAGAAGGTTCATTAGTATTCCCATCAACCATATAAGTCGTGACTGTACGAGGGATTATTGATGAACTGGTGGATGTTGTTTGTTCTGAATCATTGCTTTGTGCATCAAAGTCAATTATAGGAGAACTACCCCCAGTAGGAAGAGGTGGGAAGTTAGATTCTCCAAGGAATTCAGAATCATCTTCAGAGATCAAAGTTCTTTGACTAGAGACCAGGACTCTTGCTCTTGTGCCTCTATATACTCCATCTGGACTATCAGCTCTACCCCCAGTATCCCGAGAGGTCATGTTGACAGAAGCAAACAAAGGCTCATCTTCATCAGGCATAGGTTCACACTGAATCCGATTGAAGACAGATTGTCGTTTATTTTGACATCTGCATTGCATTGTAACTCTCGGCTGGAAGTTACATTCATGATCAACATAGTCTTGAACCATTGATTGACATCTGCATTGAATTATGACTTTTGGCTGGAAGTCACATTCAGCATAGTCCATTGTCACAGAATTACTCCTTCTTTTCTGTTGAAGGTGTTCTCGTAAATCTGTTTGTGAAGATTGAGGTACATCAAAGAACACTCCTTGTGTATTTTTAGGAGTATATTTCTTGTTCCTGGGTCTTGATGGCTCTTGATTATATAGGGAGTGATTAATATGAGCCACATAATTTTTAGTATACTCTGCATCCGGATCTTTTATTTTCATTTCCGATTGATGTGGTTTCTTAACACCAGAAGTGTTTCCCAAACGGATTTGATTAAGTTTTGTTCTTAAATCAGTTTGAGGTAACACATTGGTTTTGGAAACTTGGAGTTTTCCTTCCATTGATCTGGATATTTGCAAAGAAGGAAGAGTTGAACCACCCCCTTGATTAGGAGTTGGTAACAGACCCTCTTTCATAGATAAATTTTGTGCCCAATTCGAAGAAGTCGTAAAAGAAGACATTACAGAATGTTTCTTCTTAGACTTATTCAAGTTTTGAGACATAGAATGTCCAAAAGGAAGAGTAGTCAAAAGACCATCTTCTTTTCTTTGACTAACAAAATTGTCAGTCAAAGCTGTTCCTGAAGTAAAAACTACAGGAGCAGAAGAAACAACTAAAGAGTTATCTCTTTTCGAAGGGACTTTGTGTGGAAGACCACCCCCAGTTCTAGTAGAACTTGGCAAAAAGGAAGAGATAGCTAAAGAGCTATTCTTCTTAGATGATGTACACGCTGAAACAGGCTTGGTTAAAGAACCAGTGCCGTCAGCGTGACTTTTGATTTTAGAATTACATGCTGGAACAGATTTGGCTAAGGAGCCAGTGCTGTCAGTGTGATTTTTGATTTTGGAAATATACGCTGGAACAGATTTGGCTAATGAGCCAGTGCTGTCGGCGTGTTTCTTGACTTTGGAAATACACGCTGGAACAGATTTGGCTAAAGAGCCAGTACTGTCAGCGTGACTTTTGGGATTGAATTTGCACGCTGGAACAGATTTGGCTAATGAGCCAATACTGTCAGCGTGACTTTTGGATGTGAGATTGCATGCTGGAACAGACTTGGCTAAGGAGCCAGTACTGTCAGCATGACTTTTGAATGCTGTCATCTTCGAGCGCACAAGAGTGTGCGTGCTTGCAGTAGAGTCTTTGCCAGTGTTAGGAGTAGGCACTGTGGCAGAGACTTTACCATTGGCTGCCAACTGAATCTTAGGGACATAGACAGAGTGTCCCTTCGACTTGGCAGTGATGATGGAGGCTGAAGTGGGCTTGCCACTCTTAGCCCACTGCATTTCTTCGTAGGCGAGTTGATCGAATTGGATCGTCATCACCTTCTTCGTCGAGCCGATTGACGAAGTGTCGCATTGAGTTGTTGCCATCTCAGAAGAGGAGATGGTTTTCTCCAGCAGAGTCGCCAATTTGTTTTCCATAAATAAATTCACTTTATTTATTATGTATCTGGGAAAATTACAACTGTAGGAATCCGATCTAGAAGACGATCGCTTTATCCCTTGGACTATGCGAAGAAGAAAAGCTCTCAAAATTTTGACAGTAAGTTAGATAACTATGTATCTGTACAATGAATGAGAAAAAGAACTCTATTTATAGAGTCAAAAATAACTGAAAGGATAACTGTCTTCACAGCCTTTGCCTAGTTAAAAATCACGCAGGATTTAACATACGCAAGGTTGTGAGCAGTTACTGGACGTGGCCTGTAACTGTTGGACACATGGCAATCATGCATGAGTCGTGTGCAAGTTACAGGACACGCAGGCGAGAGATCAGTGGCATGGCTGCCACGTACTCCAATTTAATGAAATCCACGCAGACTTGTTGAAGACGAAATCCACGCAGACTCGGGGCAGAAAGCTTCAAAATCTACGCAAACTTGGGGCAAGAAGCTTCAGGATCCACGCAGACTTGGGGCAAAAAGCTTCAAAATCCACGCAGACTTGAGGGAAGAAACTTCAGAATCTACGCAAACTTGAGACAGAAAGCTCAAAATACACGCAGACTTGAGGAAGTAACATATAGGTTCAAAATACACGCAGGCTTGAGCCAGAAGGCTCAAAATCCATGCACGATTGAGGCAAGACTGCCAGCTGTCTTGATTCGACGTGCCTCGACTGACACAAAATCTCTGACAGTGATTGCTTTTGTCAGTCACATTAAATGACAAGAAGCTCTTTTGGTACGCCAACTTGACGAAGGCTGAGTCTTGCTGAAGAAGATTTCGAAAGTCACGCAATAGTCGGCTGTGATATCTAGAGTTCTGTGCATACGTGGCATACGAGAAGACATTCCTCGACTGTCGTGCTATCAGTCATGATGATACTCTGACAAATGATGAGCTGTCTTCCAGCGTGACTTTTTTAATATTGTCATGATCAACTCAGCGTAACTTTTGGACCTTGTTCTGATCAACTCAGCGTGACTGTTCATTTTTAAGGCCTACAACATACATGTAGAAATAATCCTCATATGTCACAGAATCATCATGCTGCACATAGATACAATTATCACTATGCTGCATAAAAACAAAATCACCATCACTCTACATATAGACATCATCACCATGCTATTCCATATAGACATTATCACCATGCTACTCCATATCACTCTGATGTTCCATATAGACAATATCACCATGCCACTCCACATCACTCTATGCATAGTCATAATAACCATGCTAACTCTACATATCATCATGCTACTCCTCATCACTCTACTTATAGATATCATCAGCATGCTCCTAACATAAATAGGAATGCTACATGTACTTATTGTGGTTTACATGGACACATTTTACCACAATATAGAATTAAAAGATTAGTAGATAGAAAGATATATGTATGGTTTCCGAAAACTAACTTTTCAGGACCCTCAAGAACTTGGGTACCAAAGGTCACATCTACTCTTGATGTAGGTGGACCTTCCCTCCTCAACTAAGAGTAAGTGAATTCTCGATAGTGGATGCTCGCGGCATATGACGGGAGACGCAAATCTTTTCGCATCACTATCGATGAAGAGAGAAGGATATGTATCCTTCGGCAACAACCTAAAAGGGTATATCATAGGTAATGGTATTATTGGTCATCCTCCCTCTCCCGTAATAAAGGATGTCTGCCTAGTGACCGAGTTAAAGCATAACCTGCTCAGCATTAGTCATCTTGCTGACCATGGATATGACATTAACTTTGGACAAAATAAATGCTTTATTTATGATAGGTCAACAGGAGACATCGCTTTTGAAGGGATAAGAGAGGATAATATTTATATTTTTTATTTGTCTAGAGATACTAACAATGCAGGTAGATGCCTATATGCTCATAAGGATGAAAGATTACTTTGGCACCAGCGTCTTGGTCATGCCAATATGGATACTATATCCAGGCTATCGACTAAGAAGCTAGTTAGAGGCCTGCCCGATATCACATTAAAAAAGGATACGATATGTGCCGAATGTGAATTGAATAAGGCAACCAAGTCCTCATTTCATTCCATAAACTCTGTAAGTACTACTAGACCCTTGCAACTACTTCATATGGATTTATTTGGCCCTAGTAGAGTAGCCAGTCTTGGTGGAAAACTCTACGCCTTTGTCATTGTTGATAATTTTTCTAGATTTACATGGGTTTTCTTTCTTACAAATAAAAGTGATGCTGTTTCAATTTTCAAGTTTTTTGTTAAGAAAGTTCAAAACGAAAAAGGCTACATGATTACTCGAATCCGAAGTGATCATGGAGGCGAATTCGAAAATTCTGATTTTGAAAAGTTTTGTGATTCTAATGGTTTTAATCATGAGTTTTCTTGTCCAAGAACTCTTCAACAAAATGGTGTTGTGAAGCGGAAGAATAGGACTCTTGGCGATATGGCTAGAGTCATGTTGAACAAGTTTTCACTTCCGAAATACTTTTGGGCTGAAGCTGTCAGTACAGCATGCCACATTTTAAATAGGGTGCTTATTCGTCCCATTACGAAGAAAACACCCTATGAGCTTTGGTTTGGGAGAACCCCAAATGTTTCTTATTTTAGAGTTTTTGGTTGTAGATGTTTTATCCTTAACACCAAAGACAACTTAGGCAAATTCGATGCCAAAGCTGACGATGGTATTTTTCTTGGCTATGCTGCCAAGAGCAAGGGATATAGAGTTTTTAACAAACGCTCATTAATTGTGGAAGAGTCTACAAATGTGACTTTTGATGAAGATAACAGTGCAGCAGCTACTCTTGATGATGATGTTGAGCCATCAACTTCTACTCCAATGAATACCACAACCAAGACCAATTCTCTGGAGGGCTTGCCAAAGAAATTCTCTTTCAAGCCTTCACATCCAAAAAATTTGGTAATAGGTGAGGTTTCACATGGAGTAACTACTAGATCATCATTAAGAGACTCTATTGCTAGCACTGCCTTCATTTCACAAATTGAGCCGAAAAACATTTTAGAAGCTTTCAATGATGAATTTTGGATTTCTGCTATGCAAGAGGAACTCAACCAATTCGAGAGGAGCCAAATATGGGAACTGGTTCCTAGACCGGCTAATCACTCGATTATTGGTACTAAATGGGTTTTTAGAAACAAAGTGAATAAAGATGGTTCAGTCACATGCAACAAAGCTCGTCTAGTAGCTCAAGGATACAACCAAGAGGAAGGTATCGACTACGATGAGACGTATGCTCCGGTTGCTAGATTGGAATCCATTCGGATGCTTTGTGCATTTGCAAATTTTCAAAATTTCAAATTATTTCAAATGGATGTTAAAAGTGCTTTCTTGAATGGATTTATTAAGGAGGAAGTTTATGTAAAACAACCCCCTGGTTTTGAAAATCACAAATTTCCCGACCATGTGTTCAAGTTAAAGAAAGCGTTGTATGGCCTCAAAGAAGCCCCTAGAGCTTGGTATGAACGGCTAAGCAATTTCTTGCTTGAGAAAGGTTTTTCAAAAGGGAAAATTGACACCACACTTTCCATAAAATCTTTCAAAGACACTATTCCTTTAGTTCAAATATACGTAGATGATATTATATTTGGTTCTACTGATGAAACCCTCTATCAAGATTTTGCCAAGTGTATGCAGACCGAGTTTGAGATGAGCATGATGGGGGAGCTCAACTACTTTCTTGGACTGCAAGTCAAACAAATATCAAATGGAACCTTCATCTGTCAGTCGAAGTATACAAAGGACATGCTGAAGAAATTCGACATTGACAACGTCAAACCAATCAGCACTCCAATGGCTACTTCTACCAAACTTGAACCAGATGATAGCGGCAAACCCATAGATCAACGTAAGTATCGAGGTATGATAGACAGTCTACTCTATCTTACTGCTAGTCGCCCTGATATTATGTTTAGCGTTTGCCTGTGTGCTAGATATCAAGCAAATCCTAAGGAATTACACATGACCGCTGTTAAGCGTATCTTTTGATACCTTAAGGGTACAGTTACAGTGGGCCTATGGTATCCCAAGTTAACATTATTTGACCTCATTGGTTACTCTGATGCTGATTTCGTCGGATGCAAGGTCGACCGTAAAAGTACGAGCGGCACGTGTCATTTATTATGAAAGGCTTTAGTCTCTTGGTTTAGCAAGAAGCAGAATTCTGTCGCACTATCCACAACAGAAGTTGAATACATCGCAGCTGGGCGTTGTTGTGCACAAATTTTGTGGATAAAGCAAACCCTTGAAGACTACAACTTATCTTTCATGCACATTCCAATATTTTGTGACAACACTAGTGCTATAAATCTCACTAAGAACCCAATATGTCACTCACGCACGAAGCACATTGAAATACGTCACCACTTTTTGCGTGATCATCAGCAAAATGGCACTGTTAACTTAGAATTTATTGACACTGATCATCAGTTAGCAGATTTCTTTACAAAACCATTATCCGAAGAGCGCTTCAATTTTCTTTGTCGTAAACTTGGAATTTTAGATGAGGCTGTTATAAATTAAAATCAACCTGCATAAATATCGAGTATATCGTGATTCTCTTATGATGAACTTGCTATGGGTACAAGCCGAAAGGGTCCTTCTGACAACAAGGCGTAAAAGCCTAAGCGACACGGTGTACTAGTCCTCAGGACTACCGCTAGCTGGGATCCGGCCCCTACAGCTAACCCATGACAGCTTCAAAATATTGAATTATGATATAATTCCTTGTTTATTACACGATTCATTTTTTATTTATCACTTGCTGAAATACTAATTTTTTCAACTTCACCTTGCTACTTCGTGTTCACTTTCTGCCATTCTTTGTTTATCACTTGGTTCTTTTCTTATATTTTTACTCTCGTTCAACTTTGGTCCTTAACCATTTTTTTTTCTTCATATCAGCCTGATTCCTGTTCTGTGACCAGAATCCAGAATTCGGGCCGAACTCTGCCCTTACTAGAGTTCGGGCCGAATTCGGCTTAACTGTTCCAGAACCGGGAACAGTCTCAGCCGCTGATCTTATTCTTGATCCAATGGCCATTATTTGCTCCGACCAATTGGAACACTACACTTATATTCGGGATCTCCTTCTTCCTCACCTCCATTGCCACCTTTTCTACTTCTCCAAACTCTTTTTCTCAAAACCCTAACCCTAATTTCTCCCTTCTAGAGCTCATTTCTTCCCAAACTCAAGGAGAAGGCTTCTTTTTTAATTCTCCTTCATTGTTCATCACTACTTTGAGATATAATTCCATACTTTTCTATATCTCAATTTCCTTCATTATCTTTATTATGTTATGGCTCCACGTTTGTTCAATCGCGGGAAGAGACTTCGGACCGAGGGAGCGTCCTCGTCGAATGCTCCTCCTCGCGTTGAACCGCCCGTTGCACCACCCCTTGCACCGGCCGTTGAACAACAACCACCTATCCATCCGTTGTTCAATCCTCCACGTCCACTTGACCCAAACACTTTTGACGACCGAATATTAGTATCACTCGACGCATCAAATGATTGATTTAGTGATTTTCGGACACGTCCGGTGTTTGCGGGACACCCTATCAACTTTACTATTTTTTCTCAATATGATGCACTTTTTCATGACCTTTGCCTTGACGAACTTGTCACCACAAATTCGATCATTTATCGCAGTGCTATTCAAATATTTTACTGTAACTTAACCCATGATGAGACACATATTTTCTCCCGGGTTGCGAGTATTGACATCTCGTTTGATGATTTCGATTTGGCCGAACAACTTGAACTCCAAGAGCCAAACTCATGGGAAAAGCTTGTTGAAGCTCGATCATTTCATTTTCCCGAAGGGATTTCACTTGAAAGTTTCAAGGACGACTTGTGTAGCCCTAACACACGTCCTCGTAAGCTTTTGGCCAAATATCTCAATCCCTATTTTTATGAACTTTATCGGATTATCTTTAACACTATTCTACCCAAAGCGGGATCCATCGATGAAGTCACCTATTTTGAAATCTCGGCCTTATATCATCTCCACTTTCATGTTCCCTTTAATCTTCCACGTACCATGATGGACTGGATGATTAATTGTAGGAAGAAACCAAGATCTTTGGTTTATGTATTGTACTTTCCTATGATCTTTCGTGCGTTTCATGTACCCCTTGATGAGTGTCCATTCTTACCTGCCCCTGCCTTCCTCTCTAAGGCAAGGAGGCTTCAGGCGACCGTTGGCTCACCGATCGTGTCTGAGCATTCTGATGATGAGCCAGATGCCCCTACTCTTGGACAGGATCCTCCTCCTCCTCCTTCTGCCACTCTCGAGTCGCTTCAGACTATGCTCCGAGATCGCTTCACCTTATAGGACGATCGTTGGACTCAGCTGGATTACCGGACCACCTAGCAGATGAGTGTCATCAGTAACTCGCTACACGATATTCGGTATTCCATGTCTCGCCATCCTTCCATGCCCATTCTTATGGAGCGAGACCCTGGTCGTGAGGGATATCGTATCGATGACCCTTGGGTCGTTCGCTACTTGGATCCGGACACGGCCTTCGTGGACCCACGTCGTTCCTTTACTGATCCATCCGACGACGCTGGGCCTTCACGAGCTCGATGATGGATATGGACTGCTCCTTGCTGCTGCTACTGAGGATCATAGCTTATAGTTTATGCATTTTGCTTTTTAGTTGCTTAGTTGCTTTTATGTACTTGGTTTGTATTAGACTTATTATGAGTTGTGACTCTTGAGACTTTGGTAGTTCTATCTGTTTATATGCCATTTCTTCTATTATGACTCTTGAGACATTTGGTCGTTATATTAGTTTATATGCAGTTTCTTCTCTTATCTTTTGGTGTGTTTGCCAGTTATTAATTGTTTATCTTAAATTGCTAAATGCCAAAAGGGGGAGATATATATATTCTATATTCTTTTTGTATATATGTGCTTTTGGAAGAATGTTCTTATCAGGCCAACATAATTCAAAGCATTGTTTACGGGGGAGCTATTTTTTAAGCTCGGCACTGATTACGGGAGAGCTATGCTTTTTGTCTTTAAATGTGTCCAGGTATGAATATTGAATATACAATTATTATTTTGTCAATTATCAATATGGGAAAGGTTGTTGACACAAAGTCTCAGTCAACCAAATATTGATAACATTGACTAAATAATACTTGTAATAATTCAATACGACACACGACGACTACATCCAGATCAAGTCAGACGACAGCTCAGTTTTGCAATGCAAGTCATTTTTAAGTCTGTATTTTATAAATTTATTGAGTCTAGACTGATGTAAGCTGAGTTGTGCTGAGCTCTTGAGACTTAACCTATAACCTATCCAAAATCCATAAGCTCCACACATCCAAATAAGCCCATTGGACTATAAGACCTATTCTGTGCTCTGGAGACAGAGTTCGGGCCGAACTCTGCCTCCACACAGAGTTCGGGCCGAACTCTGTCCCCTAAAAATCAGCACCCTAATTTTTAGGGTTGGCTGGTTGCTAGTTGTCCAACGGCCAAATTTTTGAAAATTCCTACCAGAATTCTGGCCGAATTCTGCCTACTGGTATCCTATAAATAGGCCATGAATTCTCTCATTTTCAATCATCCAATCTTCTCTTCTCTTCTCTCTAAAGCTCAATATAAGCCATACCCTTCTTTATCTACTAGCCACAAGCCTCCTAAGCCTCAAGTGCTCAGCATTATTCTGCTAGGAGTTTTGTGCAAGAGTTTAAGAAGTCGCTTGGAAAATTCCAAGCTTCGTCACTGCGATCCTTTGTAAGAAGTTGATGTGCTCTTCTGAAGAAAAGGCACGGGGTGTAACTACTATTTCACAAATAGTAGATTTAATCCTGAGCTAGAGTTCTCAGGCCTGGACTAGTCCTCCACGAGGGAAACCAGGTTAAAATCGGCTGTGTTTGCGTATGCTTTCTTGCTCCTTATTTATTTTCGCATTTACTCTGATTATTTTTAGCTTGTGAAAGAGTTTAATTTTTATTTGGCTATTATCGCTATAAACTCTATTCACCCCCTCTAGAGTTGCCATCTGTTCTTCAGGATTTGCTCAGCCGCATGGCTTTGTATAGAATTGTATTATTTAATCTCCTATACATTTGCAATGCTAATTGTAGCCGCATGGGAATACACATAGCCACCTTAGCATTAAATGCTTGCACGTGGGAGCAAGCTTAGCATTAATTATTGGCCACGTTATCTTGGCTTAGTATTTAACGCTGGCACCCATGGCCTTGCATGCATCAGCATACGTGGGAAAACCATTTTTAGCCGCATGTAGGAGCATGTCCAGCCGCATGCCTTGGAATAATGCATCTAGCATTAATGCAGTAGAAATGCATTAGCCATGCATCAGCATATGTCTTAGATTTAAAGCATTAGAAAGTTGCATGTTGCACCATCAGCCGCATAAGCCTTAGGCCAGCCGCATAGCATTCTAGAGTGCATTAAAGAATGCATAGAATGAATTTAATGCATTTTTATGCATTGTCCATGTATCAGCTGCATGGCACTCAAGAATGAATTTAATGTATTTTAGGCATTGTCCATGCATCAGCCGCATGGCACAACAAAAATTGCATTTAATGCAAATTTTGATGCATTAGCCGCATAGCTTGCATTTAATGCATTTGCATTAGGATGCTTGCATTTAATGCATTTGGAGCCGCATAGCCTTTAGGGAATGCATGAGTTGCATTCTTTAATGCATTATAAAGCATTAATTAATGCATTTGAGCCGCATAGGCTTCTGAAGACTTAATGTTTTATGCAATTAAGTCCTTATCTTTATTACTTAATGTTTTATGCAATTAAGTCCTTATCTTTATTACTTAATATTTTATGCATTTAAGGCCTTATACTTATATTTTAATGTTTTTTAATGCATTTTGATGCACTATCCATACTTCAGCCCATAGCCCCTCCAAGGAATGCATGTGATGCATTCTTTTCCAAATGAATTTTTGGCATTAATTAAAACATGTCTTTTCCAAATACATTCTTTAATGTTTAAATACAATCCTTTCCTAATAGCATTCTTAATGTATGGATAATGCCTCACTTCAATGCATTATCAATACGTTTCCTTAATGTATTTATTGTTACATTCTTTAATAAACCAGTCGCATATGGCCAGGTGAATACGGGCCGCAGGGAAATTTTTCGAGCCGCATGAGTCCCCCATAGCCCTTGCCCCTTCTAATATTTAATTATTAAATGTGTACTTGTGCTAAATTAATTGTTTTCTGATACGATGGTGACCCGTTGTGGTACACTTTTGACATGACGTGATAGTGGCCCGACGCGGCGCACTCCTGACAGTGAACATGACATGACAAGATTGAATGGTCTGGACACCGTGGATGATTGTGTTTGTACAATTGAACCGATAATGTTCGCATCATGTCTAGGACGGGAATCCCTGAATACCACGGTCAGGGGTACCTACTGTAAATGGCTAAGGCTAACAACTAGAATAATTCAGTAGTCATGAGAGATCTCCCCAGCTACAGGCGATCCCGTTATCCCGGCCACCATTGTGGGATTTGCAGCCTGCCGACGAGTAGGGCACAAGTCTAAATTCATTGATATATGGAAAGAACGATGCACTGCTTAAATAAACCCAAGTCGCCTGGATAACCTGGATTAGCTGCAGGGCTTGTGGCTAGAGGAACATCTCATTGCATGTTGTGATAACCCTAGTTAGCTAATTTAGAAAGCCGTAGTCATTGGTTGGCCGGAAACGATTGTATGGTATAGTTTCAGTGCTCGATTATTGCAGGCTTGATCGCATGATTGTCACTTTTAGCAATAAAGACCAGAGGCTGAGTTCTGTTCAGGCGAAGGGTTACAACTCCGGTCCTTGTTTGGTTTAAGGGTTGTAACCTGGCTTCCGGAACAGTTCTAAGTCCTCTCTTCGTTTATTGTCTTATTGCACCCCACGTCATGCTTGTAATGCTTTACCTTACCAACAAGATTGGAGACGGAGTTCTATTCAGGTGAAGGGTTGCAATCCCGGTCCTTGTTTGGTTTAAGGGTTGTGACCTGGCTAATTGAATGGTTCCCTCGTACTCCATTATGACTGTTGTTATTCTTTTAGTTTCAGTTCTTTTAACTGTTTTAATATATATTTCTAATGTGCTGGTTTTAGTTCTTAAGTGAAGCCTCCTTTGTGGCACTTGCTCTTTCTGGGATCTGACCCAGCTAGTTTTGTGTGGCCAGATTTCGGAGGTACCTCAGAGGATCTACCGACCTTCCAGCCCGATGGTGACCATCAGGCGTGACCAGGGCAACGAGTGGGTTTATTTTTGCTCTTCCACTCTATTGCAAAAATTTTATTTTGAGGCGTTTAGCCGGCGAGCACCTGTTAGCTCGTATTGCATACCTTATTATTGTCTGCCTACAGGCTATAACATGATTGACAGATCCTAGGGTTGATCATGTATGACTAAACTCTTGCTAGTCCTCACATTTTGTAACGACTAGCTCCATGATCAGCTGAATATGTAATGTTTGGGACGCCTTATTATTGTATATTTGGTGATCTTATATCTTGTGACCTTACTTGCTTGCTTGAGATTGAGACAATTAGGCTTGTTATTGACCATAGGAGACTGATGGATTGTAGTTAAACCCTCATGTATCTAGACAGCCGTAACCGTATAGTGGGATGGATTTCATTTCATTATACGTAGCTGGCTATGTATGCCTTCGCTCTCCAGTATTCTGGTTCTGGGGCATTACAGTGTACAGCGTCTTCAAGCGATCGATTCTTCTGGAGCATGTTTATACCAGACTGGATCATGGAGGGAATAGGACTGTGCCCGATAAACTGCGGGATGACGAAGTGATTACAATCAAGTCCAATGGCATGTAGAGTGGTCTTGTAGTCTGCCGGAGGAGCGGTCATTGGGAAGAAAGTATTGTTACTTCTCTTCGACAGAACAATAATTGGGATCTTGTACCTGTAAGCGAATACAAATGCAGTATAAGTATTTGTCAAACTTTTTACGTTAGTAAGAATGTGTAGGTATATTGTACCTGTTAGCGAATAGATATGCAGCAGAAGGAATATCCATGTAATGTTCCTCTCCAGTAGTCTGATCGGTGCACGGAATGCTTGTCAATAATTCTCCAACTGTATCTGGGCTTAGTTTGCTGTAGAAGGGAAGATGAGACTCCAACTCCTCGTACAGCTCTGCTCTAACCTGCCTCCATCCGTCTTTAACAGAGTAGCCTAGATGTCTTACAAGGGCGTGGTACCCACAATGTCCATCTTTAGGCACATCTTCAATAGACCAAATGTACTCCCGTATCGCAGGATTAAATATATGAATGTACATGTCGAAAGTGACCCAACTCTTGTTTTCTGTTTCTTCCGTTGAATAGGAAGCTTGTCATTCCTCTTTGGACAAACGAACCTTTCCATGCTTCTTTCAATATGCTCAAATAATGATAGTTCTCTTCTAGTAGACTCGAGCTTCTTCTTCTGTGTTCTTGTAAGTCTTCTTGGTGGTCTACCCTTCGGGGCAACGACAACAGATGGCTCCTGCACATGACTGCTTGCCGGGTGGGCAAGTTCTTGAATTTTACGTTCAATAGACTTCCTCTCAGGTTCTAGGGCAGCACACCATCTTGCATGAAGAAGTTTAACTTCTGGCAAGGAAAAGAAATCCTCGTGACTCTCCACCATAGGCATAACTGACAATTGTCTCCAACGTTGATCAACGACCACTACTGGAATAGGTCTGCCTTGACGTCGATATTCGTTGATCTCATGAGCACAAAAAAGGCCGAGAGAATGTCGATGTGTACAACCACATTCTTCGGTATCAACACCAACTGAATTTGCCCGAGCAATCTCATCAAATATAAACCCCAAAGCATAGTGAGACAATACATAGATTAAATCAGACAAAAGCTTCCCTTTCCTATGTTCGTGCTTTACAATATTCAGGCTCATCTGAAATTGTCACTCCTCGTTCCCAGAATGCGTATTTTTATACATGTACTACTCGAATGTATTTATTTAATATTTATCATGTATTATCCTGTATTTAAATTCCTTTAATTCATGTTAATTAATATTTCTGCAATTTTATTCCTGCATTTTATTTTCTGCTTTTATTCTCTGCTTTAGTCTTACTTTGGGTTCGACTTGGTTTGGTTTAGTTTAGTTGACTCAACATGAACCCAACACCCCCACCTACCACTACCCCTTCCATTTAAAGCCCCTATCCCCTTTCTCTCTCTTCATAAACTCTCCTTCACCATTACTTCTTCTTCTTCCTCATCACTCTCTCCACCTACCAAACCGTAGGCAAGTACAACTTGCTTCACATGAGAACCCATATTTTTATAGTTCATTTATCTTCCTCTCATGATCCTAAGAGAGTTTAGAACTGGGCATTTTTTTATTTTAAAGTTTTATTTTTAGTAGATCTAGAAATTAGTTATTTTCGGATTTTGGTAGTTTTGATCTATCAAACTTCTTTGTTTTCAAGTTTTGATGGTTCCATGTTGTAGAGAATTTTATTCTACCCAATTTTGACCTTAGCAAAGTTGGATTTGGACTTATTTTGACCGAGTTATGGATTTTGAAGCTTTGGGTTCGAACCATGGAGTTCTTGCTGTTTTGGAGAAGACAGTGAGCAGTGTGCGCTAGCTTTTTAGCTTGTGCCACTGAGCTGCGCGCGCTCTTTAGCGCAGCGCAGTCCGATCCATACGCTGCCTTTTGGGAGCGTATATCTTGCATACGCTCACTTGGGTGACAAGGAGTCGTATGGAGTCCATACGCTGCATTTTGGGAGCGTATGTCTTGCATACGCTCACTTGGATAGTAAGGAGTCGTATGGAGTTCATACGTTGCCTTTTGGGAGCGTATGTCTTGCATACGCTCACTTGGGTGACAAAAAGTCGTATGGAGTCCATACGCTGCCTTTTGGAAGCGTATGACTTGCATACGCTAGCTTGGATGGTAAGGAGTCGTATGGAGTTCATACGCTGCCTTTTGGAAGCGTATGACTTGCGTACGCTAGCTTGGATAGTAAGGAGTCGTATGGAGTTCATACGCTGCCTTTTGGAAGCGTATGACTTGCGTACGCTAGCATGGATAGTAAGGAGTCGTATGGAGTTCATACGCTGCCTTTTGGAAGCGTATGACTTGAGCGTAGCTTGACCTGAGCGTACGCTGACTTGAGCGTAGACTGACTTGAGCGTAGGCTGACATGAGCGTAGCCTGCTTACCCTGGATCCTCTATAGCCCTGTATATTAATATTTTATTAGATATTTAACGTCCATTTTATATCCTTACGCCTTTTTGCATAAACTTGATATAATCTTGATATGTTAATATTTCTGTTAAATATAGATTGTTACGTGGGATGTACCATGTGTCGTGAATTGAGTTATAGATATCCCAATTAACTGGAATTAAACCCTAAGAGTTGTAGACTCGATCCCACTGAATATTAGTTGACTTTCATGCCTTGTCACCATTGATAATGATTGTAACTTTGACTAATAATTGATCATGCGTTCCTAGTTGGAACTAAGAGACTGGCTAGTCGTCTTTTTGAATTGAATGAATGAGACACATTCATATTAATTATGAACTATGGAAATCGACTGGCTAATCTCGAATGTTGGCATACAGGCACGTGCAGGCTTCAATTCATTTATTATTTATTTATCTTACCAAAGAAGCATGTGTACTTTATGGTCAAGGCATGATTACTCCGTGGTTAGTTTTGATTGTTGCATTATGCTATGTAAGACCTACAACCTGATCGCACTGGTATCATTGTAGAGTTGTGCATATCGTACCTCGTACGAAAGTACTCATTCTGAATGACCATGACCCACGGCATGGTACTTCACTCAACGTAGAGACTATTAAGTTAAATAAAATAATGATTGCATGGAGAGAATGGATTCCCGAGTTCTTACATGGCAGCCCCCTTGGGACAAGTAGTACCCGACGGGCCGGCTGGTTCCCACAGATACTGTAAACCTGCCACACGGGCAGGAAACAGTATCTGCTTATATTATTATTGTATATTGTATATTGATGATGGGCGTCCTGCTAGGACTCGTCTAAATCATGCATGGCGCACATGATTAACTGGATCGACTAGCCTTGCTCGCATATAGTAAGAACTGAGGAATCCCTATTGCATAAATTTCAGGATAACTTGGGACTCAAAATAGCAAGCCGTAGGATTTGATTGGCCGTTCAAGATGATTTGTTTGTGCACTATACCTACTCTGTTATCTAACTGGGATGATCAGAATGTCAGGACATGACGGGCCAACTTCTGTCCTTGTTTGGTTGGGAGGTTGGTTCGAAGTGTCGTAATGTGATGTGAATCCTAGTGGAAAGCAGAGATCTATTATTATATTTCTCATTACTGGTTTTAGTTCTCATGTCGTGCTTCCTTGTGGTACTTGCTATTAGAGGTCTAACCTCTCTGGTTTTGCATGGCCAGATTTAGAGCCGGTCCCCGAGGATCCAGCTTACTTCTACCTCCAAGATGGTCAACACTAGAGGGATGATCGCAGGAGGACTCGAGTGGGTTTCTTACTTTCCCGCTCATTTTGTTATCTACTTTATACTTTGCCGTTTGGCACCGACATGTTAGTCGGATTGTCTTGTACCTACTTTTGCATAATTGTAACTAAGTCAGACTGCAGCTGCTAACAATTGTGTATACTTACTACATCATCTGGCTGTATTTTGTAAAGCCAGATATCAAGAACATTTTGATTGAGCATTTGGGACGCCTTACTGCTTTATCTCACATGTTCTCTATTTCTGTTTCTTGTTTGAATGATTGAGACAATAGAAGTAAAGAGACCATAGGGAGACTTTCATGTTGTATGCACCCCCTCGTCTTGTAGACAGTATTGATCGTATTATACGGTATTCATCTACTCGTAATACGTAGCTGGCTGAGTCATTCCTCCGCTCTCCAGTATTCTGGTTCTGGGGCGTGACAGAAATGAAGCCTTGATCTCGTTCACCGTCGAGTTGGTCATTAGATTAATCGACTGCCAAACTGACACAAAACCGTCGACCGATGAACGTATATATTTCTTCAGTTTTGAGTGTGAACCTTCGGCACGGTTTGTAGTGGTCGTGCCGTAATGCTTCACCTTATTCGTCCATGCTAAGACAAAATCTTCTTTAAATGGATCAACCCATGTGTCTTTGATATAAGCTATACATGGCTTGTTGCTACTTTCCCACTTCTCTTTGAACTCCAACCACGCTTTGTCAAAAGCGTCTACAGTACTTGCTCGCCAAACAAGGCCTCAATCGTCGTAGAATTATGTGAAGCGGTCAATATCAAGTTTGTCGTCTACTTTTTCAAACGTGCTCTTGCATTGTGCTTGAATATTTCGATTAATATGCCATGTACATAGTAGTCTACGAGCGTGAGAAAATACGATATCTATAGCATTCATCAATGCATATTCTCGATCGGTGACTGTCACCCTCATTTTCCGTATTTCGTAATTTATACTCGTAGTCGGATTTTGGCATGTATTTTATTTCTTTCGACTTGCAGAATTTTTGGATTTTCTCGTATTTTGGGGTTTCGGCTCGGCTCGGTTTTAGTTGGCTTGGTTTAATTTTACACCCAATGGAACACCTTAATCTATGCTCCACCCTCATTCCACCACAACCCACCCTCATTAAATCCTACCTAACTTTTCTCTCTCCTCTGTACTCTTTCATTAATTTCTCCATCTTCTTCTTCCTTCCTCCACCAACACCATAGGCAAGTGCACCTTGCCACCACACAAAAACCCTATTTTATTTGTCCATTAGCTAGATTCGGCCATGGTGAACAACTTTAGTACTTGGCATTTTGTGATTTGGAGCTTCCATTTTTTCTAGATCTAGGTTTGAACCATTTTCAAAAATTCTTGGTTTTGATATATTAAACTTTGATTTTTGCTTGTTTTGATGCTTCCATGTGGAAGAGAATTCAATTTTACACAAGATAGACCCTTGAAAATTCGGATTTCGTGTTGTATGGACCAAGTTGTGATGTTCCAAGAATTGAGGACATGATGTTCTTCCTCTCAACATGAGGAAGAAGATGACCCCTCCAGCCGCGCTGTTTAGCGTCGGGCTGCTCCCCCACGCGCCGCACTCTTTAGCGCTGGCCGCGCGCTCCGCTGGCCCGCGTGCCCCTGCGCGCTCCGCTGGCCGCGCGCCCCTGCGCGCTCCGCTGGCCCGCGCGCCCCTGCGCGCTCCGCTGGCCGCACGCCTCCTGCGCGCTCTGCTGGCCCCGCGCCCCCTGCGCGCTTGACCCCGCGCCCCTGCGCTTGGCTCCCGCGCCCCCTGCGCGCTTGACCCCGCGCCCCTGCACGCTTGGCCCCTGCGCCCCCTGGGCGCTTGGATGGCCGCGCGCTCCTGCGCGCCCTGATGACCCCCTGCATGCCCCGCGCGCAGTTGACCCTATTGACTCCGCTCGTGCCCCTTGGCGCGCTGCGACCGTACCCGAGCGCGTCTCTTGGCGCCGCTTGCCCGAGCCCCTCGCCTAGCACACCCTGTGCCATGACTTCCCTTCCTGACCCTTGGTGTTCCCCTTGGTCCTCGGTTTCTTTCTTGCTGATTTTGTTTTTCTGAGGTCTTGATGCTCACAGCACGACTTGACTTGACTCGACACATCTTGACACGATTTTCTGTGTTTTTAATTTATGGCTAGCATTCTCTGATCTTGACAGTGACTTGACGTAGTACTTGTAACTTGTGGCTTTTAACTTTCAACCTGTAACCTGTAATAATCCCCTGTAACTTGATCTCTTGATAGTGGCTGCCGCGGCGCACTCTTGACTAAACTTGACCTGACTTGATGACTGGTCGTACTTGACTTGCCCTGACACCGTGGGTGTTCTTTCTTGTTGCTTGGTGCAAATCTACTTGTCTTGTCTTGCATCATGTCTAGGACGTGACTCCCTGGTTACCATGGCCAGGGACTCATACTAAATTAGATTAGGCTAATGATTAGATCAAACTAGAACATGGAGGATTTCCAGTCACAAGCAATCTCGTTATCTGGGCGCTTTAATGGACTTGTAGCTTGCCGATGAGTAGAGCACATTTCCAGCACACTGTCATGTGTTGCACCCTCTAAGTCACCTAAGGGTATATCGTCTCCAGGGCGATGTACCCACCCGCGGAAGGATAACTGGATAGTCTGCAGGGCTTGGGACTGGAAAATTCTTATTTGCATCTTGTTAGTAATTAGGCTTGTGATAACCCTAGTTAGTTAAGTAGTAAGCCGTAGTATTTGCTTGGCCGCTTGTGAATGGATGGTGTCCAGCCTTGTCTAAGTCTCGTCTAGTTCCAGTACCTGGTACCCCCTGAACATGATTGTTTTACTTATCTTAACAATAAATGGGTAGAGACAGAGTGCTATTCAGGAGAAGGGTTACAACCCCGGTCCTTGTTTGGTTCAAGATTGTAACCTGGCTCCCGGAATGGCTCCTCGTCCCTAGTCGTTTATTGTCCTGTTGTATTCTTTATTACTTGTACTTTTCTTCTATTTCTTATGTTCTGATATGTTGGCTTTGTTTCTTATTACGTGACCTCCCTTGTGGCACTTGCTCTTTCTGGGGTTTGACCCAGCTGGTTTTGTGTGGCCAGATTTTGGAGCAGCCCCCGAGGATCTACCGAACCTCCAGCCCGATGGTGGCGACTAGAAGGAACCCGGGCTACGAGTGGGTTTTCTATTTTGTTTCGCTCACTCATTGTAAATTATTCTTTTGAGGCGTTTAGCCGACGAGCACCTGTTAGCTCGATGCATATTTACTTACTGTCTGCCTACGGGCTGTAAACATGATTAACAAATCCTAGGATTGATCATGTATGACTAAACTCTTGCTAGTCCTCGTATTTTGTACGACTAGCTTCATGATCAGCTGAATATGTAATATTTGGGACGCCTTTTATTGTATATTTGGTGGTCTAACATCTTGTAACTATATTACTTGCTTGAGATTGAGACAATAGGCCTGACCTTAAAAGACTGTTGGCTTGTAGTAAACCCTCATATCCAGACAGCCGTGACCGTATAGCGAGATGAATTCCATTTCAATATACGTAGCTGGCTATGTACGCCCCCGCTCTCCAGTATTCTGGTTCTGGGGCGTCACATTGTTTTAGTGGTGGCCCATACAGGTCTTGGCATTCAAGAATGTGAGGGTTTACCGAATAAATGTCTCAATCAGTATTCGCCCTTGATCTCTACTCGTATCTTCAAATTCTTGAGAATCTTGACCTGATCACATGCTTGTGTCGTTGATCTGTCCTGGTCCTTCCTTAATGTTTCCTATGCCGTCTTCTTCAGCGGTATTGTTCATGAACCTACCGATCAACAAGGCGGAGCAACTCCCGTGGACCAACAGCAACCTGGAGATCAAGCCCAGCATTCCGGAGTAGCCTCCCGAGTTATACCTACCGGAGGAGAGCCACCGATTCAACCCGTCCAGCCTGCAGAGCCTGACGTTGGCACCTTGGTAGGTCTCATCAGGACCTTGATAGCTTCTCAGGATCGCAGAGGAGACGCCTTGCACCAGGCAGTGGCAGACGCTTTGACCAGAGGAGGTCATCAGGGTAACAGCGCGGCCAACAGCTTCAAGCGCTTGAACCCTCTATTCTTCGACGGCAGCGAAGATGCGATTGCCGCGGACGCTTGGCTTCAGGATACCGAGGTAATCCTGGAAGCAGCTAGGACACCTGAGAATGAGAAGGTGGTGCTGGTACGCCTGCAGTTGCTAGACTTAGCTCGCAGCTGGTGGACGGCGCAGGCCATGGGATTAGTGGCACCTATTGCTTGGGCAGTGTTTAGAGAGAGATTCCAGACGAAGTATTTCGATGTTGTAGCTCGGTACGACCTACAGACGAGATTTATTAACTTGAAGCAAGGAGGCAGAACGGTCGATGGTTATACATCTGAGTTTTTTAGACTTAGTAGGTTTGCCCCCACCTTGGTGGCGACCGAGTTTGATAGGGCCCAGCGGTTCCAGCAGGGACTGTATTTGGAGATTTTGTTGGCAGTTGAGCAGTTCGAGCACCAGACGTTCGATGCAGTATTGAGAGCGGCTAGGAGGCATGAATATACCTCCCAGAGGATCGTGGATAGGACCGGAGGTAGGAAGCGGTCCCACAGTCAGATGCACCAATCATCAGCTAGGAGTTTGACCATTGGAACTTCGAGGCGGGCGGCCTCAGTGACGTCGGTTCAGCATTCGACCCCGACGTATCCGCAGCAGCAGAAGCAGAAGCAGACTTCCGCGATGGGGTGCTCTCATTGCGGGAAGCCAGGGCACGTGGTGGCAGATTATCGCAGGGCGCATGGATTGTGCCTGGCTTGTGGAGCGGCAGATCACAAGATAGGAGCCTGCCCGAATAGGGGTAGTTCGTCCTCTTCCAACCTAACCAGTCCATCGGTTAGGGGACCAGCACCTATGCAGCAGCAGCAGTACCCGAGGCCATTATTGCCTCAGGCCCAGGCATTTCATCAACAGAACCAGCAGCAGTATACCCAAGCCCAAGTGCAGAACAGGCAGAGAGGTTTCCAGCATAGGGGACCCGCAGCTAGAGGACAACGTCAGGCAATGATGATGGCTATGGAAGAAGAAGTTGCACCAGGTGAGGTAGTGGCAGGTACTATTCTCGTCAACTCCTTTCCAGCATCGATATTATTTGATTCTGGTGTATCGCATTCATTCATGTCTGCACGATTCGCGACATGGATAGGATTGGAGCCCGAGTCATTATCAGTGAGGCTCAATATACTTACTGGTAATGGTCTTATGGGAGTAGATCGAGTGTTTTCCTCGTGTCGGATCGTAGTTAGCGGTAGAGAGTTCCCCGCTATAATCATAGAGTTCCCTATGGCAGACTATGATGTTGTCTTAGGCATAGATTGGTTGAGGAACCAGTATACTAGGATAGACTGCCATGTTGGCAGGGTTGTCTTTAGTATTCCAGGAGAGCCAGAGTTTTCATTTTCCAGAGGCGCAGTGGAGCCGTCTTCCCCAGTATTGCGGATGGCAGTAGCAGCATTACAGTTGCCCCGAATAGTTGAAGAGTTTCCAGATGTCTTCCCAGAGGAACTTCCAGGGATGCCGCCAGAGCGGGAGATATGATTGAGTTCACTATAGACTTGATCCCCGGGACAACACCAGTGTCAGAGAGAGTCTACAGAATGGCGCCTTCAGAGTTGGAGATTTTGTACAAGATGATTGAAGAACTCAGGACCAAGGGATTCATTCGTGCAAGTGGATCGCCTTGGGGATCCCCGATGCTTCTTGTGAAGAAGAAGGATGGTACGTCCAGGTTATGTGTAGATTATCGTACCTTGAACTCAGTGACAATCAAGAACAGATACCCTCTTCCGAGGATAGATGACTTGTTTGATCAACTCAAAGGGGCTTCAGTATTCTCGAAGATAGACTTGCGGTCAGGATACCACCAGATTAGAGTCAGAGAGCAGGACATTCCAAAGACAGCATTTAGATCGAGGTATGGGCATTGGGAGTTCCTTGTTATGCCCTTTGGAGCGACCAATGCGCCGGCCGTATTCATGGACCTCATGAATCGCATTTTCATGCCTTACTTGGATCAGTTCGTGATCGTGTTCCTAGATGATATCCTGGTCTACAGCAAGAGCGAAGCAGAGCATGAGCAGCATCTCAGAATCGTCCTTCAGACGCTTAGGGAGCATCAGTTGTACGCTAAGTTCAGTAAATGCGAGTTCTGGCTCGATCGCATTTCGTACTTGGGTCACATCATCACCCGAGGAGGAGTGGAAGTGGATCCCCAGAAGATTGTGGCTATCGAGTCGTGGCCAGTACCTAGCTCAGTGGCAGAGGTTCGCAGCTTTCTTGGATTAGCCGGCTACTACCGACAATTTGTTTCAGATTTTACAAGGATTTCGGCACCGTTGACCCAGTTGACCCGCAAGGATGTGCAGTTTGCTTGGACAGCAGAGTGTCAGGAATCATTTGAGAAGTTGAAGCGAGGTTTGATAACGGCTCCTATTCTCACGCTTCCAAATAGAACCGGAGGGTTCACAGTTTATTGCGACGCTTCCGGCAGAGGATTGGGGTGTGTCTTGATGCAGCATGGGAAGGTAATATCTTATACATCATGTCAACTTCGTGATCATGAAAAGAATTACCCGACCCATGACTTGGAACTGGCAGCAGTAGTGTTTGCACTTAAGCTTTGACGGCACTACTTGTACGGAGATAGAGTGGAGATATTTACTGATCACAAGAGCCTGAAGTATGTTTTCACCCAGAAGGACCTTAATATGCGGCAGAGAAGATGGCTCGAGCTATTGGTGGACTACGATGTGGATTTGCAGTATCACCTTGGGAAGGCCAACGTTGTAGCAGATGCGTTGACCAGGAGAGCCGGAGTTTATAACCTAACAGCGCAACCAGAGTTATTGGCGGATCTTCAGAAGATGGGTATAGAAGTTGTCCTTCCTTCCAGTGTGGCATTGATGGACAGTCTACAGGTTCAGTCCAGCATAGTTGAGAGGATCCGGATGGCGCAGTCTATAGATTCCAAGATTTAGCGGTTCAGAGCAGAGTGTGAGGCAGAAAGAAGGACAGAGTTATGCATCCATGAAGATGGTACACTTCGACACGGTACTCGTCTTTGTGTACCTAGTGGAGATATCAGACAGGAGGTCATGGCAGAGGCTCACAGTTCACAGTATTCTATTCATCCCGGGGGCACGAAGATGTACCGTGATATTCGTCAGCATTTCTGGTGGAATGGCATGAAGAGGAAGATAGCCCGGTTTGTCTTTCGGTGTTTGGTTTGCCAGCAGGTTAAAGCTGAACATCAGAGGCCCGCTGGACTTCTTCAATCCTTGCCGATTCCAGAATGGAAGTGGGAGCATGTGACAATGGATTTTGTGACTGGATTTCCTAGATCCCCAGCTGGTCGAGATGCTATTTGGGTTATAGTTGACAGGCTCACGAAGGTGGCTCATTTTCTTCCATTCAGAGTTGGACAGTCAATGGCTCAGTTGGCAGAGATGTACCTCAGGCAGATTGTCAGGCTTCATGGTGTGCCCGTCAGTATCACCTCGGACCGAGATTCAAGGTTTACGTCACACTTTTGGCGCAGCCTGCAAGAGAGTTTGGGAACTCACCTTCAGTTTAGCTCAGCTTATCACCCGCAGACAGATGGCCAGTCGGAACGCATGATCCAAACTCTTAAAGATATATTGAGATCTTGTACCCTTGACTTCGGTGGTTCATGGGAGGATCACCTGCACCTGGTAGAATTCTCGTACAACAATAGTTTCCAGGCCAGTATTCAGATGGCTCCGTTCGAGGCACTGTGTGGTAGGAAGTGCAGATCCCCGCTAGCATGGGATGATGTTGGAGAGAGGCAGATGCTTGGTCCAGAGATGATTGCCCAGACAGTGGAGGTGGTCAGAAGGATCAGAGATAGTCTTCGAGTGGCCCAAGATCGCCAGCGGCATTGGGCCGATGCCCATCGGCGTCCCTTAGAGTTTGCTATCGGCGACCATGTATTCCTTAGGATCTCGCCTAACCGCGACGTCATTCGCTTTGGCGTGCGGGAAAAGCTTAGTCCTAGGTATATAGGGCCGTTCGATATCCTGGAGCGAGTAGGAGATATATCCTATCGTCTCGCTCTTCTGCCGTCGCTAAGTGAGGTGCATGATGAATTCCATGTGTCCTAATTACAACGGTACATTCCGGACCCGAGCCATATCCTAGACCATTCGAAACTGGTTGTTGGTACCAACCTTTCGTATGAGGAGAGGCCCGTGTCTATATTGGACCGGAGAGAAAAGATACTCAAGAACAAGACTATTAGTTTAGTCCGTGTTGCTTGGGGTCATCACTCTCTAGGTGAGTCGACGTGGGAGCGTGAGGATGATATCCGATCGCGATATCTCTACCTGTTTGACTCGTAAGGTATAATGTCTTTCTTATGCCTTGTGCTTTTTATTCCTTGATTGCATGTATGATTGTATGATTGAATTGCTTAGTGTAGTTGTTGGTGCTTAGTGTAGCTTGCTGTGGAAATCTCTAGCTCCTTGATTAAATTTCGAGGACGGAATTCTTTTAAGGTGGGTAGAGTTGTCACCCTCATTTTTCGTATTTCGTAATTTATACTCGTAGTCGGATTTTGGCATGTATTTTATTTCTCTCGACTTGCAGAATTTTTGGGTTTTCTCGTATTTTGGGGTTTCGGCTCGGCTCAGTTTTAGTTGGTTTGGTTTGATTTTACACCCAACGGAACACCTTAACCTATGCTCCACCCTCATTCTACCACAACCCACCCTCATTAAATCTCACCTAACTTTTCTCTCTCCTCTTTACTCTTTCATTAATTTCTCCATCTTCTTTTTCATTCCTCCACCAACACCATAGGCAAGTGCACCTTGCCACCACACAAGAACCCTATTTTATTTGTCCATTAGCTAGATTAGGCCATGGTGAACAACTTTAGAACTTGGCATTTTGTGATTTGGAGCTTCCATTTTTTCTAGATCTAGATTTGAACCATTTTCGGAAATTCTTGGTTTTGATGCATTAAACTTTGATTTTTGCTTGTTTTGATGCTTCCATGTGGAAGAGAATTCAATTTTACACAAGATAGACCCTTGAAAATCCGGATTTCGTGTTGTATGGACCAAGTTGTGATGTTCCAAGAATTGAGGACATGGTGTTCTTTCTCTCAACATGAGGAAGAAGATGACCCCTCCAGCCGCGCTGTTTAGCGCCGGGCTGCTCCCCCCCCCGTGCCGCGCTCTTTAGTGCTGGCCGCGCGCTCCGCTGGCCCGCACGCCCCTGCGCGCTCCGCTGGCCCGCAGGCCCCTGCGCGCTCCGCTGGCCGCGCGCCCCCTGTACGCTCTGCTGGCCCCGAGTCCCCTGCGCGCTTGACCCCGCGCCCCTGCGCGCTTGGCTCCCGCGCCCCCTGTGCGCTTGACCCCGCGCCCCTGCGCGCTTGGCCGCCGCGCCCCTGCGCGCTTGGCCCCCGCGCCCCCTGTGCGCTTGTCCCCGCGCCCCTGCGCGCTTGGCCCCCGCGCCCCCTGCGCGCTTGGATGGTCGCGCTCTCCTGCGCGCCCTGATGACCCCCTGCATGCCCCGCGCGCAGTTGACCCTGTTGACTCCGCTCGCGCCCCTTGGCGCGCTGCGACCGTACCCGAGCGCGTCTCTTGGCGCCGCTTGCCCGAGCCCCTCGCCTGGCACACCCTGTGCCATGACTTCCCTTCCTGACCCTTGGTGTTCCCCTTTGTCCTCGGTTTCTCTCTTGCTGATTTTGTTTTTCTGAGGTCTTGATGCTCACAGCACGACTTGACTTGACTCGACACATCTTGACACGATTTTCTGTGTTTTTAATTTATGGCTAGCATTCTCTGATCTTGACAGTGACTTGACGTGGTACTTGTAACTTATGGCTTTTAACTTGTAACCTGCAACCTGTAATAATCCCCTATAACTTGATCTCTTGATAGTGGCTGCCGCGGCGCACTCTTGACTAAACTTGACCTGACTTGATGACTGGTCGTACTTGACTTACCCTGACACTGTGGGTGTTCTTTCTTGTTGCTTGGTGAAAATCTACTTGTCTTGTCTTGCATCATGTCTAGGACGTGACTCCCTGGTTACCACGGCCAGGGACTCATACTAAATTGGATTAGGCTAATGATTAAATCAAACTAGAACATGGAAGATTTCCGGTCATAAGCAATCTCGTTATCTGGGCGCTTTAATGGACTTGTAGCTTGCCGACGAGTAGAGCACATTTCCAGCACACTATCATGTGTTGCACCCTCTAAGTCACCTAAGGGTATATCGTCTCCAGGGCGATGTACCCAACCATACTCTAAACCCGCGGAAGGATAACTGGATAGTCTGCAGGGCTTGGGACTGGAAAATTCTCATTTGCATCTTGTTAGTAATTAGGCTTGTGATAACCCTAGTTAGTTAAGTAGTAAGCCGTAGTATTTGCTTGGCCGCTTGTGAATGGATGGTGTCCAGCCTTGTCTAAGTCTCGTTTAGTCCCAGTACCTGGTACCCCCTAAACATGATTGTTTTACTTATCTTAACAATAAATGGGTAGAGACAGAGTGCTATTCAGGAGAAGGGTTACAATCTCGGTCCTTGTTTGGTTCAAGATTGTAACCTGGCTCCCGGAATGGCTCCTCGTCCCTAGTCGTTTATTGTCCTGTTGTATTCTTTATTACTTTTACTTTTCTTCTATTTCTTATGTTCTGATATGCTGGCTTTGTTTCTTATTACGTGGCCTCCCTTGTGGCACTTGCTCTTTCTGGGGTTTGACCCAGCTGGTTTTCTGTGGCCAGATTTCGGAGCAGCCCCCGAGGATCTACCGATCCTCCAGCCCGATGGTGGCGACTAGAAGGAACCCGGGTTACGAGTGGGTTTTCTATTTTGTTTTGCTCACTCATTGTAAATTATTCTTTTGAGGCATTTAGCCGACGAGCACCTGTTAGCTCGATGCATATTTACTTACTGTCTGCCTACGGGCTGTAAACATGATTAACAAATTCTATGGTTGATCATGTATGACTAAACTCTTGCTAGTCCTCGCATTTTGTACGACTAGCTTCATGATCAGCTGAATATGTAATATTTGGGACGCCTTTTATTGTATATTTGGTGGTCTAACATCTTGTAACTATATTACTTGCTTGAGATTGAGACAATAGGCCTGACCTTAAAAGACTGTTGGCTTGTAGTAAACCCTCATATCCAGACAGCCGTGACCGTATAGCGAGATGAATTCCATTTCAATATACGTAGCTGGCTATGTACGCCCCCGCTCTCCAGTATTCTGGTTCTGGGGCGTCACAGTGACAAAAATAGACGGCTCTTTGTGTGCAGTGTAAAGTGTCTTCAATTTGTTCAATGCCCATGTATAGTCATCTACTGTTTCATTCTTCAAGAAACAAAATGCAACTGAAAATGATTTACCCGTTGACGTGAAGCCGACAATGTGGAAGAGTGGCATCTTGAATTTGTTAGTCTTGTACGTGCAATCAGCCACCAAGACATCAGCAAAGGACCGTGCCAAATGCGTACACTCCGGATGCGTCCAAAACATAGAGGTAATTTCATTGGACGGCAGATGTCTTCTATGGTACTCCACATAGTGATTGTCGGCAAGTAACTTCAAAACTTGTTGCATCGCCATTCTTCCTCTTAGGGTATTTGTCCTCGATCTCGAGAGTGCATTGTAAATTGTCCTCATTGTTGACTTGTTCTGTTCATTCTTCTGGCGCACCGCGGAATAAATTTGCTTCGGGCCAACTCCGGAGCAGGACAATTCTTCAACTAACTTCTTCTCATGTTCGTTCAACCTTCCGGCATAGGGATGACCGGTAAGTGTCTCCGCCACCGTATGATTGTGCATCCCATTTCTGACATCAACTGTCCACTTTCCATCATTTCTTGAGACAAGCACAATCTTGAAAGGACAACCGCACTTTCTGGACCCTACCGCATTCTTCGGGACTTTTTTTCGGGCATATTCTTCTTTCCTTCGATGAAGCCTAAATGTCCCACCTCTTTCGCATCCAAGATCAGCAGTTTTACGACACGACAGGCCTCATACTGACCTTGAAATGATAAGGACTGTGTTTACTTGCCTTCCAACTTGTCTGCACCATTCTACTGCTTCTTCATAAGATTCAAATGCGACATCCGTTGAGAATATATTACTCAAGTCAATGGAAATAGGAGGTGGTAGGCCCTACATTTAATTTTTAAAAAAAAATTGCCAATCACAATTACAACCAAAATTACAATATCAACAACTTCAAGACTGTCAAGGAAAATTGTCCTTCCTTCAGGACTGTACAACAGGACTGCCAGACATTCTGGCAGTCCATCGTGTTTTATAGACTGCCAGAAAGTCTGGCAGTCCTGTTTTACACTAGTTCTACACATAGACTGCCGAGTTTTGTGGCAGTCCTTCGTATTTTATAGACTGCCAGAAAGTCTGGCAGTCCTATTTAATACTAGTTCTACACATAGACTGCCGAGTTATGTGGCAGTCCTACGTGTTTTATGGACTGCCGGAATGTCTGGCAGTCCAATTGTACATTATTTCTACATATAGACTGTCGCATAATCTGGCAGTCCTCGTTACTTCTTGGACTGCCATGTTTTGCGGCAGTCCTATTTTACACTAGTTCTACAAATAGACTGCCGCGTAATATGGCAGTCCTTCGTGTTCTATGGACTGCCAGAAAGTCTGGCAGTCATGTTGTACAGTCGAATGCGTAGCAGTCGGTCGAAAATTTACCGAGAGTTCTTCGGGTGTTTTGTTGTGTTGTTCGGAAGATCCGGGTTCCTCGATTGATAGACGTGATGATCCACTTTCTTCCATAATTTCTACATTGGGACAAAATATAAGATTACTTCAAAAAAAAAATAACCTCAGAAATTTTGTCGTTAAGCGGACGTCATCGTACCGAATATTCTAAGAATCTTCCTTGGGAAATCTTCTAGGGTTTGGAGAAATGTGGGGTTGAAAAAAGTGTGGGGACCAGACCTAGGATTTGGAGAAGAAAGAGGGAGAGAGAATGGAGAGTGAGGAAGAAAAGAAAAAAAAAATTAAGAGTTAACTTTATACCTACCACTTGGATAGCCATGAGTAATTTTTTCAGTGGTAAACTTGTAAATAATAAAAAACGATCACTTGGACAGCTTTGATGAAAAAAAGGCCGTGTCCTTATAATTTACCAAAAATAATCACCTTCCTTTTACAACCAAAGATTTCCCACGAGGCCATATAATCGTCGTTACATTCCGAGCTCCCCACACATAGCCAATAATTGTTACACACTGCTCTCTACTCGCCATCTTTTACTCCCAGAGCTTCCTTAATTAGCATTTTCATTCTCTCACCACCATTTCAAAGTCACTCCAGCTCTCAAAGTTCGAGCAATGGCTGCTTCATCGACCAAACCCAACCTCCTCCTCCTCCTACTCATCCTCTTCTTTGCTCTGGCTCGTGCTCAGACTCTTCTCGGAGAAGAAAGTGAGAACAACGACGAAAAAGGAAACTAACTCGACTATTATTTCAGCTTAATTTTTCTTCTTCTTAATTAATTCTTCTTCTTCTTCTTTTCTCATGACCACGCAGAGGAAGCTCTGAAGCTCCTTGCCAAGAAAATGGGAAAGACCAACTGGGACTTCTCCATCGACCCGTGCTCGGGAGAAGGGAACTGGACCGTCAAGAACCCCAACAAGTTCTTCGAGAGCAGCATCACCTGCGACTGCTCCTCCAGCACCGCCACTCCCTGTCGAATCATCGGCATGTAATGAAAAATATATTTCCATATATATTTTTTAATTACTGTATCGGCGATTTTGTGATATTTTAATTAATGGCAGCAGCTCCATAAGAGGAGAGAACATCAGTACTGAGCTCCCCGGTGAGTTCGTCCTCTTCCCCAAACTCTGGCAGCTGTAAGTGACAGTAACTCGACTTACATACTCGTCACTTCCAACCCCACTTCGTTATTTTACTTAAAAAATTCAAATTGTTTTGTTTCTTTAGAGATCTAGGCCGAAACTTTTTTAATGGCACTGTCCCTGACAACTGGAGAAGCCTGCCGTTGACGAACTTGTAAGAAGTCAATTCTACTGCTTAGTTATATTGCTTTTCTTCACTTTGAAATTAATTAATAATCATCTCATTATTGTTTATTATTGTTTTAAATTCCAGGTCTCTGATGGGGAACCGATTATCTGGGCCATTCCCCGAAACCCTAACAAAGATCACAACCTTAAGAAACCTGTAATTATTATTATTATTATTATTGTTTATTATTTTATGGTTTTTAGTTGACTTTAGTTTAGTTTGACTCCTGGCGGCTGATGTTGAGCGGTCTGGTGTTCCGCAGGAGCATCGAGGGCAACCGTTTCTCCGGTCCGATCCCCTCCGATATCGGAAACCTGATTCACTTGGAAGCACTGTAACTCTCTTCTCCTTGTTGTTTTTAGGCCTAATTTCAACCCTCAACTATTGAATATTTTCAACTTGATACTCTTAAAAAAGAGACTAAAACATCCGTGTCCATCCACCTCCCCCACCCCCCCCCCCCCAACCCCCCCACCCCCCGGCTGCACCACCCCTGCCCCCCTCTCACTCCGCGCACACTGGCGCTGCTACGGCAGCCGCTGCTGCACGTAGAGAGAGAGAGAGAGAGAGAGAGAGGGGGGGGGGGGGGGGGGGGGGGTGCAGCCGGAGGGCGAGGGGGCAGTTGGGTGGGGAATGAGGGGTAATTTTCGTCCTTTTTTATTTTTGGGTATTAAGTTGAATATTCAATAGTTGATGGTATAAAGTTGTCGAATAAAAACTTTTAGGGTATCAACTTGAAAAATATGAATAGTTGAGATATCAAGTTGAAATTAAACCTTGTTTTTATTACTGTTATTTTTTTTCTCTTTTGGTTTTGATTAGAATGTGTAAATAAAATTTAAAATTTTTCAGTACTTTATCTGCCAATAACTTCACTGGGGAACTGCCATCCACTCTGACCAAGCTCACCAATTTGACTGATCTGTAAGTTTTCATTTTTGATACTTGGATTTTGATTAAAATAAATACTCGTTCGTATAGAATATTTTATAAAAAGTGTAGTACCGAAGCTTATTACCAAATTACCATTCTTATTTGAAATCGCATTGTGAAAACGTGACCATCCTGCGATTTTGCAATTTTCAGTTTTAATGTAGTGTCGTCTTCTACATATGATTTTAGAGAGAGGCATAACATGGTAATTAAGTTTTAAAAATACCGTGTTCATGGAATATGTTCCGAAAAGGCTTTTGTTCTGAATAATTTTGGTATTGTCAGTTGTATTTATCTCACATTTTTCGATTTTATTGAATCAGAAGGATTTCCAGTAACAATTTCTCCGGAAAGGTTCCTGATTTCATAGAGAAGATGACACAATTGAATAAACTGTGAGCAACCTTTCTCCCCGTATCCATTAATTACAAGAATTTTTAGTATTGATGTTAATTAGTTAACTCCATTTTTTTTGGGTTTAAATTCACACCGCAGGCACATTCAGGGTACATTGTTGGAAGGACCAATTCCTTCTGGAATATCAGCCTTGACAAACATGGTTGATTTGTATGTTCTTACCGAGAACACGCACCATTTCTTGATTTTTTTTTTCTCATTTATTTGATTGAATAGGTTCATGAATATTATGAACTCTATCTTGATGATTAGGCGGATAACCGACTTGAGAGGAAACAAATCAGACTTTCCGGACTTGAGCAGAATGCCTTCAATAAAAACAGTGTGAGCAAATGTAGCTTTAACATTAATTTCTTTATTTTTATTTCAATCTGAGATTTGCAAGTATGAATTTGCCTTGTTTTAGGATGTTGAGGAGCTGCTCGATTCATGGAAGCATTCCACCTTATATTGGAGAGATGAAGAAGCTGAAACACTTGTAAGTTATTCATTTCTTGTGTATTATTATGTTCCTATCTTGGATCCATTAGACAAGTGTTTCACAAGCCTTGTGAACAATATTGTTGCATATACATGGATTCAGATACGGACACGATACAGACTGGAAATATGGATTTTTAGAAAAATTAGAATACCCGTACAACATGGATATGGTTTTGTATGTATTTATGAAAAGATATCTATATGCATATCTAATACACTACATCTTAAAAAAAAATGTATTTATGCATGTTTCGGTCAGTAACTTTGTTCTAATTCTAAAAAGTTATAGGGAGATTTGATACAATAAATGTTACTTTCTTATATTTCAATTTTCAACCATGTTGGGTCTCTGAGCCTAGACATAGGCGAACCATATCTGAGATCGGTGTTGAGGGTGTATTGCGTCAGATACGTGTCGTATAGGATACAAACACGGGCATGATCCATCAGATCAGTAGCGATTGAAGGTCATAAAAGTTGTTAGATTAATTGTTCACCGATAAGAAGATAAGAATTGTGGATGAAGGGTTTTCATCTATGTTGCATGGACACAAATACTGCATGATAGATATAGATACAGACACACGACATGGTTACAGTACTAGTTTGGTATGTCCTTGTGTATTTTAGTGTTTGTTTTGTTTCTACTACGTGCCCAATGTGGATATAACAAGGACACAACATCATACTGTATAGGTAATAATGTACATTGTGTGCAGTATTTTCCTTTCTGCAGTAGCTGCTTCGAGCTTGGCATTTTATTGCTTGTTCTCTCATTAATACTTGTATGGTTGAATGTTCCTTTGCATCGACAGACATGGTCATATTCTCAGCGTACCATTGACGTCCCTCATAAATTTTCTTAATGCAGGGACTTGAGTTTTAATAAATTGACTGGAGAAATTCCTAGCACCTTTTCAAAATTGGAGAAGGTTGATTACATGTAAGTACAGTGTCCTCTAAAACCCCAACCTCCACTAGCACACCAAAAATTTCCACTTCGCTTCTTGACTCACACAAACTGTTGCTGATTATTTTGTCAAATTGTAGGATTGACTCCTAACTAGCTGTCTTTTCTATAGATATCTGACCGGAAATATGCTTACTGGGAGTATTCCCCCATGGACTCAGAAAACAACACATACTGTGTATGTATATAAATTGTCGATCGTGTAGTAAAGAAAGTATTATTTCCTTTCCTTTTCTACTTGTAGTTTGCTCTTGCTAAAATCCTTTGTTATAATTTTTATAACTTTGTATTCTGTAGTGTGCTATTGTTGATCTTGTAGTAAAGAAAGTATTATTTCCTTTACTTTTCTACTTGTAGTTTGCTCTTGCTAAAATACGTTGTTATAGTTTTATAACTTTGCATTTTGTAGTGTGCTATTCTTGATCTTGTAGTAAAGAAAGTATTATTTTCTATACTTTTCTACTTGTAGTTTGCTCTTGCTAAAATACTTTGTTATAATTTTATAACTTTGCATTCTGTAGCATGCTGTTTACTTCAAGTACTGATAAGAAATGATAAGGAACCATGTAATTGTTATTGAATGCAAGATTCTGATATAGAACACTAGATCTCAGCACACAATGGATACACCCTCCTGAAGAAATAGCAAGCTGAAGAGAGACAAAAACTCTTAGCTAGTATTTTGAACATATATAGTTTAGTTCTGTATAATGATATTCCCTGTAGAAGCAAATAATCAATAATTCCACCCTTTGCAGTCCTCACACCCATATTATTCACAATCCTTCGTCGGCAGTGCATCTCTGTTTCTGTACTCATTTGAAGTGTTTTCTGTTGCTCTCTGTTTTGGAATGTGAAACTCCATTAGCCTACATATTCATCATAATATTGTGTCCTTACAATCGAGAAAACATGAACAATATTTTGTAACAAAAACAGAAATGACCAAGAAAAGAGAAGAGAAGAAACTCGCTGGGGTGACTTGGGAGATCAGAATCACCAATGCTCAAAGCAATTCGACGCTGTTGTTGATTGCTTCCAGGATCCGGCTAGCTCGGATTGGTGGTCTAAGCGGCAATCAAACTAAAAGATCTGAAATTTCCACCAAGTTGTCGTGCACACACTATTGTAGCACTACACGAGAAACTCTATTGGATGTTATATTTTCGCTCCTCCCAACTAGTTGTAGGTCCTCTACCTATATAGGTGAGATAACCCCTGTCCAGTTATGAACTGAACAACCAGGAGTTACGAACTCCTGATCAGTTAGTAATCATATCAATTGTGCAAAGTGCAAAGTGCGTTATAGTGTCACAAAGCCCAATGCCCTATCCAAGCCCGAGCTAGACCCGAACTTAATTAAATTGGTGTCAAAATAATATGTTGAATGTGGGAGTCGAGCCTTGTCCTCTTTCTTCGTACCAAGTACTAGATCACCTAGGACAAATCACCCTATTGTCATGCATCCAATATTTATAAACTTTATATTGAAATAGACGTAAGGTTTGTCCAAAGTGTAACTATTATTGAACTGGAGCTGAGACCAAGCCCCAACATATTGATCAATTTGTTTGTTTTTTTCAAACGATGAAGGAAGTCTTAGTGATCAGTTTGTTAATCTAGGCCATTAGGTGGTTGTGGTGGTGCGATGAAGGCTTGACACTTGCATTCCGGAGGATGTGGGTTCATGTTTCACAGATGGCATATTGATATCTTGGGACTAAGGCTACATACGATAGTTCGTGGTATCGGCTGATACTGAAACTGATAGTGAAAGTGCTGAAATTACTGAAACCAAGCCTTTCGAAACCAGTGAAAAACATATATCATGTGCTTATTTCTCAACCAACCACTTGATTCCAGTTTACCAATACTACAAGTCGTAGACGTGCATTGCCTATCTTCTGTCTGTGTTTTTTCCCCCCTCACTTTTTAAGCGTATACTTGCATAACAAACCAATTTTGAAATAGTATAAAATATTTTGAAGTAAATTTATTTTTGAGATGGTGCACATTTATTGTACTTGGAAGTGTATAATTAGTAGTGGTTAATGATTATGTCAGTGGGGAAGGGGAGGTGCATAGTTTACATGTTTTACCCCTAATTAATTTAAACATATTTTGATATAAGATAAGATAAACAGGTTGGAGAAGGGCACTTTTGGGACATGAAAGTTTCACGGTGAAGTCTAGTAGTTTTCGTATTATATATAAGATAAGATAAACAGGTATGATGTAAATACTGCTACTTTAAATAGCAGTGTACTTGCTGTTTTATTTTCTGCTTAGTTCTTCGATTTGAGAGACCTTCACCTCATATGTTTCATGGGCACGAAGAGTGAGTTGGTGACTACATCAAACTAGATCTATGTGGGCTAGTTATGTTGAAGCACTATTTTACTTTTATTTGAGTATTTATAAGTTAAAGGGAAATATTAGATGCACTTAAAAGAACTAATAATAGACATAATATTCAGGTTTTGACATCAATTACATTTCTCTTCTGGTTCAAGCCTCAGTTCATAACTGACAAGCATGTTAATAATCAATCAGAAGTTTGATAATACGTACCTTTTATATTTCAGATTGAAATAGATGTTATAGTATACATCAAGAGTAAAATATTTTAGTATACTTGCTAACTATATGCTCTGTTGCGTGACTGTTACTTAAAACTAAAAAAGAAGTTAACACTAAGTATGTCTTCAGATAAAATTTCTTTGCGTGAACTCTTGTAAGGATTATTTTTGTCCGCTTTAGTCATGACTAATTCTTGGAAAAGAATGTCAATTTTTATTTGAGTCTCTAATGTTTAAATATTTTGTGACTGTTAATTCAGGGACATCTCTTACAACAATTTAACCGTGGGGAGCTCAGACCCCCCTCCACATTGCCTTCAGGGAAACATGTGAGGCCACCTATGAATTTTTGATTGCATGTAATAAATTTTCTTCATAACAACTTATATATACCTCTCTTTTTTGACAATTTTCTTGAAACTTTCAAAGTTAACGCTTAAATTTTGTTCCAGTAAAATACTAGAGAGCTACTCCACAGTCATTGAGAACATGCAATAACTTTGTTTAATTCTTCTTGTTCTCTTCTCATGTAGAGCTGCCATCCTTTTGCCATGCCAAAAGAGGAATCTTCACTGCAGTTCTACCAGTGAATGTGAGTAAATGGAATGTGAATTAACTTGACATTTGATCTTGACACCTTGTTTCTGGATATCATATGAGATTGGAACCTGAGGAAGATCATTTTATGCACCAATTGGTGTTTTATTCCAAGCAAGTTAGTTGTATTTTTTTTCTCATTGTCCGATCAGAGGATGCAAATTCTGCATCAGCTAACTAAAAGCCTGCAGAAAGATCTAATTCAAATATATTACCTTAATAATTTAGACTTCAGTTGTCGAGAATTCTATTGCGTGGATTTAATATATTAACTTTTCCTTGCAGTGATAAATTTGAGAACAAAGAGTTGCACTTTGGATACCAACATTATGATTAAGAATTTAACATAATTTTCACAATTATCAGATTAGCAATTATAACAATATATTTGCGTGTATGATTCTTTATTGTGAGTGGTTGTTTGCAGGTGCATGGTAGCCAAAAAAACTCTCCTATCATATGGTTACTTAAATTTCTGATCGTATTACCTTAGATTCACGTTGATCAAGCACTAGCCGAAAGTACTTGGACTTTGCCTACTGCAAAACCTTGTTGGTGAACCATGTAAATTAGAAACATTTAATTATGAAAATAACCCTATATATATATATATATATATATATATATATATATATATATATATATATATATATAATTGTACTTTGCTACCCTCAACTATTCCGCTTTTTCAACTTGATACCCTAAACTTTTTTTTGTAACAAGTTGATACCTCAACTATTATTTTTTTTTCAACTTGATACCTAATTTTTCAAAAAACCCCAAAATGCCCTTATCCCTTCCCTCTTCCCTTCTCCCCTCCCCCCCCCTCCGGCCACCCCCACCCTCCCGCTCCGCCTCCCCTCCGGCCACCCCCCTCTCCCACGTCCGGCCAACCCCCCCTCCCGCTTCCGGCGCCACCGCCGCGGCGGCGGCCGGCGGCGATGGGGGTAGGGGGGTTGGCCGGACGCGGGAGAGGGGGGTGGCCGGAGGGGAGGCGGAGCGGGAGGGAGGGGGTAGCCGAAGTGGGGGGGGGGGGGGGTTGGGGGAGGGGGGTAATTTTAAAGTTTGAGCAGGGGTATTTTTGTCCCAATTTTTTTTGGGGTATCAACTTGTTACAAAAAAAAGTTTAGGGTATTAAGTTGAAAAAGAGGAATAGTTGAGGGTAGCAAAGTGCAATTAAGCCATATATATATATATATATATATATATATATATATATATATATATAAGTTTTTAAACTGAACCTTTAAACTTTAAAATGCTTAGACCTGCTCTGCATAATATTGTCTTTTCCAACGGTTTATGAGCAACAAATGTGGTTTTAGTTGTTCATAGAATTTTGGAGACTTATAAACTGACATTATCGAGAAAACTACTTGTGGTACAAGTAGACTTCCAACAGCATTTAGCTGGTCACTAGACTAGTATGATATCTGTTTTGACTTTCTTTATGGAATTTACAACCTTCGTGACCTAAAGTTATTCATTTAGGCTTCTTCTACTGATAAGGTTTGTACGACTAAACAGATAAAAGTTCCTTGCACATCAATTGTGGGGGTGACGAAACATTTGTAAATGGAACAAAATATGAAGCAGATACAGATTTAAGAGGCGGTTCAGTATTGTCCAGTGGATCAGGCTGGGCATTCAGCACCATCGGCAACTTTCTGGACGATGATATTAATGCCGACAGCTATGTATCTGAAAATACATCTGTATTTTCCATGCCAGATTCACAATTGTACACAAGTGCACGACTGTCTCCTATATCCCTCACTTACTATGGCTTTTGTATGTGGGATGGACCTTACACTGTGAGTCTTCACTTCGCAGAGACATTTTTCACAAATGATAGAACATTTAGCAATCTTGGAAGACGTGTGTTCGATGTTTATATTCAGGTATTTGGACTGTAGTCAGAGACTTTCAATGTCATCTCACTGGTTTACTATTTCTAACTATTATATTACTCCATAATTTTTTTTTTTCATATAGGGCATAATGGTACTAAAAGATTTTAATATTGCGGAGGCAGCCGGTGGATCAGGAAAGCCGATTACCAGGACCTTTAATGCATCGGTCACACAGCAAACCCTGGAGATCCATTTTTACTGGGCTGGAAAGGGGACAACAGGCATCCCAACTAGAGGAGTATATGGTCCTTTGATATCAGCTATTTCAGTGACACCTAGTATGATCTTTTTTTTTTTCATTTTTTTTTCTTACCTATTTATTATCTTCTCTTGCAAAATAATTAGAATGGTTCAACTTGGCCTAGTCAAGTTTAATTGCATTCTACTTCAATTGTTTTCCTTTTTGAGTAGGGAATAGGTTAATGATCCTGATAGAGAAGTTACAACTTCCTTTTACATTCAATAAGTTATATTACTATTGAACCAAATTGTTTGTCTCCCATCTTAAGTATAGACTGTGGGACCAAACAAAAATCCTAGAGGAACTCACGAGTTCCTAATTTTTAAAACTCATCAATGACAAACCTTTGGATTACATGCATCTCATCCCTTAGATTTTTTTTACGGGCCTAAACAGAAAAAGTCAAGGGCCTAAATAGAAAAAAAAAAAAATTGTACACGTGTCATAACCCTATTGCAAGTTCTTAATGTGAGTTCCTATTTGAGTTTCTGTAGTCGAACTGGTGGACCAAACAAAGCTTGTAATTATCAATAAAAAGCATACCAGTGGCATATGAAAAGTTATATTAATATAAAGAGCAACTAAAGAGATGAATGGAGTCTCCATTTTCACTAAGGCTGTGTTTGATTGGGCGTTTTTTCCATGGAAAATATTTCCACCACAAATTTTCCACCAATTGTAGTGTTTGATAGCTTATATTTTCCATGGAATTATTTTCCAAAAAACTATCATTTTCCATATTTTCTTCAAAAATGGTGGAAAATGAAACTTGTCTAACCCATAGGAAAATATCATTTTCCATGGAAAATAACTATTTTCCGTGGAAAATAATGACAATCAAACAACCAAATTAAGTTTTCCATGGAAAATTTTAAAATTCCATGGAATTTTTTTCCTAGGAAAATAATTCCATGGAATTAATTTCTTTTCCACGTATTTTCCACCTTGCAATCAAACACACCATGAAGTTCCTTTCAAATTTATTTTCTATTTTCCACTTCACTATTGTACGTTTAACGTTATCTTCTTCATGGTACAGTTCAGCAACCTAATATTACTTTCGTTTTCCTTGCCTGGTTTCAGACTTTGAACCTCCTGCAGAACCTGTTGATAATGCGAGAAAGATACACATTGCAATCGGGGTTTCAATTTCTGTGTTTCTTCTCATTCTTATATTTCTGGGAATTTGTTGGTGGAGAACTTGGCATAAACGTAATTCTACATACACAGACACAGGTATAAAATGAACCACAATTCCTTCTTTTACTACGTTTGCGGTACAAAGTAAATAGTTAATTCAGCAAACGTAGTGCCCAATTTTATGATTAAAATGGAGAGTTGGATTTGGTAACTCAATCTCACATCTCGCTCAAGACTAATGAAATATATACAAGTATGCCTTGAGAGGCAGTTACATGTGCATGTGTACATGATTGAGAATGAATCACTAGCATGTTACTATATTTGGTATCCTGGGTATTGATAGACGACAAAAACATCGTAGTATTCTATGGTTATTTTTGGCCCTAATTTTGTTACTGAATCCTGAAAATGCTAGTCATCTGTTAACTTTTGGAAACTGGGTGCATAGTGCTTGATGACATATCGTCGTGATAACTAGAAAGCAACATAAAGTTTCAGAATCCTTCCATTTTCTTTTCATATAATAGAGTTCCAGAAACTCTTTGTTTGCTCTCCATATAATTGCTAGATAAAGCAGACTTATTTTATCACATTTGGTGATTGCGATGGTTACACACACAGAGACAGACATATATTCTTCTATATGGAGAAGGTAATCTTAACCTTGTTTGGATTAAACTTTGATCTAATCTGGCTTAGAATCACTTTGTCATGTAGAAAATATGTACCATCTATTTCCACATGCTTGAACAGGAAGAAAGGATTTAATGAATGTTACTAGAGAATGTTGCCAGAGATGCCATAATAAATTCCATGCAATACGAAGAATTTATAAACTCTCCTCTTTCTCTACTTTATACATTTTTCTTCTTCGGTCAATCTTTTCATCCTTTTCTAGACTTAATTGGCTTAGCAATATAAATTTTTTTGCCTCTACTTATACTAGGATCCTAGCAAATGTGATGCAAGCCCGATAAGTATAACCTCGAATAGTTTATTAACTTTCACTTTTCCTAGGTGTAGAAGAGCGTGTCATACATGCCCGTAATCAAGATTCTTAAGCTGGTGAATGACCTCTCTTATTATAGGGAATGTGTAATATGGAAGGACGATCTTAGTATAGATATTACAAGTCAAGCTAAATATCGAACCCACCTACCAAACCCACAGACTGTCTTTTACTGTGACAAACAACTTAATTTTTTCATTTCTTCTACCATATCATGACTCTTCAAAGATCTTGGAGGCATTGATCTGCAAACGGGAACCTTCACCTTGCGACAAATTAAAGCAGCAACCAGGAGCTTCGATGCTACGAATAAGATTGGCGAAGGTGGTTTTGGCTCAGTTTACAAGGTAATAAATAGAAGTGTACTACAATATCTGCATGGGGAGCGGATCTATTGTCCCCACTATTCTGTACCAATTCTGTCACATGTTCTCAGCATGTGACACATCTCCTCAGCTCCCATAATTAAGAATACCAAAAGTAGGATGTGTCACATGTTGAGAACATAGTGACAAAATTGGTACAGAATTATGGGGACTGCAGATCCCCTCTGATCTGCATGACTTAATCCTAGTAAACGCTACGTTTATTCCTAAATATGATCTTGTTTCAAATGTAGGGATTCTTATCAGATGGAACAATAATCGCTGTGAAGCAGTTGTCATCTAGGTCCAAGCAAGGGAACCGTGAATTTGTGAATGAAATTGGCATGATTTCTTCTTTGCAACATCCAAACCTTGTCAAGCTTTATGGATGCTGTACAGAAGGCAACCAGCTGCTGCTAATTTACGAGTACATGGAAAATAATTGTCTTGCGCGTGCTCTATTTGGTAAGTCGACATGAGTAATGTCAAAGTGAGCATGATTCAGTTATACATTAGAGTCGGTAGTTACCGCTATGGTGTTCAGGTAAAGACCCAGGACACAAACTGAAGCTGGATTGGCCAACAAGGCTGAAGATCTGCATCGGTATAGCTAGAGGTTTGACCTATCTCCACGAAGAATCAAGACTGAGAATCGTCCACAGAGATATCAAGGCCAGTAACGTATTGCTTGACAAAGATCTCAATGCCAAGATATCCGACTTTGGCCTAGCAAAGCTCGATGAGGATGACCACACCCATATAAGCACACGAATAGCTGGAACTATGTAAGTCCGAGTTCTTGAATCTAATTTGATAATATGCTATGTTGAGAATTGAGAATGCAATGAAGTAAACAAGATATCGTGACACAACTGATAGAATTTGTTAAATAACTTTTTATTGCTACTTCCTGAGAATATCTAGATTGGTTCAGTCGACAGTCGACCAAAATTTAATCTCGTTAGCATTGAAGACTTCATGCATCACAACATCTATAGTTTGTCAAATGGTTTAGCAATAGTTTCTTCGGCTACTTGCCTAAAACTTGTAATTACAGGTATGTAGTACCGAAAGTTCTACTTGGGTATTTCATAAATGAAACTCATGGCTTTCGATTCCTTGCAGAGGCTATATGGCTCCGGAATATGCCATGCGCGGATATCTTACTAGCAAGGCAGATGTTTACAGCTTCGGAGTAGTAGCTTTAGAAATCGTAAGCGGAAAGAGCAATACTAATTATCGGCCGAAGGAAGAATTTGTATATCTTCTTGACTGGGTATTTTCAGAAAACTTCAAACTCTGTTGACAAGTTATTAAACCAATTACATGTTTACATCTCGTCTGGCATATCAGGCTTGCGTGCTCCAAGAGAAGGGGGCACTCCTGGAGCTGGTAGATCCCGAGCTTGGATCAGAGTACTGCCAGGAAGAAGCACTGCTGATGTTGCATGTGGCTTTGCTGTGTACCAATGCATCCCCGACACTCAGACCCTGCATGTCGAAAGTGGTGAGCTTGCTAGAAGGACGGACACCCGTCCAGCCCTTGCTCCCTTATCTAAGATTCGCGGACACGAGCTTCACTGGAGTCGGAAGAAGCTTCTTGCAGGATCCTAATGGAAGCCAGACCATGTCTAATTTTAATGAAAGCCAGGCGACATGGCAGAATCCTACGGAAAGGCAGACGATGTCGGTGGGTGGATCTTATGCTGCTGAATCCTCTCCCAGCTCGTCAGGTCAAGAAAACGAAGCAAGTATTCTGCTTGCAAAAGCGTCACATAGTAAAACTTTGATACAGAAGGAGGTATCAAAGTTTTGATACCTCATTTGTATGATAAATGAGGTATCAAAACTTTGATACACATAGTAGAACTTCCATTCGTTTTACAAAGTAAGAGGGGACCCACTTGTCATACAAATGAGGTATCAAAACTTTGATATGTCCATCTGTATCAAAGTTTTCTCGTACTGTTTGCTGAATGTAATGCTGCGGGATTAGCTGGTGGAAGTGTTCAACATTTTGTTTCGGTGCCAGGACAGCATGCAAGTGTTGTTCACAAGGATTTTAGGTGTAAATTGACAGCAGCAGCAACCCCTGTTACGAACTGCACGTTTAGCTGTACAAAGGAGATTGTAGGTGTAAATTGTGTATTGATCATATTAAAGGATATCAATGTTTTCATCAGTTGTGCAGTATGTGTTTAAATTTTGTTGCATAGCTTACATTGTGCTGCACAAATGGAAGCATACAATTACTTGTACTTTACCTCAACTTCTTTTTGTTGTATAAGTAAGAATTTACCGATTTCCTATGTTTGGCTGTCTGTAATCTTTAAAATCCACTTCAGTCTGGATAAGAAGGGGTTTGATTACAAGGATGAGGATACATGCAAAACAGCATTCTGATCAGTGTTTTAAAATTGAACTGGACAGAGTGCTTTAAAAATTGATCCGGACGGACCGGTTCAACCGGCAACCCCTCCAAAAACCCGGTTAACCCAGTCAACCCGGCCGGTTAGACCTAGACCACTCAACCCAGTTAACCAAGTTGAGTTGAACCCCTTTGGTCCTGACTTTTGACTTTTCTTTTGGACTTCACATGCAATCAAAGTTAATATATTTGCTTCTTAACTGTCCGGTTAACCCGGTCACCCGGACAGTCAGACCACCGAACCCGGTTAACCCAGTTGAGTTGAACCCGTTTGACCCGTTTGATCCTGACATTTAACTTTTCGTTTGGACTTTACATGCAATCAAAGTTAATATATTTGCTTCTTAACTAATTCTACTATGGTAAACATGCAGAACTTCTAAGTAATACATATGTAGTTGTGTACTACGTAATATATTCAATATAAAATTGTGAGCCTATATAACTGGTTCAACTTGGGTTAAGACACTGGTTGGACCGGTTTGACCCAACCCACTGTCCTGACCGGATCGATCTCCGATCCGATTTTTAAAACATTGATTCTGATTATAGATTGTCTGCAGACTGCAACCCTATATAATCCTTTACCTTTGCTGACAGAAATGACTTGACAGTGTTACCAATTACCAGGATAAACGAAAAATGTTATCTTCTGTAATAGTTTGGCTCACTTGACTCACAGTGAGCTCTTCTTGTAATGTGAGATCAGCAACTCGGATGTATTTTCATTTGTTATATATTCTTTGCAATTCAACATGATAACTCAAGTGAATAGCATCTAGATTTAAATGAGAGTTCTCAGGCTCTTTCCTTTAGATGCAAAAAAGGAAACAAGAGAAAAATAACCCATCAAAATGGCAGCCTGGTTGACTCATCAAGTTAATATTTCAGAACAAAGATCTGAAGTCGAGCACCGAAGACAGCAACCGTATGTGGAAGACATCATGTAACTAGCAACCCATTGAAGATCATTCTAATCCCTATTCAAATTTACGGAAGGAGAGAATTTCAACATTACAAAAAACTCTTGTTTCTTATACAGAATCTGGCATAGTCCACTTTGTTAGGGCAATTCGATCCTTTTTCCTGAAAGCCAAGCCATAAAAGATTTATTTCTCGATCTGTATTCTTTTGTCCCTTATAGGAAGGGGAACAGGTTGCTGGGCCTCATGGGGGTGATCTGGCCCTTTATATACCTTGAGGTGGGTAAATAGAGTTCTTCCAAGCTGCACAAAACAATAAGTATTGAGTATGTATATAGATGGGCATACTAATTGTGTTTGATTTGCTTCTCGGGAACTAAAAAGCTTATGGAGGCACCAGAAAATATTTTGGATCAGTAACACATTGTATGAAAGTTCTATCAAGGTAAAAGTAGAGAGAAGTTGGGAATGTAAAGAGATGAGGAATTAAGATTATATATGTTGCATACTTTTCAATGCAAGCACAGTAAATACTATCCAAACAACAAAAAGATAAAGTAGTAATTAAGTGGAGAGTTGTCTAAACTATTTGAAGTAGTATCATGAGCACTTCTAAGTTTGTTAATCCGCCATATCTTAGTAAAAGGCATGTTTATATTCACACGTATACGAGTATTTCAGTTATCAGTATACATATTATCGAGGTCGTAAGTATTACTGACAGAGGTAGGATAAAAAACATATTGAATAAACAAGCTATTGATTCCTTCTAACAATTCTAAATCCATGCTGCGGTTCTCTCCTAATCTTGTTGGTACAAATTGGGAATATGTATAAGCCACTTGTACATGGGTATAACCGTATAGCACAATCTTAGGGGACCTTTTCCCATTTGACCTAAAAACCAGTCTTCTGCCTCAGCTGCCTCCTATACTTTTGTCTTCTATATCATAAGCAATACCAGATTCCACTCTGGTATTACTTATAACTGATTCTAGGGCTCTCTTATACCCTTTTCTGGGCATCCATATATCCCATCTGTTACACTCAAATGCTAATAGGATATACAATAACTTTTATACCAACACTTTTATACATATTAGTATCTTTCAAGAATGGGTATATGATAATTGTACCTGGCTTCTTTGTCAAAAAGTTCACAGTAGGTGCAGAACTACGTGACTTGTTTAACTCCTTTACCACTTATATTTATGCCATTTGTGTTGTGACTTGTTTAACTCCTTTACCACTTATATTTATGTCATTTGTGTTAGATCAATGCCAGATTCCACCAGGTAATGCTTATAGTAAATTTTGGGCATCTCTTATACCACACAATTATGGGATACAAGGGACTATCCAATGTTCTAAATGGCGGCGGACAACTAGGCGGCGCCTAGTGCACGAGGCGGCCGCTCTCCGAACCACTTTTGCCATAGGAAGTAGAGTAGGCGGCCGATGGCAGTTTGGCGGTGTAGGCGTAGGTGAGAAGGCGTAGGCAGCCGCCTATCTTGGAAAAAATGCTACAAATGTTATATATAAGAAAACTGAAAGAAGAGGGAACATCATATTTTCTGGACTTTGCACAGTTTTTTCTAATTTAACTAGTGTCGGTTGGGGAAATCAGCACCAAATACATTGTTAGTCTGAATAAACTTGAAATCCTTGAAATTACAAAGAACTAGCTTCAGCTTCTTGAGAATTTTATTTAGTGTTTAGATACGTAGGCAGGATGCCATACACACATCAAGATGTATTAGGCGCCTAGGCGGACCATCTCCACCGCGCAACCGTCCACCGCCATTTATAACCCTGGGGCTATCTCACACACACACACATATATATGTATAGAGAGAGATTACTGTAGTAATTAACTGGTTAAATAAAAATATTCACAGATCCTAACTCTTCCTCCAGAGAAGATGTTTAGGAAGAAATTAAGAACTCAACCTCACCATCCTAAGGAGATAGGGCACAAAAATCTCGAGGAGAGTACCACAGTCATGCAGTTTACTAAAGAAAACTGCATGTGCTGACAAAATAAAGTACAAAGGGCTTGCATGAAATCAGATGCTCCCGTCAATAGAAACAGGTAAGGCAAGGGATAAAATACTTGAATCAGTAGTTAGAAACATTCAGGCTTTTTCGTTAGAGAAAAGGTGGTGTACTAGAGGCCTATACAGGAGCAATTAAAACAGATCACAAGGAAAAACAAAGAACATAAAACACACACAACCACAATAAATTGTACTACAATTTGTTAGAATTAACTTTTACTATTTGCATATACTAGTATATATGTATGTGCGTTGCACATATTTTAACTACCTATTAATTAACTTTTTCTGTAATTGGGAAGAGCAAAATATACCAGAAGAGCAAACTACATTTTCTTTAAAAAAATATACATAATTATCTAGTTGCCTTCATTAAGTTTAATGAACAATTTTAATTAGTAAAGTTAGATAAGGATATATTTGGAAGGAAAAAAATTCATGGTGAAACGAACTTTTCTTATTATATAGTAGTATAGATTTTAGCTCAAAAGAAAGTTCTTTGATACGACTTCAATTAGAATCTAGATTTATGTGACATTATTCGTAGAAAGTGTTACTAAATATTCATATACATAAGGAAACATATAAAACAGGCAAAACAAACATAAGTTTGCCAAAAATATATATTAAGTGCATGTTCTCTGACACTTGTCCTTTTTATCTTTTGATATTTTGTTACTTTATCTGCTTCAAGCAATGCCATATTTATAAGAAAATTCTTCCTCCTCTAAATGCGCTAAGTCACACAAATTATGGACAAGTGAAGAAAGCAGGATATCGGGGCAGCTTATGTTGATGTTGGGCTGACACAACACAGGATTTGCTATCGAGTAATTTTACACAAAAATAAATGTACATTCACCCTATTGTGAAGTGTGAACTAAAGACTTTTCGATACCACCCTCTTACTCACCCATATGTGCAGATTTGACTATTATTTTATGGTGTATCCCTGTCATGCCAAACACCCATCTGACACAGAAACCACGACACAGCCACAGCACTAATTCTGGAGTACCAGTGCTTTGTAGCTGGACAGCATCTTGCTAACTATAGTTAGGACAAGGCTTGAAAACTGATATTTGGTTAAAAAGTATTGATATCGGCATGCACATATATCTGAAAATGACTAGCCAAAGGCCCAAAATTAATAAGTGACTTGAATATACAAACATCTATGGCAGATGTGAACATTTCGACTGGGAAGAAGCTCAAACACAATGGCAGACAAAATGCGGTACTATGTTCCAGTAGTAAAACCTAAAATCTGATATATGATCATACCTTGAGATCCTAATCTTGAATAACAGTAAAACGACTGTCCACTTATAAAACACATTTGCATACTATTGACAAGTAGTCTTTACTGTCAATGTTTTTTCTACGGCAACAGTATTATCAACTTAGTTCTTAGCTTATAATTGTCTTAGTTTATTCTATTAGTGTCGTAGAAAAGAAACAACAGGATTCTCTTCTTACCCTCTGTTTAGGAAGCATGCCACGTACAGCATGTTCGATAATCCTTTCTGGAATTCTTTGTTGAAGCTGATCAAAGGTTTCCACTTTCATACCACCAGGTCTCCCTGAATGCCTCCTATAGAGCTTTTGAGTCCTCTTCTTACCAGAAACTGCAACTTTCTCTGCATTCACCTGTGTTCAGCAAAGCAGTAGACACTAAATCAGCAGCAAACCAAACTATTGTAAAGGAGTTAGGATACTAAACAACAGCTTATACTTGCAGACTCTCCGGTATCTGCTAGCAGTCAAACAAGACATAATGTCCAAGCTTTGGAGTAACCTCAGTGATTATGATTTTATCTACATCATCATCATCATCCAAGCCTTGTCCCATCAGATGGGTTGGCTATGGTCTAGAAAGAGATCCACAAAAGAATTGAGACAATTCTTATTACCGGCTGTGAACCTCCAAATTCTTAGCAAGACAGCTATGAGCCAAGAGAGGATATTGGCACAAACCTAGAAGGGCAGTTGACGGGTAACTAGACCTATTTTTCCGGTGTCATGGAGTTAAGCACGTGCAAGTGTGCAACTAGGGTTCTCATAATTTGGATATTGATTAGGTATGCACCAAAGTAACAAATTATAGGGAAATAAATTAATTATTTCAATTCGATAAGTTCATAAATTGTGCCTCAGAATTCAATACCTCATTAAAAAAAATAGGGTCCCTTCATCTTAGATCAGTCTAGAAAAATTTCAAGAAAGTTGTTCCTCAGGTTCTCAGGCATTTGTAAAATTTATCAATGATTGTGGCACAAGTGAAGAATTGTGCTCCATAGCACAATCCCAGTTCAATGAAAGTGTTAGGTGATGCTGAATGAGATCTCTATAGTATAGAAATAGTTTGTGCAAGTTAACAAAACCAGGAATAGAAAAATTGGGTTGAGAACAAAATCAAGAAATGCTAAGATGTGAAGATCCCAGAAATTCAATATCTGGACTTCACTGAGAGTGGACCAAAAAAACAACGTTCCCTGAAAAAGGATCCCTGTAAATACATAGGAAGAGGAAATTTACTTGCAGGACACTCGCACCTTCCTGGCCAACATAGTCTCACATGAAGCCTCTGTCAGTCTGTCTACAATACATGTTGGCCTCCTACCAAGGGATAAGTTGTAGAGTTCGTCGAGGGCAGCAGGCAAATAAGTGAAATTTGCCTTAACCATTACCGACATAGTGCGCCGACCTGAGCAACCGATCCCTGAGCAGAGACAAACAGGAATGGTGAGGCCGCGAGCAACAGCCATTTGACTTGACTTGACGCTGCACATTGGAAACCACGCAGCCGATCCCTTGCTTACTCCCATGTCTAGTTACCGGCCGGCATACGATTTGCTCAGGATTGTTGGTTGTTGCCCAATGTGGGACGGCCCTAGCTGCGAACGACGGTGTCGAACGTGGGCAACTGCAAATGACAAAGGAGGACTGTGTTCTAGGTGGCGGGTTAAGAAACGGGTTGGGCAGGATGCCGCACTGTCGGCACCCGGAATCCCATTTCTATAATTTTTTGTTGTTGTTGTTTTGCTTCATTTTCGGTTCAACAAACGGTCACATCAAGCAATAAGCTCAGGTTTTTGTTTCGGAAGATCCAATGTTGCAACCAACAATGAGGTTCCAAGTCAAGGGAACCAAGATGTTCACCATATAGGAACACATTGTCTACAGAATATCACTAATCGATGAAATCTACATAAAGATTTGAACTTTAACATGGGGGTCGATCATCGATGATAAAAGAAACATTACCACGATAACGTAGGCGCCCATGTCGACGCTAGGGGTGTAGGTGGCGAGATTCTTCCCCCTGATGTGTATGGCGATAGTCGAGGCCAGCCTCCCGAGGATCTTGTCGGTCGCGTCGACGACGTACCACGTCTTCTCCGTGGTCACGTGGTCCGACGCCTTCGGATACCAAGTCTTGTTCCAAATGTCCTAAAAGAAGGACCAAATTTATAGACAAAGATGCGATCTTTACAAGCAATTTGAAGAAATGGTGGGAGGAAGAGTGGCTTACTGGTCCGTTGATCTCCGACTCCTCGAACATCCAGCGCTGCTCGCGCGGGATTATCGGTGCTGCTGCTTGCCGAGCCTGCTGGCAGCGGATCCGGGTCGAGGAGGTTTTGGGGAGCTTCGAGGAGGATCCGATAAGGAGGGAGAATCTTGGAGAGATGGAGGAGTTGCTCGAGATGGAGGCGGCGGATATGGTTGGATTCGCTGCCATCGCCGCCGCGGCCGCCGCCATTTTGGAGGTTTCAAACGAAGGGACGAGGGAAGAGCGGGGAGGAATAATGGGATGAGATGGGCGGGAGGGGATAAGGTCACAAAGAGGAATGTATTGATTTCTAGCTTCTTTGTTATAACTTTTCTTTTAACCACACTCTTTAGAGCATCATTACTAAGGTCCATCCTATTTTCTAGATTTTAGATTTAGAATTTAGGAGCTCATTTTGTAGAATAATAAGTCTTATTTCTAGTCACAATTTCTATAATTTCGGTCTTATCTCAACTATAGGTGCTAAGGGTTGGGTCTCTCAATTTTTAGATTCTATATTATAAAAACCCATTTTGTAAAATAGTTAGTCCCAATTTGGAACCCAACTTTCTAGATTCTAGACTTTATATTAATTTTTTTCTACATCAATTTTTGACTACACAATCTTTGGAACCGGTGTTCACTTTATCATTTACTACTATTTTCATACAAATTCAAACACATTCTACATTTACCTTTTTTTTTAAAAAAATTTTGGGCTCCAAATTGAATTTGAAAGTTTCAACTACTAATTATGCTCTTAGTAAGGTTTTAGGTCTTCACATTTTTTCACGTTATGCTTTTGATTTTTTTGACAATTTTCACTCCATTTTCTAGTAGTTAATAGTGTCAAATGCCACAGATATTAGTTGTTTTAATAAAAATATTTAAAAAATTCCTAAAACTAAAACATAAAAAGAGGAAAATAATGGCATTTGTGGAGTGGGTGTTAGGTGGATGATTTGGTGGTAATTGATACAAAGGGAGGGAATATGAGTTAAAATGTAAGAGTAATATTGGAAACAACAAATCAATTTATTGTAGGGGAGAAAAAGGAGATGTAGAAGCGAACATAGATGAAGAAATGCTGTAGAGTAGGTAAGGAAGAAAATGGAGAAGACAAAATAGATATTTTTAAAGGAATTATCCATTACTTGTAACACAAAATTATTACTGATTTAATAAAAGTTTTTTAAAAATATAACCAGGTTTTGTGAACTAATGTAAAATCTTGACATTTTGAATGAACTTACATGCAAAATTTTAAATATTTAACATAACTTTTATAGCTAATAATTAGGGACAGGGCAGGCCGTGGCCTAGGACGAACAAAACAACCGTCTAGGATCCATGAATTAGGAAAACATCAAAAATAGTTTTTATATGTATATAACATTTGTAGTATGTTAAATATTAGTGTTCATACAAATTAATGTAATAATATATTTGGTGTACTTTATTTTCACTTATAGCTATTATGTAAAAGGTTATGGGTTCAAGGTCTAGTGGAAGCTATTTTTTTAATAGTTTCCATTTCTTTTAAGGGGGCGTCATTTTAATTTTTGTTCTGTATCCAAAAAAGCATGACTAAAGTTGTTGTTTTTTTCCAAGTAAATCGCAAGTTACACTTTCATTATAAATAAAAAAAATCGTTGAGTAAGAAGAAGGATATTAGATATTATTGTGAGGCTAAAACCTAGGGAGATAAGTTGTTATTTCTTTCATCGTAGGCACGAGCCAACAAAAGATGGAAAAATGTGCATCATATATGGCTAATGCCAAATGTGCATCATATATGGTCAGTCCGTTCACTTGCGTGGCACTTCTTTATTGGCCCTCCGGTTAACGTGGGGCCCACGTCGACGACCTGCCAATGAAAAAGTGCCATGTGACGGACGGACTGGCCCACTCGCGGGCCAAATAGCAGGTTTCTATTACAACTCATAAGGCGAGATGTGAATAGTGTTATTTCCATATTCGAATCTATTATACCTTTATGGGTCCAACATTTTGACTTTGATTGTAACCATATAAATTTGGAACATTCGTAGGAAGGAGAATATAGGACAACGCGACTCTTGCAACCAAGAGTGGTTGTAAGAGCTTATAATCGCCACGTGGCGGTCTTCTATTGGAAGAGGGAGGAAAAAGGAGATCCGGTAGACCAATGTTAGCAGAAAAAGAGGTTGTAAGATGGTTGCAGGTCTTTGGTTGTAAACTAAAGCATTTTTCTAAAGAATATCAGATCTAATATACGATTTATAATATTTGGAAATGTAATATAATATTATAAAAAATATTGATTCTACCATGTATTTTTTATATTTTATTACAATTATAAAAAAAACATACTTAAGAGTATCAATCTAAGTATAAGTTACATCTACCCCAGCCCTTCGGAAGACCTAGTCCAAAGTTGGATTCGGATCCCGTTTAGAAAAAAATGGGTCAAGTACATGACTCGTAACAACCCTAGTGGTTAACCAGTAATAGCTCATTGTCGTACAAACAAAACATAATTTGAAACTAGTTTAAATGATGACAAATGTTAAGAACACTATGGAGTTTACTATGAAGCGACACATTATAGATAACTAGCATATACGCACATGCGTTACACGTATTTATTATTACAAAGATTAAAATGTATTTGTAGTCAAAATTTAATTTTTCAATTCCTAATGATGCCAGACAAAGTTCAATTTTCAGTGTCTCATTTTCAGATATTCACAATGTATTTAAGAGTTGTTGTAATAAGTCATACCAAAGGACAACTCTTGTATTTATCTATATATCTCCTATTTTTTAAATTAATTTTTTTAGTTAGTAGATATAATAAATGGTATTTTTTGGAAATAAAACTTCCAAGGTGAAGACTACTTTTGACATTATATAGTAGAATAGATAAAACACTTAAGTTATTTTTTGTTAGGGGGCTATCAAAAATTTGACAGGGACAACACTATTCTCCTTCTTTCCTAACACAACACCCCAGGTAATTTTTCTCTTCCTTCTTCAACTATAATATTGTAGTAGGTACTCCAAAATGAGGTCATAGGTCCCCATTAGATGAAGTTTTGACTTTTGAACTCATTATAGGGGTTCTAAAATGACATAAATCGGTACAGACTCGTTGGAGACGGCGCAAGACTGCCAAAATTTTGGCAGTCATAATAATATTCAAAAATGTCAAAAATTTGCCAATCCTAATGATAGAAAGGACTGTCAAAATATGTGCAGTCATAATATATAGAGTTCTCTCTATTAGGACTGTCATTCTCTATATAGGATTGTCAAAATTTTGACAGTTCTGACAATAGGCATGACTGTCAAATTTTTGACAGTTTTGATAATATATATGAATGTCAAATTTTTGACAGTCCTATATATTGTTATGATTGGCAAAATTTTGACAATCCTGTATATTGTTATAATTGCCAATTTTTTGGCAGTCACGTGCATATCCAACTACGATTTAAAATTATAAATTTATAAATATGTCAAGATAAGGTTAATATTTAATAAATGTGTGATATTAAACATATACGACATTTGTATCAAAAGATAAATGTCTTTGTAAAACATTAGGTGAAAGTAAGGTGTAAGATATGATTAGAATAAAAATATGTAGGATTTGAAATACCAATTGAAAGTAAAGTGTAAGATAAACATATATTTTTTTTAGATATGTAGGGGGTTTTATAAATATGCTAACTTAACTATCATTTTAAACATATTTGTTTTCTAATCACATATTTTGCATTAAAAAATAAATGTCTTTTTTATTATAATTATAATTTTTTTTGTCTAAACTAATTTGTTTAACATTTAATTTTGTAACGGCACTATCATTTTTTTGGCAGTCCTAAATATGCATAGAACTGTCAAAATTTTGACACCCCTTAACAAATTTATGACTGCCAAAATTTTGGTAGTCTTGTGCATGCCCACAGGACTTCCAAAATCGTTGTCGTCACAAACGTGGCTATTCGAAACTTAAAAAATAGTCCCAAATGATAATATCTACTAGGAAACTATGAGTAAATTTTTTATGTATTTAAAATTTTGTTGTCTCCTAACAAATTTTCAAAAAAATTAATATTTATGTCGGCCATAATGAACTCCTTAATGCGTTTAACATTTGCCTTAAATGAACAACTAACACCCTCAAGGCCTCAACCCACACCCATTACTCGTCAGTCGTCACCAGAGACCAGTCAACCTCCTCAACTCAAACTCCATCCCTATCCCCATTTTTCCAAAACCGCGTCTTTTCTTTTTCTTTATCAACGTCAATAAGAACCCACCTTTTCTTTACGACAAAAAAATGCAGGCGGTCAAATCCCCAAATTTTCCTCCTCCTCTCGGCGATCCCCACATGAGAAGAAGGAGAGATCTCCGCTGCTGCTGCTGCTGACGACGACGATGGCTTCGACGGAGGAGGAGAGGAAGCGGGCGCTGGCCTCGACGCTCGCCAGCTCGGTCCAGGCGCTCGGCCGTGGCTTCGACGTCGTCTCCGACACGCGCCTTCTCTACTGCAAGGGCGCGCCGCTGGGATCCAGGCTCGTCGTCGGGATCGACGAGGGGCAGAAGAGGGACTTCGCCGTGCAGGAGAGCGGCGGCGGCGGAGGGATTATTGTGAAGGATGTTCCCGTCGGCGTGGACGTGACGAAGGAGATGAGCTGCAGGGAGACCACTCCGGTCTGCGGGTTTCGCGAGGTCGGTTGGAGTTTTGGTTGGATAGATTCGATCTTTTTCTTGATTTCGCGTTGACCTAATTTTAGTCCCTTGGATGACGATCTAGATTATAAAGATCGTGAGCTCGTTCGAGTTTGGTTACTAAAATGAAGACCGAACCGGAAAGTTGGTAGATTTTCTGTACGTGGTTGGTGCACTGATAGATTGATACAGAGAACTTGAAGGCCAATGAAGAGAATTCAAGATTATTTGCAAAATTTTGCCAAATTCACTATTTTATCACTTGCATGACCTAAGTTTTTCCTCCCCAGTGTTTTAGCTTACGAGTGCTACTGGGTTGTTGGTTACCATTATATTATGGGCCAATTAGCAAATTCACATCAAAATATGGGTTGAATAGTACTTTTGCGTATGAGTTGCTAGTAGTGATGTGTTTTTGAGATTTCACGTAAAATAATCAAGACAAAGTTAGTATATGAGATGTAGATTTAGTAGAAGTTCAAGAGGAAATGACGAGGTAATGCATGTTGGCGTCGAAGAGCATTCACTTTGCTTCTTAGGATTAATGTCATTTTGATGTGAGGTTACATGACGTTTGTAGAATTAAAAAGTGATGTTTGAAGTGACAGAGTGCTTATTGGTTGGAATGCTGACAATTGATAAAGAATATGTCCAGAAAATGAGCATAGCTACAATGAGAATGCTGAGATGGATAAACGACAATATAAGAAATTAGTGCATTAAGGAGAAGTTGAAACTCGTGTCAATTCAGGATTAGATGAGATAAAACTGCATGGGAGTTTATGGTCATGTTCAATGAGGACCAATAAATGAAACAGTTTGGAGTAATAAGACCTTAGTGAAGGAGCTACTAGAAAGAACTTGGACGAAGATGAGAAAAGGGGTATGGCATTTGCTAATGTTAAAGGCAACTTAAGGAGCTGATCAGGAACAGAAAGATTCATGTAGTAGACCCTAAAAAGTTGGGATAAAAAGTTTTGTTGTTTCTGTTTGCTGTTTACACTTGCTTCAGCTGCACTTGACTAGTTGAGAAGTTCTTTCCTATGACTTGAGCTCTACGCCTTATCTTCATATGTTGATTATTATACAATAAATACAGACATTCTTCTCTCTCTTTAGTACTTTATCTATAATATATTTTAAGTATGTTGTTTTGTAATGTCCATAAATGCAATATGTAATACCATCTTTCATGTGATCGGGTATATCTTTTTTTATCTTTTTATGTTTCTTCATTCGTGCAAGACATGTCTTGGGTGTTCAAACTTAATTTACAGTTTCTGTTTAACTCCAGATGGCTTCATATTTCAATAAGAGGTCTGGTCTACTCGAAATGGTACCTCTCGGCAGCTTTAACTCCATGTTCAGTTTTACTGGTTCCTGGAAAATTGATGCGGCCGCAACAAAAGCCTTAGCGATGGATGGATATTTCATCCCACTATTTAAAGTTACATTGATGGACATTGAGTTAGTTTTGAGAGAAGATGTGAAGCGTGCTGTTCCTCGTAGTTGGGACCCCCCATCCTTGGCTAGGTTAGTGTTCTGACTAGATTATACATTTAAATTTTCTCGTTGTGGGCTTGTTTCTATATCCTTATGTGAATAATGTTAAGTCTCAAATTTCTATTATGGGCATTTCAGCATAGTTCCTGAATCCTAAGAAGAAATTTAGTTGACGTGCTTCTTCTGATTATAGTTACTTATGCAAAAAATTTCAGCTTTATCGAGAATTTTGGGACCCATATTATTACATCTGTGACGATAGGTGGTAGAGATGAAGTTTATATTAAGCAGCATCATTCATCTCCTTTATCGGCTTCGGATATAGAAAAGTATGTGAAAGAAATTGGCCAACAAAGATTTTCAAGATTGGAAAGTCAGGTAAGCGCTTCCATAAAATAAGAGGCACCCTTAGCGTCCTAGATTGATAGTAGTCTTTCTACTGTTAGACAATGATTACAATCATATTACATGTTGCATGTCGTCACATCATGCTAATATATGATCAAATTTGCAGTTTGCAAATTCTCTGTTGCTTAACAACCGTGATGGGAATTCTCAGCTATCTAATGCTCCACACTTGAGCGGGAAGGAGGCAAGTGTTTAATGGATATGTCTAATATATTTGTACCTACCTAACTTTTTGTTACAAACACGGAATCATTAGGTGACTCTTACTGCCAAATATCATTATAGTTTTTTTTTTTTTTTTCCTTTTGACTTTAGCTTTTATTCATATGTCATACAGATAATTCTTATATTATCTTAACACATGTCAGAATAAGAACCTCTACATGTTAGCTCACGCTCTTGGTTCTTTGTATGACTTTTAACATCCAAGTAAATGTGCTGAGAACTCATGGTTTTATAGGCATGCTACCTCCTACCTTTAAATCTAATGCGACACAACTTATAGTTTTAAATTTGCTGAGGAGAAGTAACAGTTTTGTAAGCTCAGTACCTTATTATTATTATTATTTTTGGAAGAAGGTAATTATGTTACAAACACCTAGCCCGAAGGCCTACAAACTCGACCCGAAGGCCACACTCCCAGCCCGAAGGCCCGCACCAGCACCCGGCCTGTACTCTGACTGCTCTCACATTGATTCCCTCATAGGGAATTAAATGTGCTTCCCCCGTTGCTCGTAATTTTGGTAGAGTATGATTTGATGTGAATAGTCATTTGCGATGAACACTATTAGCTTATACCATCCTGTGGAGAGCATCCATGGAAATGTCAGTTTTGGGATCTAAAGAACCAAGCTTCACCACCTTTTTATGATTCATTTATGTAAATATTAGTAATTGATAATGGGTAAGAGAGAAACATGCTGGCATGTTATTTCACACCACAGCAGTGACATGGAGGAAGAAGTAGAAGATGTAAGAAATTGGCGAATATGGTATAAAATTGAAAGGAAAAACTGTCAAGCTGTACGTGATATATATATATATATATATATATATATATATATATATATATATATATATATATATAGGGAGGCTATGTTCGACTGCCATTAGTCAGTTAACCATTGATCCAGGGTTGGACGAAGACAAGTGGACTTGGGATAACATTCCAACACAGATATTTGAGTTTAAAAGAGTGTATGATCTTGTCAGACCTGTTAGCGACCCAACGGCGCATATGGATAATGTGCTTGGCAAAAAAGATGCAATTAAATATGTACAAAGGCCTTGCAAGGAAGACTACTGACCCAAGACAGACTCACAAGGTTTGGTATACAATTACAATCTCCAGGATGTGTATTATGCAACAACATAAATGAATCCTTCTCCCATTTATTCTTCACCTGTATGTTTACATGGGACATATGGCAGCATCAGTGTAGCAAACTGAACTTCTGCTATACTGGGTCTCGATATATAATTGCACAGATAGATCATATCTCCAATCTCAGGACCAGAGGCAGCAGCTGGTTTAAGGCAGCGCGGGTGAGGCTATCTGCAAGCATTTGGCACATATGGAGAGAGCGGAACAAGCGCCTATTTGAAGGACTGATCAATGCACCAATAGGAATCCTGCATAACATTGAGTTTGATGTTAACCAAATGATGTAAAGGCAAAAGATGTAAACAATTGTTGACAATAAAATTATCTTTTCCTATATATATATATATATATATATATATATATATATATGAGGGAACCGCATCTCCTCACTTTTGCATCCTTCCTCCATCCCCATGATCACAACCGTTGGATCGTTCAAATCAACGTTTAAGATTAGATGACTTAAACACGATCCAACGGTATATATATATATATATATATATATATATATATATATATATATATATATATATATATATATATGCAAAGAATAGAAAGATATAACTACACATATTTATTATTTAGTTATTTCCTTATCTAGCCTTTTTTGTCAATTAACTAGTATCTATGCAGAACTCAAAGTAAACCTAACGGTTAAAACTCAATAGGATTACACCTAGAATCCTTCACCTCTCAGAAGAAGGTAAATTTTATTGATAACTCTACAAACATATGCTTCCACAAATCCACACAAGTTTGACAAGTCCTCGTCTTCCAAATGACCATGCCGGACTGTGCACCACCAGGCATAGGAAAGATTTTCATGAGAAATGGATACGATGAATTTATATCTTAGTCAAATAAATTTGTACCGACATGGATATAAGTATCCGCATGGCCTCCATAGTAGCCACGCCAAATGAATGCATCTTCATTACGACATGGTATATAGATAGACCAAGTTTCTCGATCGTAATAGGTAGGACTCTTCCAAGAATATTTGAGCCTATGTTCAAATCAAAACAACCCCAGGGTCCCAAAAGGAGAATTCCAGAATGCCTGCTGACGTTCCAACGTTCAGATAAGGGAATGCTTCCCAAACCACTAAAGGAAAGGCTCGACGAAGGGAGGGCAGGGTAATGGTGCCCGAAGGCGACCTTTTTTGTGTGATTGTAAACTTTTTCGAGAAAATCTACTCTTGAACAACCTTACCGGCAGTATTTAGAACAGTGTGTGTGTGCAAGTATTATGTGCGCTAATAAAGCCAAGAGCTTTTTTTTCTTCTTTCCAATTTGTTTTTATTGAATTCCTTGGCGATAATACTTCTGTTGCAGGATGTTACAGTAATCTTTAGAAGGAGGGGTGGTGATGACCTTGTTCAGAATCATGCTGAGTGGGTGAAGACTGTTTCTTCCGCACCAGATGTTATTAACATGACCTTCGTTCCTATAGTTTCTCTTCTGGATGGGCAGCCTGGAATTCAGTATCTAGCTCGTGCCGTTGATCTATATTTAGATTGTAAGTTTTATTATCACTTATTGCTCTGATATATTCTATCAAATCCACTGCTGGCTCACCTATTCATCTGAACTTAAATTTAAACAGTGAAATTACGGAAAGCAGCTTGCAAAAATAAAAAATGTAGGACATTCAGAATTTTAGCTGATATGGAAGAGAAAGCAACACTCAATTTGTTATGCCCATGTTGAAAGTTTAGACTACGTATAGACTTCATAGGGCATATCTATTTGCCTTGTGGTTCATAAGCATTGCTGAAGCAATTGTTAGGAAACTACTTTTGATTCTGTCACATTCGGTTTGAGAAGAAACATTTTTGTGGTACTATCAGACTGAACTAAGAATTCCTTTCAGATATATTTTCTCCTATTTGACTTTCATATTTGTTTTCCATTAAAGTTGTATGTGTGATCACTGAGTTAATCTAGGAATATTGCCACAAGTTGTTGAATGGCGGTGACAGGTTAGCAGCTGGTCAAAGCATAACAACTTCACCATACTTGATCCTGTCTTGGCACTAATAACTGGTTATTGTTGCTTAGAATTTTTATATTCATGACCAGGCATTCAGTTTCTTTCTCTTAACATTTTCTCTGTTCTCAACAGTTAAAAGATGCTTTTAGCAACAAAGAAATAACACACATGTTTGTGGTATTCATAACCATTTCCCCTCCAATTTGTGTATTCTACATGTATTTTCACCACCGACTGTCCTTGTCCTCTTTTCGATGATTGTTTTGACGTGCTTGAGGAGATGCCTACTGCAGTTTAGTCACCATCAAAATATATTTGAGCGACCTTTATTGCTAATTTGCTACTGCATTCTTTATTTGATTTGTTTAGTTAATGGGAACTTTTCATTAACGCTGCTCTTTGATATTAACCATTAAACAACTCCAGGTATCAATGATAACCTTTTATAGGTTTGCCACTAGATATTTTGTGCATTTAAAAAAAATCATATGAAAACAATAAATATAATAATTCTTTAGTTTTCTATTTCCACAATACTGTATAGTTATTCTTTTTTGAACATAACGATTGCTTTATCCAACTGTTTACAATCTGAAGCAGGGACCAAAAGATAGTACCTTTGCATTATTTGCATCTAGTGTTAAATAAGATACACAGATTTATCACAGGATTCCATGAGTATTGATGAAATGTTGCAAATCTCTCATATCTAAACAAATCTAGTTTAGAATGTTCCTTGTTGGAACTTGGAAGGAACCTCTTGAAAATTATCGCTGTTAAGGACTATTCCAAGAGACTCAAAGATATTGCGAGTGCTGCAGATTGTGCACAACAGTTCTCTTCTAAAAAATGTTGAATAATCAATAAGCAGAAGGACAATCAACAATATATTCCTTGTTCATCACCTCCCGGTTTTCCCTCCACCTCAATCCATGCCATTTCTTTTCTAACTATTGCTACAACAGTACTGTATTTAGAGTCCATCTCTTGTTCCTCATTTATCCCACAATGACCCCATAATCATGCTAATTGTCGCTGGGATCCTAAGGAAATACTCTTCCTTTGATCCCCGACTCCCTGCTTGGTTATGTTCTATTCATAGATTTATCAAGGAGCAAAAGGGGGTGAAAATAGATATATGCCATAGTCGGTTGTGAGGTTGTTACTGTAATAGACGTTAAATTACATAATTAGTTTGAAATATATGTGTATCTTGTAAGATGCCTGAACTGCATTCTTTGTTCTAGATCTATACATTCTATCTCCAGAAAACAAGGATTTTAATCTTTAATAATTTCAACATCTATTCAAGCAATTGAGATATATCATATATGTTCTAATACTATCCCAAGCATTCTCCCATCTTAAGATACTTTGAACTTTAAAACTGCTTTGTTATGCTTTTGTGTGTATTTGAGTATTTGTGTCTACCAGTAGATAACTAGCTTAAATTCCTACAGTTTTGCCATGTCATTACATGCATATCTATGATATACAGTAGATTTTTTAAATATTTTTTTATTACAACTCACACACACCTACACGTCCTTACGGTTGGGGGGCTCGAACCCTGCCGGCCCCGCCTGGTGTCTGTGCTGCTTTCCAAGCACTGGACGTATCTATGATATACGGTAGATAGAACGTATCTATGTGCAAATTCCCACACTTTTTCCTAAAATTACTCTAGAAAATATAAACTTCTGAGCTCACGTTTTGAATTTTCATCAAGTTCAATGTCTTCTCTGTATTTTAGTTTGTGGGGTTCCATTTTGTTAGCTTCTCCCAGACTTGAGGATTACCCCTTCAGTTTATGAACTCCAGTGTACATGACCTGTTTTCTTCTTCTCCTAGAAAGTGAACTGAAAGCGACATTCCATGTTACATTTAATTTGCGGTTTTTCTTACTTATGTTATCATGTCTCCAGTTCATCACCTGGACAATGTCTTTTGTGCACTTACTAATACTCATATTACTTATTTTCAGTCAAGCCTCCTATTGAGGAGCTGCAGTATTTCTTGGAATTCCAAATACAGCGAGTTTGGGCTCCAGAACAAACTAACATACCTGGACTTCAGAGAAAGGAACCTGTATGCCCTTCCATTCAGTTTAGTTTGATGGGCCCCAAGTTATATATCAGCTCTGAGCAGGTTTGTATGATCTGTACTATTATTCTAGTACGCTGCTTAGTTCCCTTTGTTCTGTAGCTCCGTTGTTTGTAAAGATTTGGGTAATTGCTGTTTTGCTAACAGCTTCTAGTGGTTTGTATGCATGGTATTTGCTACATGTTATCTGCTTGTCATTTGAAGAAGTATAAATTACCACCAATCATTTTATATATAAAAAGTTCAGATAAAGGAGAATATGAAAGCATTTTTTCAACCCACTCGTTGATGGGTATAATGGGGCATTCTGAAACTATTTTTTAGAAGATAACTCTCGAGTGCGGGAGCAACCTGAATCAATGGGCAAGTATTGAATCCATGGACACTTTTGAAACTTTGAATCAACAAACACTAGGGCTCCACTAATTGAGAATAAAATTCCAATTTCATTAATGTCAAAAACTGATTATATTCTCCAAGGTATTACATTTGTATAGGATTACAAGAGATCCAAACTTCAATGATTTGGATTTTGTTTAAACCAAGTAAATACAACAATACCGGAGTCTTTATCCCAAAATTTTGCGGTTGGCTGTATGAATTATTTTCTTTCATTTACCTCTGTTAAGGGCTGTGTCCTCTGTAATGCTAATGAAATCCATACCATACCCTTTTTTACTTTTATCAGTTCATGTTAGTTTAGGCATACCTGGAAGCCCAACGTATCCTCTAACTACTATCTTATCGCTCCGTTACCAGTGCATCTATTGGTCTTTCTTGTACATGCCCAAACCACCTAAGACGTTCTCTCATCTTCTCCTCAATTGACGCCACCTCCAGCTTCCCATGAATACAATCATTTATTATACTATCTTTTAACGTATTATTACCTAGGAAGCATGGTGTTAGACGCTTCGGACGTCGGACACCACATGGACACTCCAACATACAACATGACATGCCAAAATAGGTGTCTATATGTGTTGCGTGTATGAATCTTAGATCTTGACATTGATGATTCCTATTCAGCTGTATATGAAACTTCTGTCCAATCTTATTATAATCTTAATCCACTGATCCGTCTACCCATTATGGTCTATCTAAGCGATCATCAAAGAAAATCCTTTCCTTTCAATTTCTTATTGCCGTGCCAGTTCACTCTTTTGATTTGACTAATGCCAATTTTTATCCTTTTTTTCCGATCGCATCTGCATACTTTCATCCTCTTTATCTAACTTGCTAATTGCCATGCTAAACTAGGTGTCGAATCTGTGTTGCGTGTTTGAATCATGTCGGATTCGTATCTGTCCAACTAAGATTTTCCACTCATCCATCTTAACATTCTCATTTTGGCTACACTCATTTTCTAGACATATTTCTAAATTCCCTAAGACAATGATCCATAAACATGGCTAGTCTTAATGTTCCCAAATATCGACTCACATTTTAACCAAAAATAATCCTAATTCAGCCAAAACTAGATTTCCTAAATCTGCTCATAAGAATTCATGCTCCGACTTGCATAGCAGGTTCAAAGACCTAAAGAAGAATTTAAGGGGAAAAAAGACCTAAAGAACAAAATCTATAAAAAAAATTAGCAGGTGAATTGTAGATTTTCCGTTATCTTTTTGAGTTGAGATGATGCACCTAGAATGGAGGCATAGTACTGTGAGAGATCAGTAATTATTACAGCTGTGCACTGTAAGTCTGAATCTGAATAATGGAACACCAAATCTTCTTTCATGAAATCCGTTACTTAAATTACGAAGTGGTATGTGTGACGTTATGCAAACCTTTAGTTCAGTACCACCGACTCCATACATCCCGTGGTTCTGAACTGTGTGCACAAGGCTTCTATATAAGTTTCTCGTAAGGTCTTTGGCTACCGTAAAGTAGCATGGGAACTAGAAAGTAGTAAAAATTCTTAGTTGATGTGTTGTTTGTTTGTAGGAAACTAGTTTTGGAATTTTCTGTTACATCATCATAAATAGAAACTAGACTTTTCCATCCCAAATGGTGGAAATGCAGAAAACTAGTGAGAATATTATTATTATTGTTTTATTTCTATTATTAGGGCAATTTACATTAACTATCCCTATTGCTTACACTTATTACAGAAATTACCCCTACTTTGAAACTAATTACACAGATCACCTATATAGTTTATATTTTGTGTAGAAACTTATAACACTAACCACCCCAATATTTCATTAAAATTATAAAGCAGAGGGGTGGTCACAGGGTAGCCATGCCCACAGATCCGGAGGGCCCAAAAAATCAGTTTAAATATAAATATATTAATATTTTTGTATCTAAAATTAGACCTAGTATGTTTTATGAGCCTCACTGAACACAAACCAATTATGATGTAGTGGTTACTATGTTAGGCTTGCATATATGAGGTCCAGTTCAATTCTTGGTGGTTATAGTTTTTTTAATTTATTTTTATTTTTATTTTACATTATGTAAGGGGGCCCAATTTTGGAAGTTCGCCTCGGGCCCCCGCGAGCACAGTACCGGCCCTAGGTGGTCAGTGTAATTATTTTCAAAATATGGGTAGTCCGTGTAATACTCATGAAACATTGGAGGGATTAGTGTATTTATTATTAGGGATAGTTTAGCAAATACCCTCATTCTAAATGTTGAAACTAGCATATACCCCCACTATTTTTTTTTATCTAGCAAATACCCCCATTTTTGGTATGGAAAAGTAAAAAATTTAAGATATACCCCCACTTTCTAAAAAAAATTCTTCATGTTTTACATAGGAGTGGGGGTATTTGCTAGATAAAAAATATAGTGGGGGTATATGCTAGTTTCAACATTTGTAATGGGGGTATTTACTAAATTATCCCTTATTATTATTATTATTATTAATTCACAAAAGTGGTCCAAACTAATAATCTGATGAGCATTTATACTAACAGTGATATGTCATCGTGTTGCTCTAGTTTCTTTATTTTAGTTTCTAGCAAACAAACAAATTTTTAGTTTCTAGAAGCTCACAAGAAACTAAGTTTCCAACTTCCAGACGTTTCCGGTTGCCAAATAGGCCCTTAGTTTCAGGACACCAGCTGAGGTGTTTAGATAATGAAATTGAACAAACTCTGAAATTATTAGCAGATATCATTAGTGGATGCTTCTGGTTTGGCGTAGAGTCCAAAAGCACCAGGTTTGATGAAGCCTTTTCTTCACATTTACCCTCATGCCATTGTCTATATTTCTGTATGCCTTTGGTATACATTGGTCATCCAATAAGTATGTCTATATTCATATCGAAAAGGTAGCAACCCTCAATTCTCATCCCCCTCCCCATCCTAACCACTACCACCACCACATACACAAACATAAGTTACATAACTCACTAGTGCCACCATCCACACACTCCCGACCATTTCCCAAAAAGGCTTTGAAACACCCTGAGAAACCTCTTTTGCCTGTTTCTTTTTTCTTTGATTCTATCTCACTGCAACTCGTTTAGATAATTGAACCTGTACAAAGGAGCATAATGATTCTCTAATCTCAACAAGTCTAATACTCAGAGTTAATAGGCTATATGATTAGCCATTTCTTTTAGTTTTGGTTTTTACGTTTCTTATATTACCCTAACTGGGTATTTTCATTGAAGAAACCAACAGTGGCCATACTAGAGAGTAGTGTATTTCTGTAAACTTATGAAGTTTGAAATACGGATGCAGATATCGGTCGGCCGTAAACCAGTCACAGGTCTCAGGCTTTCTCTAGAAGGAAGTAAACAAAACCGTCTTTCTATCCATTTACAACACCTTGCGTCTCTCCCAAAGATCCTCCGACCGCACTGGGACACTCACATAGCAATTGGACCACCCAAGTGGCAGGGCCCAGAGGAACAAGACAGCCGCTGGTTTGAACCAATTAAGTGGAAAAACTTTGCCCATGTTAGCACGGCGCCAATAGAGAATACAGAGACTAATATTGGGGATCTCTCTGGTGTCTACATTGTTACTGGAGGGCAACTGGGAGTGTGGGATTTTGGTGCCAAGAGTGTGCTTCACCTAAAACTACTATTCTCAAAGGTTCCTGGATGCACAATCAGGAGATCAGTGTGGGATCACAGTCCATCTACTAATCTCCCTCAGAGACCGGATGATGCATCTTCATCTTCTTCTGTCGACAACTCTAGTCACGTTGGAAAGCTACGGAAGATGGTGGACTTCACAGAGGTGTCCAAGGGACCACAAGATACTCCTGGACACTGGTTAGTTACAGGAGCAAAGCTTGGGATTGAGAAGGGGAAGATTGTTGTACGTGTAAAATATTCCTTGCTGAATTACTGATATAAATTGTTTTCTTGTTTGTTTGAGCCTTCTTTGCACAGCTAATGTTCGTTCTTTTGTTCTTGCTGTACATGTTAGTTTTGGGAAGGTTTGTTTTGTGGCTACTATTCATTTTAATTTGGAGGATGGTAATCTTGTCCCAGATGGTGGATCAGAAGTTTTTGGTTAGTAAAGGTTGTAACATCATTTCCAACTTCCAGTTTCTACTTCCTGAATGGAAGTTTTCGTGTCAACAGCCTTGTTTGGCTGGCTGGTTGATGCAAAATATTGAGACTTTCTTACTTTTTGCATATATTGTCACAGGCAAGCTTTAAGAATGGTTTGGAATCCATTGGCAGTATACCTATTGCTTTGAGTTAGCTTATTTCAGATTTTATTCTTATCACTGTTGCCATAGCTTATTTCGGATCTTATTCTTATCACTATTGCCAATGGTAGGTCAATATTATGGCATAGGCTGTCAAATTTGCCTTGGAAGTAAATAATCACATTCAAGAAACCCTTCAGCAAGCAAATTTTTTATATGGATATTCCTTTATGGAACGTAAATAATCACATTAAGTATTAGCAAAATATATAACCTAAATTGCCTGAAATCAACCAAAATTTAGGAGGAATATCATCAAATATTCAGATCATAAAAGAAGGCTATTTATAAGGGCACATGAAAAGTTGATCAGGGATAGCAAAAAGCAAATTTTGATTTATTTACAAGTTTGCTATTGAAAAAATTACTCAGGACTAGCCAACATGTGAGTATATAAGTCAACTTTTTAATTTTTTTGCTCTCCTCTCTTTCCTCACAAGAAGAAGAAGAACAAGAAGAAGAAAAAGAAGAAAAAGAAGAACAAGAACATCAATTTTTTTAAACCTAGTTTATTTTTATTTTTTACTCTCTTCTAATTTATCAGATCTCTTTCTCCAAACCCTAGTTTATTTTCCTTCTTCTTGTTTGGGCATTATGGATGAAACCCTAGTTGTAGAAGAAATTGGGTTATCAAATCTATTAATCTATTAGTCTATTAACCAATTTTTCTTTATTAATAGAAGAATTATGCATGAAATCCTAGTTGTAGAAGAAAACTATGGAAGAAATTCTAGTTGTAGAAGAATTGGGTTCATATCAGGACTGCCACAATTTCTGACAGTCCTAGAAGTATTGAGGACTGCCAGAAATTGTGGCAGTCTTGAAATAGACTCGATGTACAAGAGGACTGCCACAATTGCTGACAGCCCTAGAAGTACTGAGGAGTGCCAGAAATTGTGGCAGTCCTGAAAGGGACATGCTCTACAGCAGGACTGCCACAATTTTTGGCAGGCCTAGACATATTGAGGACTGCCAGAAGTTGAGGCAGTCCTGCAAGGGACTTGTTGTACAGCAAGTTTCTTTCAGGACTGCCACAATTTCTGGCAGTTCTAAAGTCAAAATTTTCGAATAAAAAAATATGTTAGGATTTATTTCAATCTTGATAATAGAGTGAAATATGCATTTTAGGGTTTATTTTCATGCATTCTTTGTGAGGAAAGAAATATTTAAGCTTTATTTTCATGCATTTTAGGGTTTATTTAATTTTTTGGGTGCCATCGAAATTGGGAATGAGAAGGAAACTAGGGTTTTGATGGAGATGGTGATGATGGAAATAGTGGAGAAGAAGATGAAGATGAGAAGAAAACTAGAATTTTGATGGAGATGTGAGAATGGAAATGGTGGAGAAGAAGAAGAAGAAAGAAGAAGAAGGGTTTTGGAAGAGAGAGAGTAAAATTTATAAATGAGAGTGAAATTTGGACTTTATGGGGGGGGGGGGGTGGTGTGGGGTTTGGACAGCCTCATGAATAGAAAATTTGGATAGCCCCAGTAAATTCTCCTCAAACATTGGCTAGTCCCAATCCTAACTAGTCCTGATCAACTTATCATGTGCCCTTATAAATAGCCTGAAAGAAAATAGCTTCAATTTCTTTTCATGGCCCAGATTTTGTTGCTTTCCTTTCTACAAAATGCATATATACTCCTCCCTCGTTGCTTAAAAGAACTCACAAGTATGATACCTCAAATTCGAGGATCAGAGGATACGGATTCAATTTCTCCTGCATCTGGGTTCAGCACAAGAGCAATAACAAATGGCTAAGAATAGAAGGTCACTCAAAAGTATATAATTGTGTAACCAAATTTTGAAAAAAGAGTAATGCTACAGTTTTTTTTTTTTTTTTTTTTTTTGAAATCCCACGCACACACACAATTGGGAGACTCGAACCTTGCCAGTCCCTCCGGATGTCCGCTCTAATACCACTAGGCTAGAGAACTCGGACAGTAATGCTACAGTTACAACCAAATACTTACAACTCTCTTACAACCTTCACCCATTGCTGACATGTGGACCATGGCCCACATGTCAGCACATGGGTGAGTGGTTGTAAGAGAGTTGTAAGCATTTGGTAGTAGACTTAGCATTATTGTTGAAAAAAAGGAGATGGAAAAGAGTAGATAATCGTACCTTCCTTGCAACAGTGGAAGGTTACCAGGGCCGGCCCGAAATATTTTGATGCCTAGGACAAAATACAAAATGATGCCCTCTTTAAAAAATATATTGGAAATAAAGTATCAAATTTTTTTTGCATGATACAATAGACTAAAGTGAACTCTTTTAGACTGGGGCCTGATACATGCCAGCTAACCTTAAATTTTGCATCAGAAATATATCTTGGCAGATGGCAATATTCGTAGTTTAAAAAAAATCGGATGCAATATGTTATTTAACATTTATTGTTTATATTTTTTCAGTAATAGGATTGAGATATATGGACTTGTTTGTCTAATTTATCAACAACAGAGAAACTCAAGAAACATAAAAAAGCCAAAATCAGAAGGAACAAAAGTGACAAAATATTTCAGTCTGAAAACGAAATCATTGTGAAATCTTAAGTGCAAAGATTTACGAAAAGTTATTCAGCACTAGGAACAAAGTATAATTTTAAGTATGAAATCTTAAGTGCAAAGATAAATGAAAAGACTCATCGCCATCGGCTATCAGTATTCAACACCAACGTGGGATCAATTATAACTCACAACATGTAGTGAGCCATATATACTACATAAGCTGATTGAAATTTAGTTACCATAAAAACGTGCATAAATAGAGATATTACGAAGGAAGACCGAAGATCTACTACAAACAATATGTATCCTAATTTTTAAAAGATGCAAAATTTCAAGTCTGTGCTTGTGTCTGTGCAAAGTAAATTCTATGTAAATATAACATGAAACTTTCGAAAAATAAACTACATCAATAGAACCCCTCATTGAAAAGATGGGGGCAAAGAGGATTGTCCTCAATCTTCATAGACAGAGGGAACTCAGAAAACATAATAAAGCCAGCAGCATGAACAAAAGTTACAAATGTTTCAATTCTCAAAATGAAAGACTTGCTAAAATATCAGGTTCACATTGAAACCTCTATCTCACCTTTTCGTCTCCTCTTCGGGTCAAGGCTTAAGCAGGGGCCAGAGAGAGAGAGAGAGAGAGAGAGAGAGAGAGAGAGAGAGAGAGAGAGAGAGAGAGTTCTGCAAGCTTGCCTGTTGTTGTGGCCTTCTTTGCGTAGTCTTGCATTGTAGAGTCCTTGTGAAGGATTCTAGCAGAAGAAATTAAAGAAAATTAGAAATATCTGTTTCAATTATAAGCAAAAGAGAGAATGAAGAGAGAATTAAAATGTAAAATTCAAAAAAAACTTTTTTTTGAAGGAAACAGAACAATTGTATTAAGAAATATCACTACTAAAATTTGCTCAATTGGCGACATATATTTAGCGACGTTCGATTAACGTCGCTAAATTGTGTACATTAGCGACGTTTTGTCTAAACGTCGCTAATAGTCGCTACTAGCGACGACCTAAGCGACGTAACAACGACGTATATTAATCACATGATCTAGTCGTCACGAAACGTCGCTCTGACGTCGCTAATAGCGACTAACTTAGAGACGGTAGTGATAGCGTCGCTAAATTCTAATTATATCCCCCCACCGATTCATTTTCCCCTATTTTACTCTCTCACTCTCTCTCCCCCCCCTCCGGCGCTCTCACTCTCCCCGGCGCTATCACTCTCTCCGACGACTCTTACTCTCTCCGGCGACTCTCCTCCCTCTCCGGTACGTGACTCTTCCCCTCCCCCCCTCTCTCTCTCTCTCTCCGGCTGTTTTGGTTGTTGGTGGTTGGGGGGTACGGGTGGCTTGGGGGGAGGTGCAGGGTGGATGCAGGTGGTTGGGGGGTGAGTGGGGGGTGGCTGGGGGGGTGGGGCAGGGGGGACGGGGGCGGCTGGGGGATGGGAGCTAGGGTTAGGGTTCATTTTCTCCCATTTTACTCTCTCTCCTCCCCCCCTCCGGCGCTCTCACTCTCTCCGGCGACTCTCACTCTCTCCGGCGACTCTCCTCCCTCTCCGGTACGTGGTACTCTTTCCCTCCCTTTCTCTCTCTCTCTCCGACTGTTTTGGTTGTTGGTTGTTGGGGGGGTGCGCGTGGCTCGAGGGGAGGGGCAGGGGGGATGCGGGTGGTTCGGGGGTGAGTGGGGGGTGGCTGGGGGGTGGGACAGGGGGGACGAGGGTGGCTGGGGGAGGGGAGCTAGGGGTAGGGTTCGGGTTAGGGGTGGGTATGTGTGGACGGCTGGGGGAGGGAAGATGTCACGCCCCGCTCCCGTAGGAGCGATCGTCCTCGCTAAGGCGTGATGCCGTACGAGCCTAGATTGCGCTCGTGCAAGGCGGGTTCCATAACGGCCGATTCCAGCGGCTGCGACGGGGTCGTCGCACAGAAGTCCCGAGCAGAGACATTGAATAATAGCAGCGAAAATTTAGAACAAACACAAGTTATTCAAAAGAAGCTCTTTATTGATATTGAAACATAGATTATAATGGGGCGCAATGCCAAGATTACAAGTCTCTCAAGCTCACTCTTCTCACATTACAAGTCACTCAGCTCTCTCTCATCTCTCAAATAGATTTGTCGATCCAGCGAAAGCTTCGGAAGGCAATGTCCATACATTATGTCCTGTATAAGTCTTTACTTCATGCGGCCGCGCGCTTCGAATCGCCAAGGAACTCCGTGCCTCGACGCATCCAAACGAGCTCCGCACCACGAGCTTCTACCTGTGCCTGCACATGTAAACTATGTGGGTGTCAGTACTCAATTGTACTGGTGGAATGAGCTCCTCGCCCACCCATACAAAACCGACACATTCATATTTACTTTGTGCAGCTTAAACCCTTTCGATGGTCTTTCTAGTCTTGCCTTAGGATCAGTTTTAAGACGTGACGTCTAACCAACTCGACGTGCAACGACATGGTCGTGCTACAATACCAACGTCCTATTTCGATCGAGGAAGTGCCTCCTCGCTTAGTCTTGCCTATACTTGTGTTGTGACGACACGGCCGTGCCTCTTATTTCGAGGTCGTGCCCAGCAACTCAACGTAACTTCACCCAACTTGCCCTACGGCCCTTCTCGACTTAACTCGCAACAGTTCAAGCCTAACTCATGCAACTCTATGCCAACGACTTAACACTTAACGCCACATCTCGTGTCGAAGCACATTGCCTTCGTTGTAGCCAAATCTTAGGCCCAGACATTGTGTTCTCTAACTGCATACAAATTCAACTCAACTCAGTCTAAAGGCACACACGCGGATTGCCGCCCGTGCCGACACATCTATATGAATGGTCACTGGCATTAACTAGCCATCCTAGACATAGCCTGGCATTCGGGACCCTTGCACCGCAGGTGGCGATCCCCGATGCAAGTCTCCGACCTACCGGTTGCTTCATACCCAGCTCGGCTATAATTTGTTCTTCCTAGGCCGGATCTGTCCCTGGCCCAAGTTTGCCGATCCGAAGAACCATCGCCCTTGTCGACAAGTTGTCCATGACCACGCGCCTACGCTAACTTCTAGACTTAACGTAATGCATGGTCTCATCATCATCACTTAGTTCCTTTGCTTTACTTCTTCTACTTTTCACACTTCTTTGCAGAGCCCAAACCAGGGTTGCTTCGGCGACTGAACCACAGTCCCGACATATTTCCTCTCGGCGACTAACCATCGCTTAGACTTAACATTCTTTGAACTCAGGGAATGGCTATTGCATAGCCTTCCAACTTAACTTGAACATAACATTTTTCCTTAAGTATCGACAGACCGTGGCTAACTTTCCACTGAACCAACCGTGGCTCGTGCCTTAAACCGACTCGTGTTCTACGCAACGCTATCGCCCAAGTCATACCTCATATGACGGGCCTTGGGATCGTGGGACTATTTAACTTGACAACCGCAGAATGCGCGGGACAGCACTTGGAATGACTTAGGTCGACCAACAATACTTTGCCTACTACTCAAGCCTACAACTTAACTCGAGGGACGAGCAAAGGATATGCCAAGCCTTGCGCAGTGGAACCGTGCACGCTTTATCAAGCGTTTATGCGGGCGACGCCTACGACTTAGGCAAGTTCATAGTTTTGTGTTGAAGACCAACTTTCCTTCTCCCAAGCCACGGGATGAAGGACCGAGTGTCATTTTCAAAGCACGCCGTGCACCAACTCTAAGCCGACTGTGGGACATTTTTCCATGTTCTAACTCATTTTGACCCGTCGGGATTATTCCCTTAGCTATGTGGATTCATCTCTTTTATTATTAAGCCTACTTGTGCAAGTTGAAAACACGATTTATTATGTGAAGGCAAAGATGAGGCAAGTTCACCGAAACTAGCCTACCTGAGCGATGTCTTCGAGTCGTCATTGTAAGGCCAAGCCGAACGCCGTCGATGTTTCGATTCCTCTGATTGACTGAGCGGGACGGGACACCACATCATACACCACTCAGAACAAGTTTCGTCCTCAAAACTAACTGAATACACTTATCGACTTATCACTCGACTCAACATCCTACGTTTCTCGCACACATTTCTCCTATGCCTTTCTCAAATCTGAGCCACGTTCGTGCTACCCTCCATCCTTCCTTCAATATGATTTCAAAATCCTCGACACTTTTCTATTCCTCAAGTCTCACTTGATTCAACGTATCACTTAGTTGGATCATGCACCTATTCTAGGCGTCCCCAAAATACATGTATTTCAGCCAAGCCTCGTGATAGCGAATCCAACTTCACCACTCGAGTCGGATCGTGCACATATTCGGGCGTCCCTGATATACGTGCATGTCAACTGAGACTCGCGAGTGGTGCCTCCACAAATCCTACCACTTCGTACTCGGACGTCTGCCTAACCGCTAGGCTATATCACTCCATCAGTATTGGAATCATAGTTTCCAACAACAATATCAACACTGACCCCATCCTAAGGTCAAACCAAGTTGATAGTACGGGGTTTTTCTACCCAAGCTCGTACCACTCCGATTTCTAAACATCGAGCATCGATTCCCTACACACATCCCAATATTTTGTCGCACGGGGTTCGAGTCATTCAGCAAAGCCCTCCTATGACAACTTACGTTTCAACAAATTACTTAGCATATCAATCTCACTCGTTCAACAAACCATTTCGTATAGTCAATCTCTTCGAACACGTTCGATACAGTTCGCCTATCAATCCTTCTCAATTCAAGCACGCTATGACGCAATTCGTCGCTAACTAAAATTTTATATTCCATATTTCCTAAGTCATCTATTCCAATTCACGTAATCGATCATAAGGTCGTCTGACTTAACAATACGTTATGCCCCGATCTCACGCGAGTCAGATTTTCCACGGTGGGCATGAATCACCATGCACGCTTCCGCGGGATAATCATCCTCATCGGGACGTAACTCTTGTTTTGCGTCTAAACTAATTCATTCTCGATGCGCGGATTGGACCTACTCAATCCTCAAGTTTATTTCATTTATCAATCGTAAGTCCTAACATCTTCAAATTGTCCTTCGCATCAAACCGACAAGTCGAGACAATCAAAGTTGTCGCATCCTGATTTTTCGAGTTCGATCATTCCTGCGACATGAATCACCATGTCAACGCTCACGCGGAACGATCGCCCCAAATCTAATGCAACGCATGTGCGAGGCTAGAGTTGTGCTCGTACAAGACAAGATCGTCGACGTTGTGGTTATCCGCGTAACCATTAAGACACGATCACTTTCATCCAACATTTATCTCAATCAAAATCCTACGCATAGCATCCAACCGAACAAAAATACTTGCACGATCGTCATTCGCCGAGTCAGAGTACCCCCGAGTTATCGCATATCGATCTTTGATACGCCTCAATACCATCGACGATATACGTAACCTGATGATCTTTCTTTACAACCAATTTCGAGTCGTACGAATGATGCCATCGTCCGACTGGATAATTTTCTCGACATTCAAATTCAAGTTCGATCATTATCCCTCGATTCATTCACAACATCAATTTTCTCAAACCAAACTCACGTATCGTTCATCCGTCCATCTTAAGTCATCGACCAACGTATTTCCTTAATTCGTATCATTCCTTGCTAACTCAAATCATCGAGCAACATTCAATCCAATCCTTAGAGTCATTCGCGTAACTTCAAAATCAAGCCTTCCATGCACGCTATCTACCTGTCGTGCTAACTTTTCGTATACGATCCGCATCAATTTCTTCGATCAAGTCATCCATTCGTACACCCTAAGTCTTCCTCGATTCGATTTCCTACTTTATCATTTTTGCGTTTTTCATACTTGCGTAATCCTCAATCCCGTGCACGTTTCGTGCGCATCAATTCTAGGTTGTTCGAATCCACTCGTCAAACTTCAAGACTAAGACTTATTCATTGATACTCAATCTATGGCTTTGCATAACGCGACGCTTGCTGATAGACTCATCGACACCCCGAATCCTCAATCAATCGATCGACATTCCTGAGGCTATCGCATACACTACTCAGGAATGAAGCAATTCAACAAATCCTTAACTTATCATTCGATTTTCAAATCTGTCTCCTCGAATTTTCGTTCGAACGATTCCTTAAGTTTTAAGCACGCTCATCTATATCGCACCGACGTTATCGTTGCTCGATAGCACCCTATCGATAGTCATCCCGCATTTACTCAACCGAGTTCAACTCATTCTTGCTCGATGTCACGACCCGCACCCGGTTTTCAGATACGAGACGTGTCCAAGTCCAGCCTACGCCGCAGTGTCGGTGGTAGTACGCTGTCTATACTCAAGTCACGGCAATCTAGAATCACGGAAAAAACTATATCTCATCCACAGAAATAATCATGTCACAGTCAAGATCAATGAAAAGACATGAACTGAATAATAATGAATAAACTGAATATCAAGAATCACTGTCACGTCCGGTGGACACAAATCCACTACCATTAGACGGAAGAAAATAGAAGAATACATGGAGTAACTAACTGAATAAAAACTGCTAATCAAGACCACCTCAAGTGCAAGCGATGCGATCTGATGCTGGTTCAACCCTCTGGTCTGCTCCTAACTCAAGCTCGGCTAACCTGAAGAGATCATCAGATCCTCAGAGGACTAGCAAGATACATAAAACGAGCCTTTCTAACAGTTTATTATGCATGGAGAAAAGTACAGAATAAACAAGCAAAACGGTACAATGAATAAAACACGAATCTATATACTGTCTACACGAAAATAAACTGCTGAACAAGGACTAGAGAACTCATGTCAAGATGCCAACGAATAACCGAAACGAATACTCAAACCCTCGTCCCTAGTGTGGACTCGCAGGTTTGAACAACTACTAATCCTCGTCCCTAGTGTGGACTCGCAGATTAGCATCACCCTCGTCCCTAGTGTGGACTCGCAGGCGTAAACCCTATACTGCTAACCCTCGTCCCTAGTGTGGACTCGCAGGCTAGCATCTACTACTAACCCTCGTCCCTAGTGTGGACTCGCAGGCTAGCATCACCCTCGTCCCTAGTATGGACTCTCAGGCGTAAATCCTATACTACTAACCCTCGTCCCTAATGTGGACTCGCAGGCTAGCATCTACTACTAACCCTCGTCCCTAGTGTGGACTCGCAGGCTAGCATCACCCTCGTCCCTAGTGTGGACTCGCAGGTGTGGACCAATAACTACTAACCCTCGTCCCTATTATGGACTCGCAGGTTAGCTTCACGGTTCAAGACACGAAGGCACGACTCAATCAAGACATGACCAATAAGACACAAGGCTAACTGTAAACACGGTCTACAAATCAATGGTACCAATATATGAACAGGATATGAAAGATACATATCAATAATATGAGAAAACTAGATAATAAATAAAGACAATGCATGTAAATAAAGCTGTGTAGAAAGGCAAGGTATACTTGCCTTAGGTCCCGAGCTGCTGGTATGGTTATGATCAGTATCGATGTCCAGGTAACCTGTTTATAAATTAACTTAAATTAATAATATGATTGGAAGGTAAACTTATTTACATCTTAATAGTTTCTAGGTTCATGGAACCCTATTCACTAACATGCCTAGCCTAAAACCCATATGGCATATGATAGTGGCCTCAAGCCTCTTGGTTCAAGGCACTGATCTTAACTTTACTGGTCATGGCAGGGAACATGCCATCATGGTGGTATAGGATAGTCTATCACATCCTATATGACATATGTGACAGCATGCTAAAACACAATAAATCCTTATACTCTAATGCCAACTAGCCCAAGGTTCTCTCACATACCTACTTTCAGTCACAGGAAGAAGTGATGGGATGTATATTGGGTACTTAAACTCTAAATGTATTGTTGTATCACTGTTATGTGAATAACCCAAATAGACAATCTAACAATTTGAAATCTGTTTCCAACAAAGCCTAGGCTTGAGACTATTTTCCATATCACTGGTACTCCCCATTGGACCCTAAGTTATCTAAGAATGAATATTCAGTCCATAATTGAACATCAACCCACAGAACAATGTATCCAAATAGGGCAGGACATCTAGAGTATCAAGAAATCCCCTCTACTGTCCTGAGGGACTTTAAGGCCTGAGTTCCCTGTCCAGTCTCATTGTGGCTTCCTGGAAAATAGTTACACAGAGTAAAATCTTATAACTGAAAAATAAGACACAAGACAAGGGTGTATACATTGCCAAGTTTGGCCTATGTACTAAATGGTAGGATAGAACACCTAAGGATGAATGTTGGGATTTTCCAGGATGTTCTAGTATGAACTGACATCTAAAGAAATATATGAACTTAGAATTAAGGTACAGAATAGTAGTGAAGGAAAGACAATGGGACTGATCCTACCCATTACTTGTGAAGAGAAAGGGTGATGCAACATTAGGGATGTCAAGGGTGATTCAGGAATGGACTGATTCTTAGCATACAGTCACCACTCAGGTTCTCCCATGGCTGGCATTCAAAGGAACATGTAACTAAACAAATGTAGTCTCCTGTGGGATTTGCAGGTCATAGTCCTATTTCTTCATTGCAATCAAACCATTGCCATCTGTAGGATAAGCCTTGTCCTGCTTAGGTGCAGAGCATGGACATCCTAAGCTAGCCAATGTCCATTGTTACCTACTGCCCCCTTGTTGTAGGTACAGGCATTTGTAGTACCCACTCTTCCTATTTACAGTAGGTTAGTTCCTAGTCCTTTCCCAGCCTAGTGTTGATGACAGATATACAAGAAAGACTACCCTCCGAATAGTTAGAGAAAAATATAGCAATCTAGTGTATTCTCATACTTCAAATGAATAAACCAAAAAGACAGTAGAGAGTCGGCAACTCTATACTAAACATTCACATGCACAGCCATATACTACAAAAGGTACTAACATGTAACAATATAGTATGGTTCAATGTTCTGCATATAAGGTATTCGAAGGACTGATACATAGTCAAAATACTTAAGGATGAAATAACCCATTGCTGATACCAGAACCATAGAAAAGGTTGGCCATATAGTCATTTTTTCCACATACACAGATCTTGAATGACATTGTTATCCTGATAACTACACCTGAAGCTAACTCATGTGTCAAATGGATATGACTAAGAGATACCTGGCTATTCCTGATACTTAAATTAGGATGGACAAGGTCCCATATGATGCTCTACCTTAACTGATACAAAATAACTCAACTTCCCTAATATTAGGAGACTCCACTTACTACTGCATATAATGCAAAACCACATGAACTAACCCTCTGAACCTGGTTTTGCCCTGTTTGTATGCTGTTACTAGAGGTTAATGCTACTGACAGATCCTTCCCTGAGTTCTAGACTGAACCCATTGGTGTTGTGTTTAAGTATGAATATCTAATATGTACAAGAACAGTGTAATAAGGATTCCCTTCTCTGATAACCTTTTCTAGGCATAAATTCGAGTACCTAATGTGCGTAACATGAACAGAGAATTATTGTCAGGTTATACTTACTAGGTGGGTTGCCTGTGCTCGAACGATTCTTCGATCCTCCTCGATTTTCTCTTTGCTTTTCCTCGTGCGGCAGGGAAGAAGCGAATTCTCCTAGGGTTCGTATATGGGTTTTGGGGGATAGGCTACAACCTCTCTTATATATATACATAAATAATTGATCAAATCTTGTGGGGATGAAAGAGAATCAAAGATTTGATCTTATCTGTGGTAATCTATTTCAAACTGAACTCAAATAGGTTTGTGAGGATTCGAGTTTATCTGGTGTTTGAATTCAAATTGAATTTGTATCTGAGATTAAATCTGCGGTTTGGCAGGGTTGATTTGAATTTGAAATATTTGCATAAGGGTCCTTGCCCTTTATGGTATTATCTTTTTGGTCCTTCTATGCATATAAAGTGTAGCAATTTACAAATCATATTAATGTATATGTGTAAGACAATAACAAGTATATGAGACAATGAAAATGAATTTTAAATTTCACAAATTTGAAAAATTGGTCGAGGCATTTATGCGGGCGACGCCTACGACTTAGGCAAGTTCATAGTTTTGTGTTGAAGACCAACTTTCCTTCTCCCAAGCCACGGGATGAAGGACCGAGTGTCATTTTCAAAGCACGCCGTGCACCAACTCTAAGCCGACCGTGGAACATTTTTCCATGTTCTAACTCATTTTGACCCATCGGGATTATTCCCTTAGCTATGTGGATTCATCTCTTTTATTATTAAGCCTACTTGTGCAAGTTGAAAACACGATTTATTATGTGAAGGCAAAGATGAGGCAAGTTCACCGAAACTACCCCACCTGAGCGATGTCTTCGAGTCGCCGTTGTAAGGCCAAGCCGAACGCCGTCGACGTTTCGATTCCTTCGATTGACTGAGCGGTACGGGACACCACAGGAGCAGGGGGGTGGGGGCGGCTGGAGGAGAGGAGCAGGGGGGAGGGGAGGGTTAGGGTGTAAGCCCCCTGAATTTAGGGCTTATTTTTTTCAATTTTCTAAATAAATTGTTTGCAATAGATATTGTTATTTGATTATTATTTTATTTAATGTTCATTTTTGTGACTTTGACTTCTGGAACGTCAGGGATGCCAATCTCTGGAAACTCTCTTCATCAGTATGTAGTAGACAAGATTACCTTCATGTTGATATATCATGTCCCACCCAAACTTGTTCCCTTGTGCTATTTTTGTATCGCGCAACTTCGGATCAACTTAGACCAATTAATCGTTGAATAATTATTAATTAATTTTTCCACTTTTATCTTTGATCATCGTTGCACGTTACCGTGACTTTTAATTTAGGAGCACAAGACCAGTCATTTTCTCAGAACCAACTTCTCATGAATGATCTACTCGAGACGCTCTACATCCATGACCTTCGTGTCCCACTCAAACACTCCATTTTGTGCTTCATTTGCTTCGCACAACTTTCGGGTCAATTTATGCCAATTAATTATCTACCGTAAAACCTGATTTAACTTCCAATTTTAATTTCGGGATACGATATCGATCCAACCTGTCAACCCAAAGTATGGACCTGGCCCACATGAAGCCTACTACCCACATGATACTTGTGTCCCATTTAATTGAGCCCCCGCATGCTACTTATTTACCCGTGTCCATAAATGATTAAATTAATCTATTTATTTCACCCAAGCCCGATTTTGACCCGACCCGGCTCGACCGAACCCGAACCCAAGCTCCATGTTGTCCTCTCGTGACTACCCAAACACCCCACATAATTTCTCTTTTTCCTATTAAAAAATATCTCTCTTTCTCTCTATACTTTACAAGTATCTCATTTTATCTCTTATATATATATATATATATATATATATATATATATATATATATATATATATATATATATATATATATATCCTCTCAAATATCTAACCCTCTCTCTCATCACACATACAGACCTCACCCTCTCCCCATACAAGCACAACACCCCCCAATGTGGCCGACCTACTTTTCTCTCTCTCTACATTTCTCTCTTAATATCATTCTCTCTCTCTTTTATTAATAATTCTCTCTCTCTCTCTCTCTCTCTCTCTCTTTATTACTCATCACCATCACCAACTTCATTTCATTTTTCAGCTCCCCCAACCCTTGGCCGACAGCCCATGGCCGACCCCCTCCTCCTCCTTCTTCACTTCTCCATCTTCTTCCTCTCATCCTCCTCCATTCTCTTCCTTCTCCACCCTCCATTTCTTCATTCATCATTACCATTAAATCACCCATACCACCACCACCATCATCATTCCCACCACCACAACACCATCTCGTCGCCGTCGCCACCACGGGCACCACCGTCGCTGCCTCGCCACGCGCCACCGTGTGTGGCAGCAGCAGCAGCAAGGTGGCAGCGCAGCATGCAGTAGTAGTCGCACGCAGCAGCAGCGCGCACAGTGCGCGCGTGCGCGGGCCGCCGTCGTGTGCCGTCGTACGGTCGTTGCGTAGCCACCCCTCTGCCGGCGAAGCTCCGGCGAACCCCCCGGGCAGCGCCCTCCTCCCCGGCGTGATACACGGGCGATTCGTAAATTTTGGACGAAATTACGCCGTGACGCGCGATTTCAAATTTCAGAAAGTTTGCTTCGTCTCAGCAACTTCGTACAAATTTTCTGGACAATCCGACTGTTGAATCGGCGAACTCTTTCCTCCGTCACAATCTCGGTATATACCACTTCATCCTTCTCAAATTTTATCCGTTAATTTTATCGTTTGATATATCAAAACCGGCCACCAAGTTGACCGTTTAAATTGTGAAATTTTTGGACAGTTTTGCGGATCCAACTTCGTCGGTTCGTATCTCCTCCATCGCAGCTTCGTCTAGCGTGCCACTGGTTCCTATGCGTAGCTGGTATAACCCTCTTCCTACCCCTCCAATTTTGTTTCATTGTGAGCACGTTTGATTGGTTGAATTCGACGCCAAAGTTGGCCGTCCGAATTCGTAATTTCTAAGTTATAAAATTTTATTTTTGAACTCGGGACTTCGAATTCAATTTCTGACACCACCAGTAGACTCGTGGCATCGTTCTGGCATGTTTTCATATAACATTTGTTACATTTGGAGGACGTGGACCCTGGCACGTATTTCGGTACAAAGCGGACCCCACAGTCCGGGTCAACGGGACTTTTTGATGCCGGCTCATCGAAATTCAATTCTGGATATACCATTGGGTTCGTATCATCATTCTGGACTCGTTGACATATAATTTGCTAGGTTTTAGTGGACATTGGTTTCGGCACGTATTTTGGTACAAGTTGGATACCAATATCCGTGTCAACGGGTCATTTTGAGATCGGCTTACCGGAATCCAATTCTGGATATACCGTTGAGTTCGTATCGTCATTCTGGACTCGTTGACATATAATTTGCTTAGTTTTGAGGACATTGGCTCCGATGCGGTTTTTCGTGCAAATCGAAATTTCAATGTCCTAGTCAACGGACCAATTTGAGATCGGGTCAACGAAATCCAATTCTGGATATACCGTTGGGTTCGTATCGTTATTCTGAATTTGTGGACATATAATTTGTTAGGTTTAGTGTACTTTTATTTTAGCATATTTTTCGGTGCAAAGCGGGCCCGACACGGACACCGTTTTGACCCGAAATTACTTTTTTGTCCTATGTCCAAATTGGACTTATGGATAGGTTATTCTAGCTATTTCGACCATTCTAGACACATTGGTAATGGTTGTTTTACCATCTGACAACATCTGTAGGTTTTTACCCTATTATTATAATCTTTCTCCTTTTGTTGTATTTTGAGATCCATCGATTCCAGTGATTTCACAACCACTGAAATTAAATGTCTTGACCCTGTAGATGTTTATAGAGACTAGCTTTGACCTAGTTTGACCTAGTTTGACTTGGTTTAACTTTCTGTGACCTAGTTTGACTTAGTGGACTGAGATTGACCTATATAATCATGCCTAACACTGTTGAACCCTAATTAGCTTATATATATCTCATCTTTAGGTCTATGATTTCACTCCAAGCCAGATTACACAGTTGACATATTCCACCAGATCTCAGGCGAGTACATTCTCTAATAATATTTCTGTTTTATGATATCGTCTATGTTTCTTGTATTTAGTATAGATATCCTTGTTCTCTTGACACATTGTTCACACGGATTGGTATTTCTCTGGATTCCGTCATGAGATATTATTCCTCGCTTTCCTTGGTATATCTTGTACAAGTCTTTCTTGTTCTTTGTGCATTGTATAGACACGATTCCTGCGAAGGCTAGCTACCCTCTTAGAGAATCGCGTGTCATGATGTGTCATGGTTGGATCCACTATACTAGTCGACGATGGGGAGTATTAGTGTAGATGTGTGGTCAATACCCGCCTTGTATATCTTGTGAACCTTGTGAATGCCAATCCTATACCACACGTATGATTGGCTAGCTCATGACCTTGTGCAGACCCAAGCCGGCCACATGTTGTAGCTAGTACTCACACACTTAGATAGATGATTGTTGATTCTTGTACATGCCATGATCAGTTTTACTTGTCTTGTTCTAGCTCTAGATTTACAGCTTACCTTGCCATGATACTCACATCTACATTTCGTAATTCCTTGTATATTCTCTCTATTTACTGCTATATTTTCAATATCGTCTAACTAGAACTGTTATTTGAGTTTTGTGCTCGTTCCATCCTGACTGGATATGTTGACAAAATTTTAGGAGTAGTTGTGCCCTCAGTATTGGACTACAGGATGTTGCTAGCTGGGGTGGTTCTCGGTATTCTTCACCGAGAGTTGTCTCTCAGGAGTTCTAGGTTTGGTAGTTATTAGTTTTGTTATTGTTTTCCTCTATTTTATTCTTGTCTCATATGATCATTGTAGATTCTAGTTGTTCTAGTGACATTGTTATTATTTCTTGTCTTATCTTCCTTAGTTTTCGTGATGTGACCTGAGTACATTTCTAGTTTTGGATCTTTAGATATTGTAGTTAGTATAAGGTACTAGATAGCGCTCTACCGCCGATACTGCGATGTAGGCTGGGCGTGGCCCACGTATTCGTACCCGTATATCCGGGTGCGGGTCGTGACATAGGGTTCGAGTTAGGGGTGGTGTAGGGGGCTTGGTCAGGGGCACCGATAGTGCCAAAAAATCTGATAATTTAGTAATAATTATTTGTTTTTCGATACCGAAAAATGTGATACTCCGATTCGTACGCACCGATATTTGTAATAAGTAGTTTTGTTGGTTGGTTAATTGGTAACATGGTGATCGAGACATATAGTCCCTGCAGCCATTCGACTGGCGAGGCAGAAACTATGGTACGACATGATGATCAGGACATAGTTCCTGCAGCCATTCGACTAGCGAGGTAGAAACTATGTAGCCGTAGATAAAGTTGACTGTCCTCCGACCCTCATCCCTCGGCAATGATGATATGACAACCTATCACTATATCTTATATAGTAGTAGATGATATCTTAGTATTACATTATGTGAGTTCATCTTAATTCTGTTACATTCTTCAAATACTAGATACGATAAGAACATATACTATACCATATGTACAGAACATAGATGATTCACACTAATGTATGCTAGAATGAATTTTGGGTTATGTTCTGAGCCATCCGTTCTCACACTTGGCAAAAAAATCAAATTTTTTGTACTTTATCTGCTTTCGAAAATGTACTCAAATTACATGATGGTTCCTTTAGTTATCTTGCTTATGTTACAATTATATTATTTATGAATATCGATCTTACCGGATGGCACCCATGACCCGAGGAGCGGCACGTCGTTTGAGGGAAACAGTGAATGCTGAGGTGGCTCCTCCTACTGTTAAGGAGGAAGTGGCACCGGTAGCTAGTGAGACCGGGAGTTCTATTCATCCAGCACCGGTAGCTAGTGAGACCGGGAGTTCTATTCATGCAGCACTTGCAAGGGACTACATCTCTTCTGCCGCCGTCGATCCTACTTATTCGAGGTGGTTGCGTGATCGTATCACTGAGCGTTTGCGTGAGCTGCGTGGTTCTCATTAGCTATTAGTACATATTTGTATTGGACTATTTGTATTGGGTTATTTTTGTATTAGACTATTTGTATTGGACTACATATATGAATTAGTACTGTGTCAATCTCTGAATTGTATTGGACTACGACATGGTGATCAGGACATAGTCCCTGCAGCCAGTTGACTGGCGAGACAAAAACTATGTAGCCGTAGATGAAGTTGACTGTCCTCCGACCCTCATCCCTCGGCAATGATGATACGACAACCTATCACTATATCTTATATAGTAGTAGATGATATTTTAGTATTACATTATATGAGTTCATCTTGATTCTGTTACATTTTTCAGATACTAGATACTAGATTCGATAAGAACGTATACTACACCATATGTACAGAACATAGATGATTCACACTAATGTATGCTAGAATGAATTTTGGGTTGTGTTCTGAGCCATCCGTTCTCACACTTGAAACACATATGAATTAGAACTGTGTGTCAATCTTTGTTTTTATATTTTCGACGAACCCATGGATTGGATTCTATTTTATATTTTGGATTCTGTATTTTGGCTCCAGCTCCAGCTCCATTTGTATTAATCTATGGTACGACATGGTGATCAGGACATAGTCCCTGCAGCCATTCGACTGGCGAGGCAGAAACTATGTAGCCGTAGATAAAGTTGACTGTCCTCCAACCCTCATCCCTCGGCAATGATGATATGACAACCTATCACTATATCTTATATAGTAGTAGATGATGTCTTAGTATTACATGTGAGTTCATCTTGATTCTATTACATTCTTCAGATACTAGATACGATAAGAACATATACTACACCATATGTACAGAACATAATGATCCACACTAATGTATGCTAGAATGAATTTTGGGTTGTGTTCTGAGCCATCCGTTCTCACACTTAAATAGATATGAATTAGTATTGTGAGAGCGCCGGAGGGGGGAAGGAGAGAGAGTGAGAGAGTAAAATGGGGAGAAATGAATTGGTGGGAGAATATAATTAGAATTTAGCGACGTTCATACTAACGTCGCTAAATTAGTCGCTATTAGCGACGTCATTGCGACATTTCACGATGACTAGCTCATGTAACTATATAGCCGTAGATGAAATTGACTGTCCTCCGACCCTCATCCCTCGGCAATGATGATACGACAACCTATCACTATATCTTATATAGTAGTAGATGATACTTTAGTATTACATTATGTGAGTTCATCTTGATTCTGTTACATTCTTCAGATACTAGATACTAGATTCGATAAGAACGTATACTACACCGTATGTACAGAACATAGATGATTCACACTAATGTATGCTAGAATAAATTTTGGGTTGTGTTCTGAGCCATCTGTTCTCACACTTAAAACACATATGAATTAGTACTGTGTGTCAATCTTTGTTTTTGTATTTTTGGCGAACCCAGGGATTGGATTCTGTATTTGGTATTTTGACTTTGTACGTATTTGGGGATATTCTGTTTTTTCGTTGAGGATACTGAGTTTGTACGTATTTGCGGATATTGATTTGGTTTGTTGAGGATATTATATATTGACATTGTTCGTTGTATATAGTATTTTTTCTTTATATTTTTTGTATATTCTGGAATGTATTGTGCGTGCCGGTGTTGAGTGTTCCACCGAGGGGGTCGGCAAACCCAGGGATTGGATTCTGTATTTTGTATTTTGTATTCTGTATTTTGGCTCAGGCTCCAGCTCCATTTATATTCTGGAACCTATTTTTTTATTTTTTTTAACTTAGCGACGTTTTTAGCGACATTAAAGTTCGTCGCTAAACAATAGCGACGTTAATAAATGTCGCTAAAAGCATTGCTAGATGCTGACGTGGCAACATGTGGCACCAAATCTTATGTCAGCATGTCGTCGCCAAAACGTCGCAATAGTGTCGCTAAATGGCGACCACACGGTAACGTCGCCTTTTACGTCGCTAATTAGCGTCAACGTTACAACGTCGCAAATAACGTCGCTAATTAGCGACGTTAATAACGTCACCAAATAATGTCGTCCTAGCGACATTTTGCGACGTTTTCCTCGTTTAGCGACACATTTTTTTCCGTCGTTTCCAAAATGTCGCTAAATTCATTTAGCGACGTTTTTACCGAGGTTAGCGACGTTTTGGAACGTCGCTAATATGACAAATTTTTGTAGTGTATTGTGACTCATATCATGAGAAATATGAGTCGAAATACAGGATAGAATTTCTCCATAAACAGATATTACATTAGATTGATTAGAAAGGAGAGTATGGGAAGCTAAATGATGAGCTGCTTGATTAGAGCCTCTGTTAGCATAGTTGAAAGTAATGTCAGTAGAATTTTCCTTAATTTTTCTTGCATCTTCAATGACATGTCTCGCTCGCCAGGGTGGAGAAGTATCATCATAGTTAATGGAGTCGATCAAAGGTTTACAGTCACCTTCAATAATGACACAATGTAGGTTATGTCTGATACTGATCTCCATTGCCAAATGTAGACCCATGGATTCAGCTTCAATCGAAGATTCCCCTTCTTCATATTTGGCTATTGCAGTGATGAATTTTCCTTGAGCATCTCGTAAAATTGCCATTGCCGCCATCTTATCATCAAGAAATGCACCATCAAAATTGATCTTCCAGGTACCAAGATTAGGTGGAATCCAGTGCACTAATTGGTGATGATTGTGGACAGAGGTTGCAGAGTTGACAGTACCATTATTGCATGCTTCAAATTTATCCTTCAATTGCTTAGCCTCTATATATATATAACTGGCAGAGATTGGTTTATCTTCGAAAATTGATTTGTTCCTTGACTTCCATATGAACCACATTTGGTAGAAGCTATGTGCAATCTTCTCACGATCACCTTCCTTCAGTAGATCAGTGACAAACTTGGAGACTGTGGTATCATGTTTGATATCATTTGTAAGTTGAGGATAATGCATCCACGAAGTTCCTGTTACCTGACAATGAAAAAGTAGATGGTCAAGGGTTTCAATATGTACCTTACATAGTGGACACATTGCATCAATGTGTCTGAGTCGTTGATGGATATTGAGCTTTGTTGGTAGGTAATTGGTTAGGCATCTCCATGAGAACATGAGAACTCTTGGGCAGATGTAGTTGAGAGACCATAACTTTTGCCACTCCTTAAAGTCAGTAACATTGTTGTTGCTTCTGTTCAGTAGAGATCTTTCATGTATGAGTCGATACACAGATTTAGTAGTCAACATTCCATCATTGGTGTGTATCCACTTCAATTGATCTTGCAGACAGTTGGGAGATAAAGTAATCTTCAGAATAGCATAAGCCTCCACAGGTGAAAATAATAAGTGAATAAGGTTTTCCTTCCAGCCATTTGTATCTTTATTTATAATTAAGATCATTGACATGAGTAGCCCATCTAATAGCAAACTGATAACCATTTACTCTGAAATTGGATAAAGAAGGTACCCAGGGGTCTGTCCATATGTTGATATTTGATCCATCACCAACAGACCATATGATATTACCAACAAGAAACTCCTTGATCCTTAGAATGCTAGACCATATGCAAGATGAAGCAGAGGAGGGGGTAGCTTCCCAGAACGAAGTGGAATGTAGGTATTTATTCTTGAGTAAAGAAGTCCATGTTTCATTAGGTCCAGTAAGAAATCTCCAGGTTAGTTTCAACAGTAGAGATTGGTTGACAATTGTAGGATCCCTGATACCCAATCCACCTTGGAACTTAGGCTTTGTAAGACTTGACCAAGCAGTAAAATGGATTTTCCTTTTGTCAGTAGAATTCCACCAGAAATTTTTTTGTTGTTTGGACAGATGTGAGGTAGTCTTGTTAGGGATATGATACGAGGAAAGGTAGTAAGTAGGGATGGAAGCAAGAGTAGACTTGATAAGCACAGTTCTACCTTCATGGAACAGACAACCTCATTTCCAACCTTGAAGCATGGAAGCACTAGTGGTGAGAAGATGATTGAATGTTGAAGCTTTGTTTTTGGATTGAAGGAGGAAATGGCCAAGGTATTTGTCATTAGGAGACATCAATTTGACACCTAATAGATTGAGATAGAGTTGTCTCATAATAATATCCAATTTTTTTGAGAAGAAAATTGAAGATTTGTCAAAATTAATACGTTGTCCTGACCATTCTTCAAAAGTCTGGATGATAATCTTCACTTGTTTGATATTATGGAGAGAACATTTTCCAAAAATAATAAGATCATCAGCAAAGGCTAAATGAGAATAGGTTATCGATGAGTGTGGAATAGTGATGCTTTCGTAGAGGATATTTCTATCCATGATAGAAATGAAGATTGAGAAAATTTCCATCCACATGATAAACAGGTAGGGTGAGAGAGGGCAGTCTCGGCGAATACCTCGATTAGGGAAAAAAGTTTCAGATGGTTCTCCATTTATCAGAATTGCAAAAGAAGTGGTAGTAACACATTGCATGATAAGCTTATGAGAGTGCCCATTGATACCAAAGCCTGTCAAAACTTGACCAATGACATCCCAGCTTAATCTATCATAGGCCTTTGACATATCAACCTTAAGAGCAAAAGAGGAGTTTCTACCCGTAAAGTTTGAGATAGAATGAAAGAGTTCTTGAGCAATTACAACATTGTCTCCAATAAACCTACCAGGCACGAAAGCATTTTGTTGTGGATTAATGAGTTTGTGCAAGAGTGGCCTAAGGCGATTGGCAATGAGTTTGGTAATAATTTTATAGAGAACATTGCAGAGAGCAATTGGACGAAAATCTATAGGTCATGTAGGATGTTGAATTTTGGGAATGAGAGCAATGTATGTTTGGTTAAGAGAAGGGGCATTGTACCAGAAATGAAGAACTCTTGGATTAGATGAATTACCCCACTGCCAATTAGGTCCCAGCATTTTTGATAGAAGAAAACAGGATATCCATCGGGTCCTGGAGATTTGTAGGGGCTCATTTTCTTGATAGTATCATAGATTTCTTCAGCAGTAGGAGTGATGTAAAGCAGATTGTTCTCAGAGTCGGATATTTGGGATAATTCAGATATGATGTGCATAGGAACAGGGTTGGTTGCTGAGGATTGGAACATGCATGTGAAGTGATTCACAAATGTAGCAGAAATATCTTCATGGGATGTGGCATGGTTACTGTAATGCCCATATCTCGTATTACGTATTTGGAATACGTGTACGTATTTTGACCCGTATTGTATGTCTCCATGCTTGATTTATTTTGGCATTTCCTTGATGAGTTTATCTTGGTTCGGTTCGGTTTGTTGGCTTGGTTCGGTTTTGCTTGATTTTATGTGAACCAAACCACTCCCACCTACCACCACTCCCACCATAAGATATCCCACTCCCCTTTCTCTCTCTTCATTAATCTTCTTCTTCTCCATCTTTACTTCTCCACCTACCAGGAGAGAGAGAGAGCTTAGGCAAGTGCAACTTGCTTCATGGAGGAACTCCAATTTTATTGCTTCATTCTCTTCCTTACAGCATTTTAACTTACTTTAGTACTTAGCATTTTCACTTTCCATGGCTAGATTCTTGTAGATCTAAGTCTATTTTATTTTTGGATTTTTTGGGTTTTGATCTACTTAATCTTGTTATTTCTGAGTTTTGATGGTTCCATGTTGTAGAGAATTTCGTTCTGCCCCATTTTGACCTATGGAAGTTCGGATTTGGGCTCCGGATGATGGAGTTATGGAGCTTGAGGACTTGGCTCTCATGGTGTTCTTTTTCTCGAAATTTTGGAGAAGATGAACTGTGCTTGACTTGACCGCATGAATATTTCATGCGGCAAGTGTTCTCTTGAGCCGCATGGCTGAAAGTACTTGAGCCGCATGGCTGAAAGTACTTGAGCCGCATGAGGGTCGAACTCATCTAGCCGCATAACTCGCTCAATTCCCAGCTGCATAATACTCTGCACTTCTTAGCCGCATGAGACGCTACCCTGAGCCGCATGCGCCCTCCCTTAGCCGCATGAGGACCCCACTTCTTCCAGTCGCATGAATGCTCAGACTTAGTCTCATGCGCCCTCTCTTCCCGCTGGCCGCATGGGACTTTACTTGACCCAGCCGCATGAGAACTTCTTTCCAGCCGCATGAAACTCGCTCGACCCCAGCCGCATAGTACCCCGTACTTCCTGAGCCGCATAGGCCTTGCTTCCGCGAGCCGCATGAGAACTTTCTCCCAGAGCCGCATAAGGGCGAAACCCAGCAACCGCATGAGGCCCTTGCGTTCTAGCCGCATAAATCCACTTACTTCTTGAGCCGCATGCAACCCACTGTTCCCAACCCCAGGAATCCTTCCCCCTTCAGCCGCATATGTTTCCTTCTCCCTGAACCGTATAAGCTTTGGACCCTGAGCCGCATGGCCCCTTCCTGTACTTGCTTTAATGATTGGTTATTAATATTAATTGATTATTACTGTTAATTCATGTCTTGTGACCTCAGATCAACTTGGATCACCTGATTGAATGCTTGCACTATGATGCCTTGCACATGTACCTGAACACGAAAGTGACCCATCGTGGTGCACTCCTGACAAGTGAACATGACATGACCTGATAGTGGCCCGTCGTGGCGCACTCCTGACAAGAACTTCTGACATGATAACCTGACATGATATATCTTGATAAGCTGTTGCGACGGCTACTTGACATGACATGACCTGTATAATTAATCCTGGATACCGTGGGCGATTGTGCTTGTACAAATAATCCAGTCCTGTCTTGCATCATGTCTAGGAGGGGCCTCCTGAGTACCATGGTCAGGAGTACCTATTGAAATGGACTAAGGCTAATAACTAGATTAATACACTAGTCATAAAGAGATCTCCCAGCTACAAGCAATCCCGTTACCTGGGCACGCCTTGGGATCTGTAGCCTGCCGTCGAGTAGGGCACATTTCTAGCACACTGTCATGTGTTGCACCCATCAAGCTACCTAAGGGTACATTCGTTTCCTGGACGATGTACTCACCTGAATTCAACTCTAAATCTTTCAACCCGGATAACCTGGATGGTCTGCAGGGCTTGTGGCTGTGGAATAATCTCACTGCATCTTGTTAGTAATTAGGCTTGTGATAACCCTAGTTAGTTAAAGTATCAAGCCGTAATTCTTTCTTGGCCGTGAAATAATTGGATGGAATCTGACCTGTCTAGTCTTGCCCCGATCTTGTTCCAGATTACTGCATGACCAGAATGCCTGTATTTATTTTACCGATAAATGGTGAGAATTCCAAGTTCTGTTCAGACGAAGGGTTACAACCCCGATCCTTGTTTGGTTTACGGGTTGTAACCTGGCTATCTGAATAGTTTCATGGTTATCTCGTCGTATATCATCCTGATGTATTTCTTTATTTTCAGTTCTTACTTTATTTATACTCTTGTGCTGATTGCTGGTTTTAGTTCCTAAGTGAAGCTTCCTTTGTGGTACTTGCTCTTCTGGGATCTGACCCAGCTGGTTTTGTATGGCCAGATTCCGGAGCAACCCTAGGGGATCTACCGACTTTCCAGCCAGATGGTGGCCACTAGACGAAACCCTGACAACGAGTGGGTTTATTTTGGCTCTCCCACTCTATTGTAAAATTATTCTTTTGAGGCGTTTAGCCGCCGAGCATGTGTTAGCTCGTGTACAATTTTACTTACTGTCTGCCTACGGGCTGTAACATGATTGGCAACCTAGGGTTGATCATGTATGACTGAAACTCTTGCTAGTCCTCACATTTTGTAACGACTAGCTTCATGATCAGCTGAATATGTAATGTTTGGGACGCCTTACTATTGTATATTTGGTGATCTTACATCTTATAACATTTACTTACTTGCTTGTGATTGAGACACTAGGCTTGTTTATGACCTTAAGAGACCGTTGGCTTGTAGATAAACCCTCACATATCTAGACAGCCGTGACCGTATAGTGGAGTGGATCCCATTTCATTATACGTAGCTGGCTATGTCTGCCCCCGCTCTCCAGTGCTCTGGTTCTGGGGCGTGACATGGTTTAAGTGGTGGCCCATGCAAGTCTTGTAAATCAAGATATGTGAGGACTTACCGAATAGATATCTCAATTAGTACTCGCCCTTGATCTCTACTCGTATCCTTTGAATCCCTAAAATTCTTGTCCTGATCACATGCTTGTATCGTTGATCTGTCCTGATCCTTCCTTATTGTTCCCTATGTCGTCTTCTTCAGCGACATTGTTCATGGACCTGCCGATCAGCAGGGCGAAGCGCTTCCCATGGACCAGCAACAACCAGAAGATCAGGCCCAGCACTCAGGAGCAGCCTCCCGGGCCATGCCTTCCGGAGATCCAGAACCCCCGGTGCAGTCAGCCCAGCCCGCGAGGCAGGATGATGGAGCCTTAGTTGGACTTATCAGGGAGCTGCTTGCATCGCAGGATCGTCGAGGAGATGCCTTGCATCAGGCAGTGGCAGATGCTCTGGGGAGAGGTGGACATCATGGGAACAGTGCAGCGAACAGTTTCAAGCGCCTGAACCCTCCGTTCTTCGATGGCAGTGAAGACGCTATCGCTGCTGATGCGTGGCTTCAGGACACAGAGGTGATATTGGAGGCAGCAAAGACCCCAGAAGATGAGAAGGTGGCCGTAGTGCGCCTGCAATTACTAGATCTTTTCTGCAGCTGGTGGGCAGCGCAGGCCGTGGGATTAGTGGCACCCATTGCTTGGGAAGTATTCAGAGAGAGATTCTAGACCAAGTACTTCGATACGGTGGCTCGGTACGACCTACAGACCAAGTTCACCAATCTGAAGCAGATGGGCAGGACGGTCGACGGATATGCGGCCGAGTTTTCCAGGCTTAGTCGGTTTGCTCACACCTTGGTGGCGACCGAGTTTGACAGAGCCCAGCAGTTTCAGCAGGGACTCCACTTAGAGATTCTGCTGACAGTGGAGCAGTTTGAGCATCAGACTTTTGATACGGTACTGAGGGCAGCCAGGAGGCACGAGTATACCTCCCACAGGATCGTGGACAGGACCGAAGGTCGGAAGCGATCTCACGGCCAGATGACCCAGTCGACAGCACCAGCCCCGGCAGTCATGGCTTTGACAATTGGAACTCCTAGGCAGGCGGCCTCAGTAACGTCGGTCACGTCCCCTCAGCAGCAGAAGCAGAGACAGTCTTCCGTAATGGGCTGCACTCATCGTGGGAAGCCAGGACACGTTGTTTCGGAGTGTCGCAGAGCGCAGGGTTTGTGCTTGGCTTGTGGAGCACCAGACCACAAGATAGGGTCCTGTCCGAATAGAGCCGGTTTCTCCTCATCGGCCCAGACTAGTCCCTCGGTAAGGGGACCAACACCAGCACCAGTGCAGCAGCAACAACAGTACTAGCCTCCTAGGCCATTGTCGCCTCAGACTCAAGTCTTCCAGCAGCAGAGACCCCAGCAGTATGCCCTGGTCCAAGCTCAGATTCAGAACTGACAGAGAGGTTCCTAGCAGGATGTTTTCCCTTCTTTCTTCTGTCTTCAGATTCCTTGCTTGCATGATTGATTGATTGATTGATTGCTTAGTATAGCTTGTCCCTGTATCTCTAGCCACTTGATTAAATTTCGAGGACGGAATTCTTTTAAGGTGGGTAGAGTTGTAATGCCCATATCTTGTATTACGTATTTGGAATACGTGTACGTATTTTGACCCGTATTGCATGTCTTTCTGCTTGATTTATTTTGACATTTCCTTGATAAGTTTATCTTGGTTCGGTTTGGTTTGTTGGCTTGGTTCGATTTTGCTTGATTTTATGTGAACCAAACCACTCCCACCTACCACCACTCCCACCATAATATATCCCATTCCCCTTTCTCTCTCTTTATTAATCTTCTTCTTCTCCATCTTTACTTCTCCACCTACCAGGAGAGAGAGAGAGCTTAGGCAAGTGCAACTTGCTTCATGGAGGAACTCCAATTTTATTGCTTCATTCTCTTCCTTACAACATTTTAACTTACTTTAGTACTTAGCATTTCCACTTTCCATGGCTAGATTCTTATAGACCTAAGTCTATTTTATTTTTGGATTTTTTGGATTTTGATCTACTTAATCTTGTTATTTCTGAGTTTTGATAGTTCCATGTTGTAGAGAATTTCGTTCTGCCCCGTTTTAAACTATGGAAGTTCAGATTTGGGCTCCGGATGATGGAGTTACGGAGCTTGAGGACTTGGCTCTCATGGTGTTCTTCTTCTCGAAATTTTGGAGAAGATGAACTGTGCTTGAGTTGACCGCATGAATATTTCATGCGGCAAGTGTTCTCTTGAGCTGCATGGCTGAAAGTACTTGAGCCGCATGAGGGTCGAACTCATCTAGCCGCATAACTCGCTCAATTCCCAGCTGCATAATACTCTGCACTTCTTAGCCACATGAGACGCTACCCTGAGCCGCATATGCCCTCCCTTAGCCGCATGAGGACCCTACTTCTTCCAGTCGCATGAATGCTCTGACTTAGTCTCATGCGCCCTCTCTTCCCGTTGGCCGCATGGGACTTTACTTGACCCAGCCGCATGAGAACTTCTTTCCAGCCGCATGAAACTCGCTCGACCCCAGCCGCATAGTATCCCGCACTTCCTTAGCCGCATAGGCCTTACTTCCGCGAGCCGCACGAGAACTTTCTCCCAGAGCCGCATAAGGGCGGAACCCAGCAACCGCATGAGGCCCTTGCGTTCTAGCCGCATAAATCCACTTACTTCTTGAGCCACATGCAACCCACTGTTTCCAACCCCAGGAACCCTTCCCCCTTCAGCCGCATATGTTTCCTTCTCCCTGAACCGTATAAGCTTTAGACCCTGAGCCCCATGGCCCCTCTCTGTACTTGCTTTAATGATTGGTTATTAATATTAATTGATTATTACTGTTAATTCATGTCTTGTGACCTCAGATCAACTTGGATCCCCTGATTGAATGCTTGCACTATGATGCCTTGCACATGTACCTGAACACGAAAGTGACCCATCGTGGTGCACTCCTGACAAGTGAACATGACATGACCTGATAGTGGCCCGTCGTGGCGCACTCCTGACAAGAACTCCTGACATGATAACCTGACATGATATATCTTGATAAGCTGTTGCGACGGCTACCTGACATGACATGACCTGTATAATTAATCCTGGACACCGTGGGCGATTGTGCTTGTACAAATAATCCAGTACTGTCTTGCATCATGTCTAGGAGGGGACTCCTGAGTACCACAGTCAGGAGTACCTATTAAAATGGACTAAGGCTAATAACTAGATTAATACACTAGTCATAAAGAGATCTCCCAGCTACAGGCAATCCCGTTACCTGGGCACGCCTTGGGATCTGTAGCCTGCCGTCGAGTAGGGCACATTTCCAGCACACTGTCATGTGTTGCACCCTTCAAGCTACCTAAGGGTACATTCGTTTCCTGGACGATGTACTCACCTGAATTCAACTCTAAATCTTTCAACCCGGGTAACCTGGATGGTCTGCAGGGCTTGTGGCTGTAGAATAATCTCACTGCATCTTGTTAGTAATTAGGCTTGTGACAACCCTAGTTAGTTAAAGTATCAAGTCGTAATTCTTGCTTGGCCGTGAAATGATTGGATGGAATATGACCTGTCTAGTCTTGCCCCGATCTTGTTCCAGATTACTGTATGACCGGAATGCCTGTATTTATTTTACCAATAAATGGTGAGAATTCTAAGTTCTGTTCAGACGAAGGGTTACAACCCCGGTCCTTGTTTGGTTTACGGGTTATAACCTGGCTATCTGAATAGTTCCATGGTTATCTCGTCGTATATCATCCTGAGGTATTTCTTTATTTCCAGTTCTTACTTTATTTATACTCTTGTGCTGATTGCTGGTTTTAGTTCCTAAGTGAAGCTTCCTTTGTGGCACTTGCTCTTCTGGAATCTGACCTAGCTGGTTTTGTATGGCCAGATTCCAGAGCAACCCTAGGGGATCTACCGACTTTCCAGCCAGATGGTGGCCACTAGACGGAACTCTGGCAACGAGTGGGTTTATTTTGGCTCTCCCACTCTATTGTAAAATTATTCTTTTGAGGCATTTAGCCGCTGAGCATGTGTTAGCTCGTGTACATTTTTACTTACTGTCTGCCTACGGGCTGTAACATGATTGGCAACCTAGGGTTGATCATGTATGACTGAAACTCTTGCTAGTCCTCACATTTTGTAACGACTAGCTTCATGATCAGCTGAATATGTAATGTTTGGGACGCCTTACTATTATATATTTGGTGATCTTACATCTTGTAACATTTACTTACTTGCTTGTGATTGAGACACTAGGCTTGTTCATGACCTTAAGAGACCGTTGGCTTGTAGATAAACCCTCATATATCTAGACAGCCGTGACCGTATAGTGGAGTGGATCCCATTTCATTATACGTAGCTGGCTATGTCTGCCCCCGCTCTCCAGTGTTCTGGTTTTGGGGCGTGACAGTTACCATTGGGTTGAAGAATACTATGTATCCTGTTATTGCTCTTCCTGATAGTGGCATATAAGTGAAAAAAATTAGTATTTTTGTTACCTTCTTTTAGCCATGAAATGCTGGACCTTTGTTTCCAATAGAGCTCCCTTTGTAGATGGAGTTTATTTAGCAATAGTTGAAGTCTTATCTCCTCCATAAATCTAGTATCTGAAGGATGCTGACTCTGAGTAAGTAAAAGCTTTTCTTTAAAGTGTTTAATATCATTGTAAGGTTATCCAGTCGAGTATGTCCCCAAGTTCGTAGTCTGGGTAGCAGAGCCCTGAGTTTACTTTGAAGATTTGGAGATCTGATATTAGCCCATGATTCGGATAGGAATTGTTTGAAGTCAGTATTGTGTGCCCAAGCAACTTCAAACCATTTTGGATATCGCCTCCTTCGTGAAGTAGTATTGAGTAATAATAGAATAGGATTATGATCACTATTGAGGCTTGGAAGGTGGAGAAGACCAGCATTTGGATAGCTTGATCGCCACTTAATATCCACCATAGCTCTATCGAGTCTTTCTGCAACATTTTGCTGAAATTGTCTCCGATTACTCCATGTGAATGCTGGACCTTGATAGTTTATATCTATAGCAGCAGCTCTCTGATACAAATTTATGAAAAACTTATGATGATGATAGTTGAATTTATTGCCTCCAAGCTTTTCCTCTTCAGTAAGGATACTATTACAATCATCAATGCAAATCCAAGGTTGGGATATAGACAATAGACTCCATTTGTTCCCAGAAAGATCTTCTGTTTGCAATTACTGGGGTCTATATAAGCAAAGGTGCCATGTCTGAGAGTTAGATTGGGCCTGCAATCTTGAGTGGATACAATTGTTGGTTGCTGATATAATAGTTAACATGAGATCAGAATCCCAACAGAGTAATAGACCCCTTGATTGTCCTATGGAAGAAACAACTTTGCAGTTGTTATATCCAAGACTAGTTGCAATTGTTGTTGCTATTGTTATCGAGCATCTTGTTTCTGATAAGAATAGAAGTTTAGGTTTAGATATGCACGGAGGAATGACTTTAGAGTACGAATCGACGGGTCATTCCTTAGTCCCCGACAATTCCATGAAAGGATCATGGTGATAGAGGCTGTTCTAGGCCAGCCGCGCCTTCATTCACAGATGTAGCAGAATTTCTTTTGCTTGGTTTTTCAATATCAATGTCAAAATCAGATTCAAAGGTAGAATTTCCCCTTACTCTTTTGCCACTGATTGACATAACATGATTATCCTTCAAATTTGATACGTCTTTTGGAATAACCTCAGAATCAGAAGAACTATTAGGGATTAGGGCTTTAATGAGAGATGTGAATATTCTTCTGTTGGACAGAGGTTGGATAGACTGGGAACAATAATTTTGATTGAGATGGGAAGATAAATCAGATGAAGGTGGTTGAATTTTAGTATTAGGAGTGTTAAGAATGGTATTAGGGGATGGAGATGTAGACTTGATGAATGATTGAGCTAAGAGAATCTCATGATCATTTAAAGTATCAGGTGAGGTGGTGGATTTTTGGGTAGGTTGTTGATGTATGGTTAAGGTGGATTTTTGTACGGGATTGTCATTTGGATCAGTATGGATACAAGTAGAATCATGGGGAGCCTCCTGATTTGCAGTCTTGACATCAGTGATAGATAAAATGTGATTTTGGCCAGGGTTATAAAAGATTTGAGGGATAATATAACTGGAGTCTATGGAATTATTTAGTGCAATAGAACAACTAGGATTTGGAAATGAAGTGGAAGAATGAGTAGATGTATTGTTAGGTTCAGATATTATATTAATGGGCTCAGTGGTATCTTTATGATTGGAAGATAGGGCGTGATCTGATTGAGTACCAGATTTTTTTGAAGAGTCATGGGTATCCGGTATTTTAGGGGAGGTGGGAGATAACTATTGCACTAAATTGGTGGAATCCAATAACTGTCTAACCGTCTCCGGTGCCGGAGATTGGGAATTATGGTGGATGGCCGGAATATCTGAATGTGATGGTGGGATAATGATCGGGGGATCAATGGGCATAGGAATTGGATCAGTTATTGGTGGTGGAGGGGAATTAGCATTCATAGAAGAATGAGGGATGGAATTTGAGATTTACCTCTATTAGCAGTAGAGGACTTGTGAGTTGGATCTCGATAATTCACCTTTGATTTAAATCTATCTGCATGAGTAACACATATAGAAAGATCAAGACGTTTATCAAGGATAGATCTGATATGCTCCTGTTGAGATTCTGACCATGATGAGTCAATCATATTAGTATACTCCTGATGCCATCTGCACTTTTTCACACTGTGTCCCAAGCAACCACAAAATAGACAGAATTTTGGTAGACGTTCATACTTCAATTGTATTGTGCACTCTGTATTATTGTTTAGCTTCACTTTGAGATGACGAAGAAGGGGCTTTGAAATATCAATCTTAACTTTGATTCTTGCAAACATAGTCCATTTAATGGCTTCCTGTAGAGTTGGTGGAGTGATGGCACCTATCCGCGAAGCAACTGAAGCTATGAACTCTATAGTAAGGAGGTTAACTAGCAAGCCATGAAGTTGAATCCAGAATTCGCTCTGTGTAAATGTGTAGTCAGTAGGAATCTTGTTAGGCGCACAACGTTCCAAAACCAATAAATGGCTATTGATTTTCCATGGACCATTGTTGATGACGAATTTCAAATCCTCCAATAGATCAAATTTTGCTGCAAAAGATCCTCCATAGTATTCTGAAACACGAACAGAGCCCTTGATTTTCCAGATTTTCGGAATAGTAGTTGTAATGATATGGGGAGGATAACTCTTATGGGTGAGAGGTTTGAAAAATAGATAGAGTTTCCAATCCGCTTGGGGATTGTGGGCGAAATCTGATGAATTATTAACTGCATCAAACGAAGGGGAAATGAGGTTAGCAAGTTTGGACAGAACCTCATTATAATTAGAGATGGGGGAAACATCCATAGTAAGAGAGTAGAAATTCTGAGGAGAACAGGGGAAGGAGGATGGAGATGGACAGGTGATAATGGAGATGGACAGAGGAAGGGGTATGGAGATGGATAGTTGATAATGGAGATGGACATGTGATAATGGAGATGGACAGAGGAAGGGGGATGGAGATGGACATGTGATAATGGAGATGGACAGAGCAATGGGGATGGAGATGGACAGGTGATGGCTTCTATGGTGGAGGAAGTGGTGATTGGCAATGGTGAAAGCGGTTGATAATCGCGATCACTGAAAGAGGAAGGGATGGCGTGGTTGAAGAACTTTTTTTTTCCATCTTAAATGCAAAAAGAAAATCTAAAGCGATGGGAAGACTAGTTTTTTCTTTGAAATTGAAGAGTCGGATGACTATCAAATTTCCATGCGTCATGTCCTATTTGCTGAATTGCTGTAATAATTTTCTTCGGACCTTGGATTTTGAAGAAGAAATCAGAGTAACAATATTTATTATTATTATTATTACTAACTTCTAAAAATTTTTGGGGCCCCTTGAGATTTGGGGCCCAGGGCACAAGCCCTGTCTGCCTCTCCTCCGGGCCGCCCCTGAAGGTTACTACGAGAACCTTTTTACAAATTTTTGGCTGAAGTAGTGTTGAGCAAGTACACTATAATGGCAACTTGGACATTGGTAAAAATTAAACACTGAAGGCAACAATCCACAGAAAACAAGTATTCAGATAACCTGATACTACTACAATACTCAGCATTTTATTTAGATAACCAGGAAGTCGGTATAAGCATATCAATGCATAAAAGTTGGACTACAAGATATATTTTATTCATTTATACCAGCCTCAGGACTTTTATAAGTTCTATAACTCGGTTACTATTCCACAACTCCAGTCATTTAGACTTGTAGCACACGAGCAAGTTTCGATGTTGCGCCATTAATGAGCTTTAACAGCGTTGCTGCCAACTTCTTCCTTCTTCACAAAAGCTTCAATATATTCCTTTCTGCAATGTGTAAACCATAGTTAGAACAGAGGCGTAATTTCCCATGAAGACATTATAAAAACAACGAAAACCAAGTGGAGATGCTCCTAGCAATTCCAGTACCTCGCAGGAAGTTCATCATGGGGGCGATTATAAGGAGTCCACACTGGCTCACCCACAAAAAGACGCAAGGCCTGCATAAATTATTCAGTTTGTCCAGTATTAGGCAAAACCAAGTGGAGATTTCACCTCATCCGATATCCCAATAAGAAAAGATTTAACTTCATGCAGACCATACTTCCATCAACTTTTGCAATATTCGGGAGCACAGCCCATAAGAGCCCCCATAAGGGAATCAAACAAACTTTTATGGTTGCTTTTGCTTTCGTTTTTGGGAAGTAGTCCCAAAATCTATTTGGTAACAGCAGTTTATATATATATATATATATATATATATATATATATATATATATATATATATATGGAAAAGCTTGTTCAGTTCTGGCTGCCAAAAGCTGCTTCTAAGACGCAGCCATACAGAAGAAACAATTATAAGGTTTACTTCAGGGAATATCAACCATCTATAAAAATAATGTAGGTGTCCACTTGCCACTTGGAAGACTATAAAAGTTTCTTCTGCAAGGCCTCTTTTGGTTTGCGGAATCATGGGGTTGGGAAAGGAAAGTGATTACTTTGTTTGGGTGCCAAAGAAATTGAGGAGGAAAGGAAAGTGATTCCCAATGGAAGGAAAATTAGGGAGAAAAACGATTACATCCATCCAAGCAAAGGAATCACTTTCCCATCTTCAAGTATTCACTTTCCTTCCAAATTCCTTGGCATTTCTAAACATCGGAAAGTAAAATAAATGGGAATTGTAGTTTCCCAAAGGAAAGGAAATGCCAAAGAATTGATTTCCTTTCCATTCCTTTCCGCAAACCAAACGAGGCCGTGAATCAAAAAGGTCCAGAAAAGGATATGCCACAAACACGGAAAATGAGACTCTGAAAATGGAAATTCCCCGTCATGAATTCTTTCCCCAACCAATCATCCCACCAGAACATTTAGATGGCATTCAGTAGCAGGTTTCCCATCCTTTGATATATCCACTTACTAGAAGGTTAAGAGAGAGATATTCAAGAGTTAAGACCAATGCTAAGAACTAAATTTGAGTAATTAAAACGAACCACTTATTAGAAAGTTATATATCCTTAAGAGTTCAAGGCTAAGAACTAAATTTAAGTAATTTAATGAACATCACTAGCTGTTCAGTTTAGTGCTACAATTCCCTCCCCTTAGAGCATCTCCAACCCTATTGTGAGTTTAGAAAAAATGGTTGCCACATAGGAATGACAAACTTTCATTCCAAAAATTCTTCTCCAATGCAAATGTAGAATAAAACATGAAGTTGACATGGCAATGACATGGCAAGGACAATGTGAAGTTGGTTGTCTAGATCTAGACAATGCACTTCACAATGACTTTGTCTCCACATCATCAATTATGAATAGAAATATTTATAAAAAAAGTTGGAAGAAGTGGAGGAGTTGCCTTGGAAGTTGAAAAAAAAACTTTTTATTGTCTCCTCAATACTTTTGCATTGGAGAGAGTTTTTCTATCTTATTGTCTTTTGAGATATAGTTTTGCCACATAAACAAGACATTGTCTTGTGGCTCATGCCACATAGGAGCCACCTAAGACTCACAACACTTAACAAGACAATAGGGTTGGAGATGCTCTTATGATGAGTTTTGAGTACACATTCAGGGGCCTCGTAATCTCCATTAATGAACTTCATAGTGCTGGAATTTGAATTAAACTTCTTCTTTATGGGCTTTACATTTTTCCTCCTTGTCATGTTCCCTGAGCACGTGAGTCTAGTAGTCCTTAGGGGACCGTGTGAGGAAAGCTTCATACCAGAAATGGACACCTGTGTGCACAAGTAACGTGTTGTTGTGTACTCGTGCTACTAAATTTCTAAGGCTGTGTTCAATTTATTTTCATTTCCAAGAGTTTGCTTTTATTCAATAAGTGAGCAGGTCACCAATACTCAACTACCATTAAATGGTGAAAATAATATTAAAATATACTTGAATACAATTAGGGGAAAGTGTCAAACTCTGGGTCTTATGTATGCCTTGGAGATGATTGCAGTTCCCTTAGCAAAACTTTTTATCTTGTCGTTTCTACTCTCCATTTAGAAAGTTTCAGAGAGCTGCTCCTTGGTTGCATGAGATAAAACTACACGATTAGTAGGTAACTTGACCATCCAACTAGCTCAAAGGTTATATATAGCAAGCTCCTTTCCTTAGAAATCATTTATATATAGATTCCTTGATAAAATTTTGTTGCACCGATTGAGAAACTATGACATGAGATTGACAGCCTCTCAAGAAGGTGTTAAAGTCTTCCATCTAACTATCAAATTTTAGAGTGCACCATAGCCAGCCCCATACATATTGAAAAAAGGCTTACATGACAATGAAATGATGTTCTTCTCCTTATTCATTTAACTGCATTGATTTCTTTGCATGTAATATTAATCCAGAACATAAACCATGGATCTATTCTTTAAATTGGTGAAGTAACAATACAATCAACTCAATTTGACTATTGCTCGTATATATGAATCCCCTATATCAAAACTCAAACATACATAAAAGAGAGATTTAGTATTTTAGTTGCAAGTGGTTAGGAGGAAAAGTAGATGCAATATACCTTGATGTAGTTGCTTGAATCAAGTGTAAAGCGATGATATATTCCAGCAGGTAACACAATCATGCCTCCTTTTTTCACTGCCACACGAATCCAGCGCTCATCACTGTCCCTCACATCAAAATACCCTTCACCAGAAAGATAAAGTTTGTTATAACATTCTAAAGAAAATAATAAACACACACGTCAAATTCATAGTAAACCACCATAGTTCCAATTTGCTAATATTCCTACCACTTCCTTCAAGGCAATAACGGATCTCTTCATCAGTATGCAAGTGCTCCTCAAAGAAACTCTTTATTTTGGCCTCATAGTTTGACAGCTTCTCTGGACACACTTCACATATATCCTATAGAAAGTCAAGGAAATTCTACATGATACTTCTCATCACAAATTTCATTTTGACACCAGCAAACAACAAAGAATAAGATAACTGACAAACCGTGTAAGTGTAGCCCCTGGCTTCACGAATTTTCTTTAGGTCCTCATCAGTTTCATGGTCACCACCATTCAGACGCCAGCTGATAACTCCTAGTTCTATAAAAAAATATCATGGTTTCAGCATTTTATCACATCAAGAGGTGAGAAAAAAGATGAAGTACAATGATCTAAACCTTTAAGTTTCTCCAAAGGAACATATTCCTTGGGTTCACGGTGGTGTGGAAGTCTTTGGTCTTCCTCGCTGTCATCCATGTACCACGCTTGGATGACTTCCTCCTTTCCATCCTATATTGAACATATATCTGAAATGTCATAATTTCTTTATCTAATTTCTAATGTGTCTGTTCGTTTTCAATGACAATTAACACCACAACTTCCAAGTTGAAACAACAGTCATGTTAATCAAGAATGTAACAATGACGAGAATAAATTGATAAGAGAAACGAAGCTTATTTAGAGAGTCATACATCAATCTGCAAAAAAAAAAAAAACAAAAAACAAAAAAAAACAAAAAACTCAAAAAACTAAAACTAAAACTAAAAAAACCTCAAGTAATTTGTTATATCATTAAAAGTGCATAAACCTTTAACCTTCTTACATTTATCATATTATATATTAAACTTGCTGCAATAACAATAATAATTTTGTATCAGCGTTGTGACAACTATTCTTGCGTGCTAATTGGGATCTGTTGTGAATCGACTCAATCGGTTCACCAAAACAAGCAAATCAACACAAAGAACAAGAGGAATAGAAATAGAATGATCTTTTATATAGGAAAAGAACAAAACTCCCAACTTTGATTGAACGGAACAAAGTAATAAACTCCTTCTTGATGACACTTGCGAGAGTTTTCTCAATACAAGCATAAAAGTAATGACGGCTAGCTCTGACTATAAATAGAAAAGAAAAGCAAACCCTAGGAGGGTTATTGTGGTGAAAGACCACAATACCCCTTTATGCCTAAATAACTGAAAGGCCTAAAAAGTGGGCCCGCATCAATACCGCCCCCTAAAAGAGCCACCTTGTCCTCAAGGTGGAAATCTGGGAACTGCGTCTGTTGCTATAGAGGCCTCTTCCTCCGTCGGATCCTCCTCCTCGTCGGGCAAGATCACGATCTGCAGCAACTTGCTCGCACATCGATGACCGGGAGTGAACCTCTCGTCGCATCTGAAGCACAAGCCAGCTGCTCTTCTCGCCTTCATGTCAGCATCCGACAGGCGCCTCCCCGGTACTATGGAGCCCCCTGTCCCGCCTGCGGTTCTAGGTGGTACTGGTGCCTGAGCATCCGCTGCTGGTCGTGGAAGTACTAGGCCCGTCTGACTGTGCTGCCCCGATGCTCCCCAAGCGTCCTCAATACGTCTCTCCTCTGTCAATTTCTCCTCTGCCGGACCCCTGTAGTCACCGACTGCTCTCGTCCGTGTTGGTCGTCGTGGGGGTAGATCCCCTCTCTGGAAGTTGGCGGGATCCGCCGTTTCTCCAAAGAAATTGCTGCCTCCGGTGTTCCTCGCCCCTCCTGGCGGCTCCGTCCCTCCCGTCCGAGCCGGAACTCCAGCTAAGCCCCTTCCCGAACCCGTGAACCTGTCACCGTAGTTCGAGGTCATCGTCCGACCCCCATAGGAGGCCCCAAGCCCTAGGGCCTCTCCCGGGTGTGGAGCCGGTCCGCCGGGACCGTACTGGTCGGCGGCGTCCGGCCACGGCCGCTCGCCGGCGGCTCCCCTGGCGCCAGCCGGCCCTGGGTGGCGGTCGGGGGCCGGCCAGCGACCGCCAACAGCAGCCGCGGCCCCGCCTGGGCTCGCGCGGCCGGCTGCGACGCTCCCGCGGCCTTCGGCCGCTGTCCGGCGATGGTCGCCGGCCGCCAGGGCCCAGCCCGGCGGTGCGGCGGCGACGACGAGTGCGGGCCAGCGCCCTTCGGCCGGTCCTCCTTCTTCTTCGGTCGCCTCCCTCTCCGTAGGAACAAACCCTAGTTGATCGCCTAGGGTTTGGGTCGTTACCGCTTCCGCTTCGCCGCCGTTGATCTTCTTCAAGATGTCTTGCAAGAGCATCATGATAGTCGTCGTCTCCTTCCGCATGTCCCGCATCTCCGTGCGGATTTCCAGGTTCGTGGATGCTTGATCTTTAACGGAGGCTTCCATGGATTTCTTCAAGCTATCGATCTCGGCGGTGAAGTCCTCCCGAAGACCTCGGATCTTCTCGTCGATTGAGGCTCTCGTTCCGTCTGTCATGGCTCGTAGAGGGCTCTGACACCAATTGTTGTGAATCGACTCAATCGATTCACAAAAGAAAGGAAATAAAACAAAGAACAAGAGGAATAGAAACAGAATGATCTTTAATATAGGAAAAGAACAAAACTTCCAACTTTGATTGAACGGAACAAAGTAATAAAATCCTTCTTGATGACACTGGATAGAGTTTTCTCAATCCAAGCATAAAAGTAATGACGGCTAGCCCTGACTATAAATAGAAAAAAAAAGCAAACCCTAGGAGGGTTATTGTGGTAAAAGACCACAATACCCCTTTATGCCTAAATAACTGAAAGGCCTAAAAAGTGGGCCCGCATCAGGATCGAGGCCAAAAATCATGAGATTCTAAAAAGAACTGTAAATGATCACCAGAAAACATGATAACGCAACCCTACTACCTCAGAATAATTCATTCTCTTGTTCTCTTAAAGAAAGCATTAATTCTAGTGTTTACTCTGGTATACTATTTTCTATAAGTTGCAATCCACAAGATCTCAAGAAGCCCCGTATACTATGGGGATTCCGTACACAAACACAGATGCATCTTTCTTACAGTGAGGACGTTTTGGACTGCTGTGAAAGTTATAAAGCTTAGTCCACATAGACGAGAGGAAGGGGATGCATGTCGGATTGTTGTCAGTTCCAAACTTTGGCAAATAATTGAATGGATATTTTGCCACGTCATCTTCTTTGTAACATTACCGGTTGACATGTCCTTCTTTGCTCTTTAAATCCATGTTACAGTTGATTTACCACTGGCTCTAGCAACTCCTTGAACTAGGATCCCATCCCTTCCCCTAACTGGTTAATCTATCCTCTCCTCGAACAACTCCTCCCCTTAGCCTCAAGTTGTCCTACCTCTAGCTTCCTATGAATACGCTCTTCCCTAGTGGTCTCAAGTCAGGATGGGTATTGCATATGCAACCTTTGGCAAAGCAAAGTAACTTATGTGCATATAGCCTTCTAAATTATTCATACAATAAAACCCTAAATATCATATAATTTAAAGACTTTCTTTTATACATCTCTGGAATTTTGTTATTCTCCTAATGCGGCCTTTCCTACTATTTTTTTCTTCACACCCTCCAAGTATTCATAATACGCCTTATAAATTTGAAGTCGTGTTTGTTCATCTAGTTGTATGCGAGGATGTGGAGCACTATGCTACAAGTAAAAAAAAAAAAAGACTTCAACCATAAATTTACTTTGACTTTCTCTTTTTATCCCCCAACCAAATTCAATTAAATTGCATCAAGAAAACAATTTTAATCTAGAAATAAGCTATAGAGTAATAAGTATTTACGTATTTACAAAAACAGGAATTTAGCAACGGTCAAGAAAATTACAAGGCTAGATTTTTAATGTTCATGCTCGATTTCCCACCATCGATTTCCCTTTCGCTTAAAAGAAAAACAAAGATATTAGCCCTTACTAAACCTAGCAAAACCCTAAGGGTCTGCTTGCTAATGGTGTTTTCACCGGTTCTGGGGTATTTCTAAACCGACCGTTTATGAAAACCCCTATTTGTTAAATTTTTTTTGAGGCACTGGTTTTGATCGGCTTAAAAACCCTCTAAAACCAGTGTAATGCAATTTTGGGTGGCTTTATAAACACCCAAAATCGGTGGTTTTTAAGCGGTTTTATTATTTTATTCCATTTATATCCTAACCAAAAATATATAATTGTAACTACTGATACCCTTCCCTATTTAATTTTATTCATGTAAAAAACTTTCCGAGCCACTCGTTAGTGAATTACCAAGCATGGATTTGACTGATTTAAAAGCCGCTACTTAAAAACACCCAAAACCGGATCCCTCGTAACTGCACATAACCGGTACTCTAAAAACACCTCATAACCGCTTCCCTTACAATAGCCAAGCATACCCTAAAAGTACTCTTCAAATTGTGAGAATTCTTCTCTCTGCAAAGACATTATAAACCTAAAAAAAAAATTTATCACATAACCCTTGAGCGAAAAGCATTGCCGCTACGGAGGTCGTTCCCGTGTCCGTGTCGTGCCAGCCACGTATCGGGGGCGACACAGACACTCCCCAATACATCAGGGCACGCCAAAACCAACAGCGTGATCGTGTGCTCCTACATCTTTACTAATTCTCCATATTAATAGCAAAACACGACCAATAAAACCCTATAAAGAAAAGCCACGTAGAATTTCAGATTGGTACTGCCAAAACCTTTTTTTTAACTTCATATAATTTCAAGATTAAAACACAAAATAATCGGCATGGGCACTCTCAAAATCCCATATTTAGCCAACATAATATAAATATTCCCCTCAATTCTCATTACAGAGTTCATCATCAGATCTGGCAATAAAAACCAACGAAAAAAACAATAGAAAAATTAGGGAAAGAAGAAGAAAAAGAAAAAGGAGAGTTTTTTTTTTATCACCTGGAACGAGCTCTCCATCTCTAAGAACTCTCTCTCTCTCTCTCTCTCTCTGTGTGTGTGTGTGTGTGTGTGTGTGTGTGTGTGTGTGTTCTCTCTCAAGAAAAAAGGAAGGAAAGAACAATAAGAAGGAAAAAGAGTCGAGAGTCGGAGATTGGAGGTGGCGTACATTTCTGACCCAGAAGGTCAGAACCAGGACGCGGTTGCGGTTCATTTGAACCTGGTCCGATTTTTATGATGCTAGAATTTTGTTTTGTTTTCTTACTAGTGGATAACCCGTGCCATAATGGCACAGACACGAATCCGACCTTCTCGACGTAGGCGTGCAGGCACCGGGCCAGCGCCAGAGAGTTCCGGACGGAGACACGGCCTTCGAACCCGGCCTTCTCGACGTAGGCGTGCAGTCATCTTGCCAGCGCCAGGGACCCGAGCCCGACGGATGCGGACACGACAAAGACCACGGTGGCGACGTTCGGGACGGCGTGGGGCCTCATGGAGGCGAAGACGCGCAGGGCCCTCGCGGGACGTCCGATGGCAGCGAGGCTCGAGACAGCAGCGGTCCAGGAGACGACGTCCCTGTGCGGCATTCCGTCGATAACCCGCAGGGCGTGGTCGGCGGAGCCGCATTGGGAGTAGGCGGTGAGCAGGACGGTCTGCAGGAAGGGGTCGGACAGGAATCCGAGGAGGAGGACGTGTGCGTGGAGCGAACTGGTGGCGGCGGCGGCAGTGGTGGTGTTGAGCAAGGAAGAGAAGGTGTGAGAGTCGGAAGGGACACGGCGGCGGAGCATTTGGGAGTAAATGGAGAGTGGGTCGGCGGAGATGGCGATGACTGTGTTGAAGGAGAAGGGGTTGGTCATGGCGAAGAAGAGGGAGGCGGCGAAGGAAGGGTCGGCGTCGTCGGCGCGGTGGAGGAGGCTGCTTGCGACGAAGGGGTTGCGGAAGAGGCCGGCGACGACGGCGTGGGCGAGGATGGAGCGGAGGCGGCCGAGGGAGGGGCGGTGCAAGAGGAGCTGGAGGCGGGGGTGCCATTGGAACAACCGGTTGCTCCGCACCCAACATGGGACCTCCTTTTCTCTTATAGAGAGAGGGACAATTTAGTCCTTTCATCATCGTCGAACCAAAGCACATGGGTCGGACCAAAAACCCACTGTGCTTTATATTATAGATATTCGCATGCTCAAGTGAACTACAAAAATTACTAGAAGTAATATCATTTTTAACAAAGCAGTACTACGTTGTCCATTGATTTGGATCACGGTACTGACCCGCCGGCCACGTGACGTCCCTCCATTGGATGGAGGACACAGAATTCGCAGGCTAGGGCCCGATGGGTGTGTTTTTTTTTTTTTTTTTGGGGGGGGGGGGGGGGGGGGGGAGGAGGGGAATTGTGGGGGTGACACGTAGACGTGCGGTCACACGCGGTCAACTCCCGCGGGCAAAATATGATTTCCGTTTTTAGCTGTCCTATAATTGTCAAAATTCAGACATTTCTATGTATATAAAAAACTGTCAAGTTTTCGAAAGTCGTGAAAGAAATAGAACTATCCGAATTTTGGTAATCCTATAATAGTGTAAAAAATTTGACAGTTATAAATAGACACATGACTGTCAAAAATGTGTTATACATAGTAATTATTGTAGTATTATATCATGTGCACATATACGATTGTAATATTTTTGACAATCTTGGAAGTCCTAAAATAACGAATATTGCAAAAAAAATTTGAAGTTCTAAATATACACATGACTGTTAAAAGTGTGTTACCTCTAGTAGTTTTTGTAGTGTTCTTAACATTTGTCTATTATTAATAAAAATTATATATATATATATATATATATATATATATATATATTCAAAATCAGGGTCTAAAAAAATATATTGTTAACTCTCGATTTTTATTTGAGAATATTAAAAACATATATAAGTTATAATGTGATATTTGACTTGAATAAGTTTTTGGTTTAATGTTTTGATAATCCTTGAAATTTGAGGAATTTTCAGTACCATCGTTAAAAAAATCCTATAACCTTCTATCCAAAAAAAAAAAAAAAACACTAGTAATTTTTAACTGAAAAAAGAAATCTACTAATTCTAAAATTGAAAAAAACATCTACTATTTTTAAAATTGATGAATTGGTGTTCAATTCCAGGAATTGTAACCCAATATAACTAGCATTGGAGGAAAAATTGTCCCATGTTCTTTCTTGTGAAATATATTTGATTCAAATATTATAGAGACAAAAGACCAAATAAAAAAAGCAGCTTAATATTCAGAATCCTATGTTTTAAAATAATTGAATCCAATGATTTCATCCTTACAATTTACTCTTGAAATAGAAATAACACAATATGACTTTTATTCAGAATTAATTTTTTTCACGTCTAATTCTTTCCCATTTCCGTTCAACTTCATAATTTCCATCTTTATCTTTATATTTCATTTTATTTTATAAAAGAAACACAATATTATTATTTTTTTGTTATTTTTTGATTGATTGAAATTAGTCTCTCTTTTTTTCCTTATTAACCGTCCACATGGAATTTTAATTTTATGAATTTTCAATTCAATAATCTCTTATAAATTCAATGAATTTGACTTCCCGACAACAAAACGAATATGTCTAACCAATTCATTGAATTCAAATCCGCGACAAGCTATCACATGCGTCCAAATTTGTAGTCAGTACTAAAGAAATCTTTACTATTTATTCTTTGACAAAAATAACACATATACATGTCATATATTCTTATAATCCAAGGTGCATCAATATGATGTAATGATGTCATACGAGTCTAAAAGCGGAGTAGAGCAACCAAGCAAAACCACCTCGATGGCTCAGATGGACTCCAGTTCACCAAATATATATATATATATATATATATATATATATATATATATATATATATATATATATATATATATATATATATATATGGGAGCGGATCGGGAGCCCCGTCCGCGGAGCCCCGCCGAAGCCCCGCCCTCCCTTAGCCGTTGGATCGCGCGGGCGGGGGCGGGCCCCACGTGGGCCCCGCGCGATCCGATGGTGCAGGGGGGGGGGCGGGGCTTCGACGGGACTCCGCGGGCGGGGCCTTTGATCCGCTTCCTATATATATATATATATATATATATATATATATATATATATATATATATATATATATTTGATATTATAAAGTGATTTGAAAATGGATAAAATATAAATCGTCATATTTATATTCTCAATTAATTAATATAATTTTTTCTAAACTATCGCATATGCTATCTCCTAGAGTAGCTAAAGGGAGAAAAAAAAACCCTGTCATATATTCTTACTAGTGGATAACCCGTGTCATAATGGTACGGACACGAACCCGACCTTCTCGACGTAGGCGTGCAGGCACCGGGCCAGCGCCAGGGAATTCCGAACGGAAACACGGCCTCCGAACCCTGCCTTCTCGACGTAGGCGTGCAGGCACCGGGCCAGCGCCAGGGACCCGTAATCACGTCCCGATTCCGTAGAATCGATAGTCGTCCTCCGGGCGTGATGCCGTGCGAACGTAAGTTGCGATCACACAAGGCATAGTCATAAGGTTATCCGAAACACAACATCAAGTTAGAGTATGTAGAGAAATTGATTGACACATTTGAAATATAAAGTAGACTTTTCATTGATAATAAACTTCATTTACATTGACTCCATTACAATCATTGTCGCGCGGGCTACAACATGACTCGACTTACAAAATGAACGCTGATGAGATAGTCGTTCCATACATTACATCCCTTTTTTACAAGCAAAATAGTTACACTTTTCACCTGCGATCGAGGGAAGCTAAGTCGCCATCTATTCTTCTTTGTACTGAGTGCGGAGTCTTCAAAAGGATTTCAGAACACAATCCTTCACACGCGGACGAGACTTCAAAAGGGTTCATGTCGCCTTGAGCTTTAAGTGGCACGTCCTTCGTGGTTCGGGGTACCTGCGTGGAGAGCGAGGATCAGTACATTACACTTTGTACTGGTGCGTGGCAAATTGAGTTCCAAGCTCTCATTTGGTTGAAGAGTTTATATGACTTAGTTTATGAATGTTTCTAACCATCCTAATGAATTCCAAACAAGCAATGACAAGCATAATGTAAAATATGTTGGAACTTATCCACGGCGGACCGCGCCGCGCCTTATGAAACTTACCATGTTCTTTCCTGTCAATTGTTATCATTTTCATACCAAGTGCAATATTACGTGTGATTGGTCACTGGCATAACAAGCCATCCTGGACTCTATAGCTTTTGTTAGCCGGGGCCCTTGCAGCGCAAGTAGCGAGCCCCGCTGCAAGTCCCTGCTTAACCCGTGCTATCATCCAGCACAGCTATACACCGTGTTTCCTTTCTTAGCTGAAACGATCCCATGGCCTTGGGTTGCCGTTACGGAAAAACTCTACCTTGTCGACAAGTTGTCCAATGACCGAGTTAAGACAATATTTAGTTATCAAGGTATAGTCTACATTCTCTTTGAAAACTTGATCATTTTACCGTATCCGTGCCCTTGCATTCATTCTTTCATTCGCAACAACACTATCGATTTACCTAAGAAGGGGTCGAGAAGAGAAGGGTCAGCCACTCACCTTGAGTTTACTTCAGGCGAGAGAACTTGTTGGTCGCGCTAGACGTCGCTTACACGATTACCTGAAATCGCACAAGCAACCGATTAGAACACTGCATTATTCAAGAAGTTCGATAGGAAATGCGAGTTCGAAATGCAAGCCATGAAAACCATCGAAAACATTCACGAAAACGCATTCAGAAAACAAAGCCAAAACCAACGCAAGCGGCGTGAAAAGCAGAGCAACGGGAGGTCTCTCCCGACTCAGCCGCAGAGTCAATCCTTGAGGCGCAACCCGCTGAATATGGGACTTGGTTCCGAAGAAGCCATTCCATAACGAGGAATGGATCTTAATTCAACTGTTCCCGTTCGATCGATTCGATCGATCCCGACCTATCGGTCCCGAACGAATCGATAGCGACAGTGTTCCTTTCTCGCGCACCCCGTGGACGGAGAACGGGGCATGATGTAGGGACGGGGCACTACACCATAACCAACTAAGAAAAAGTTTCGTCCTCGAAACTTAAGAATAGAACCTACCTCTATGAGAACAATGAAATAAATTTTTTCTTCATTTCTGACTCAAGCTCCCACGTCGACTCTTCGACTGAATGGTATCACCAGATGACGCGGACGAGAGGAATAGCACGGTTGCGAAGAAATTTATCCTTGCACTCCAAGATTTGTACCGGCTCTTCGACATATGACAAGTCCGCCTTTAGGTCCAGCTTACCCAAATCTACCACATGGCTAGGATCGTGCACGTACTTCCGCAATTGTGAGACATGAAAGACGTCATGTACCTCTGACAATGTAACGCCCCAGAACCAGAACACTGGAGAGCGGGGGCAGACATAGCCAGCTACGTATAATGAAATGGGATCCACTCTACTATACGGTCACGGCTGTCTAGATATATGAGGGTTTATCTACAAGCCATCAGTCTCTTATGGTCAATAACAAGCCTAATGTCTCAATCACAAGCAAGTAAGTAGATGTTACAAGATGTAAGACCACCAAATATACAATAGTAAGGCGTCCCAAACATTACATATTCAGCTGATCATGAAGCTAGTCGTTACAAAATGTGATGACTAGCAAGAGTTTTAGTCATATATGATCAACCCTATGTTGCCAATCATGTTACAGCCCGTAGGCAGATAGTAAGTAAAAATGTACACGAGCTAACACTTGCTCGGCGGCTAAACGCCTCAAAAGAATAATTTACAATAGAGTGGGAGAGCCAAAATAAACCCACTCGTTGCCAAGATTCCCTCTAGTGGTCACCATGTGGCTGGAAGGTCGGTAGATCCTCTGGTGCTGCTCCAGTATCTGGCCATACAAAACCAGCTGGGTCAGACCCCAGAAAGAGCAAGTGCCACAAAGGAGGCTTCACTTAGGAACTAAAACCAGCATATCACAATGAATAGCAAGGATAATTAAAGATACTGATAATAACTGAGATAACAATAATATATTGAGCACGAAGAAACCATTCAAGTAGCCAGACTGCAACCCTTAAACCAAACAAGGACTGGGGTTGTAATCCTTCGCCTGAATAGAAACTCGTCTCAATTACTATTGGTAAGGTAAAATGTATCAAGCATGACAGGTGATATACGATGAGATAACCATGAGACTATTCAGATAACCAGGTTACAAACCGTAAACCAAAAAAGGACCGGGGTTGTAACCCTTCGTCTGAACAGAGCTTGGCTTCTCCCACCATTTATCGGCAATAAAGAAAATCAGGACATGTAACAATCTTGTATAGAATCAAGACAAGAATAGACTGGTAAACTCCATCCAACATTTCACGGCCAAGCAATAAGTACGGCTTGATACTTAACTAACTAGGGTTATCACAGGCCTAGTTACTAGCAATATGCAATGAGAATTTCAAGTCCGGTTACCTGTTTGTTACTACCTGAGTGATCCCAGCAAGAAAAGAAAAATATAGCATGATATAGTAGACACACTGTAGTAAGATACATGTGTCCTAAGGTACCACACTCGACGGCGGGCTGGAAGTGCGCTCATCTCGACGGATAGCAACAAATCCAATGTATATATATATATATAAGGCCGGGACCAAAGGGGCAACAGGTAACTGAAAAATTCTCCATGAACTATTTGATCAGTCTAGTCATTAACCTAGCCAGATTCAGTATGAATCCCTGACCGTGGTACTCAGGGATCATGCCCTAGACATGATGCAATACACAACCGGACTAGTAGTTTATACAAGCACAATCATCCACGGTGTCCAGGCCAATGAATTGATTTGTCAAGAGTGCGCCACGACGTGCCACTATCATTATCATTATTACTTATCAAGAGTGCGCCACGACGGGCCACTATCAAGCATTGTCAGGATACTTGTCAAGAGTGCACCACTACGGGTCACTATCGTGTCATGTATAGCAGGTCAAGTTATCAGGTCAAGTTATCAGGTCAAGAGTGCACCACGGCGGGCAACTATTAAGCATGTCAGTTCTTGGTCACACCATGCCAGGTACACTTGTCATTTCAACCATGTCAATCAAATCGGAATTATCAAGTTTGGGACAAAAGGCGTAAGGATATAAAATGGGCGTAAAAATATACAATAGGGTAAAGTGTATGCTATAGGAACTCAAGTTGCACAGGGCGTTACAAGTACGAGTTAATAACGATCATTAAATAATAAAATACAAGCCAGGGAAAGAGCCATGCGGCTCGAGCATAGGCGGCCAAGAATGATCTCATGCGGCCGAGGAAGGAGCAGCCCATGCTGCTGGAGGGGACTCGGGTCTAAGGAAATGCATGCGGCTCAGTTAGGAACACATGCGGCCAGGATATTTCAGGAGCTTATGCGATCAGAGGAAATACAAGTTATATGCGGCTATAAGTGGACCAAGTTCATGCGACTCAATAAGGTCAGGCACATGCGGCTGAGCTAGGAAGATGGTCAGGTGCGGTTAACGGGGAGGGGTGGACCCTATGCGGTTGAGGATGGACTCGGCCTCATGCGGCTGAAGATGCGGGTGCGTATGCGGCTAGATATATAAGGTCTTCATGAGGTCTGCAGGGAGCAAGGTCTTATGCGGCTGGACGAGCCATGCGCTTATGCGGCCAGGAGATGAAGGGGGTGCATGCGACTAAGTCATAGCATTCATGCGGCTGAGAAGTGGATTCTTATACGGCTAGGAATGGACTGAGTTCCATGCGGCTGAATGATCACGAGCATATGCGGCTGGGGAAGGATGAGCGCGCATGCGACTGAAAAGGAATACGAGCTTATGCGGCTACTGGTAGACAGAGTCCATGCGGCTCGGATTATGCCGAAGCCTATACGGCTGGAAGACTCGCCGCATGAAGGTTCGTGCGGTCAAGTGCTGCCATGCGGCTAAGGGGGTTCATGCGGTCAAGTGCTGCCATACGGCTAAGGGGGTTCATGCGGTCAGCACTGTTCTTTTTCTCCACTTGTCCGAGAAGAAGAACCAAGGAGTTCAGGGTTCCGAAGCTCATAATTCTTTATCCCAAATCCAAATCCAGACTTCCATAGATCAAAAAGGGGCAAAATGAAATGCTCTACAACGTAGAACCATCAAAACTTAGAAATAACAAGATTAAATAGATCAAAACCCAAGAAATCTCAAAATAAAATAAACTTAGATCTACAAAAATCTATCCATGGAAAGTGGAAATGCCAAGTATTAAAGTAAGTTAAAATGATGTAAGGAAGAGAATGAAGTAATAAAATTGGAGTTCCTCCATGAAGCAAGTTGCACTTGCCTAGACCTCTCTCTCTCTCTCTCTGGTAGGTAAAGAAATAAAGGAGGAAAGAAGAAGAGTAATGAAGAGAGAGAAGGAAGAATGGGTTAATAAATGGGGATGGTGGTGGTAGGTATGGGTTTACCCCTTAGTCCATGATGAACCAATAGCAATCCCCAAACCGAACCAAGCCAACCCGAACCAAGAAATAAATTAAGTCAGGAATAAAACTAAGCCAGGGATCATACAATACAAGAATAAATACGTACACGTATTCCAAAATACGTAATACGAACAACAGACATTACAGACAATGTAGGCGGCAAGGCGATTCGGTAAGCTACCTGGGCGACTCGCTTCAATATCTCGAACGGACCAACAAATCTTGGGCTCAATTTCCCCTTCGCACCGAACCTGAAAACTCTACGCATGGGCGCTACTTTCAGGAATACATGGTCGCCTTTCGATAACTCGAGGGGGCGTCGGTGCGTGTCGACAAAACTCTTCTGCCGGCTTTGTGCTATCTTCAATCTTTCCCGTATTAACTTGACCTTCTTCACGGTCTGCTCCACCAGCTCCGGACCGAGTATCTGTCGCTCTTCGACTTTATCCCAACAAATGGGAGATCTGCACTTCCGGCCGTACAAAGCTTCATACGGCACCATTTGGATGCTGGACTGATAGCCGTTGTTGTATGCAAACTCGGCCATTGGTAAATGAACGTCCCAACTTGACTTCAAGTCGATCGCACAGAGTCGTAACATGTCTTCGAGAATTTGGTTCACCCGCTCTGTTTGGCCTCAGTCTGAGGATGATAAGCTGAGCTAAACTTCAACTTGGTCCCCAATGTTGAATGAAGACTACTCCAGAAGCGCGCTACTAACCGTCCATTTCGATCCGAAATGATAGATACTGGGACCCCGTGCAGCCGAACTATTTCGTCAAGGTATATCTGAGCAAGGCGGTCGACGCTCCAAGTAACTTTGATGGAGATGAAGTGCGCTGACTTGGTTAGTCGATCGACGATGACCCAGATGGCGACGTTTTCTCGCGACATCCTTGGCAAGCCAACAACGAAGTCCATAGTGACATGATCCCATTTCCACTCTGGAATGGCAAGGTTCTGCATCTCCCCGCCCTGTCGCTGGTGCTCGGCTTTGACTTGCTGACAGGCCATACACTTTGACACAAAGAGCGCTACGTCCTTTTTCATGCTGTGCCACCAAAAGACAACGCGGAGGTCCTTATACATCTTGGTGCTACCAGGATGCAAGGAATATTTTACATAATGCGCCTCTGACATTATCTCCTTTCTAAGTTCTGCGTCATCCGGAACGCATAACCGTCCCTTCACTCACAACACTCCTGACTCGTCCTCTACAAAGTCGGACGCTTTCCCTGTCGATATCAGCTTCCGCATCTTCTCCGGGTAGGGGTCGCCCTTCTGAGCAGACTTGATCCTCTCCAGTAGGCTCGGTTCCACCCGCAGTTGCGCCAGTTTTACGTCTCTGAAACGAACTCGGAGTTTAATGCCCATTCCTTCCAAGTCACGTAGCAGTCGATCGTTGATGCATAACGAAGCTAAGTACTTCCAGCTCAGCGCATCCGCTACAACATTTTCTTTACCTGGCGTGTAGTCGATTGATAAGTCATAGTCTTTGATTAGTTCAAGCCATCGCCTCTGCCGCAAATTTAGTTCTTTCTGGGTGAAGAGATACTTGAGGCTTTTGTGGTCCGTATAAATCCTACACGCCACGCCATAGAGATAGTGACGCCACAGCTTCAATGTAAACACAATCGTCGCTAGTTCTAGGTCGTGCGTGGGGTAGTTCTTCTCGTGCGGCTTCAACTGCCGGGAAGCAAAAGATATCACCTTATCCCGCTGCATAAGCACACACCCCAAGCCCTGGCCAAAAGCATCGATGAAGATTTGAAGTTCCTTCATCCCTTCAGGAAGAGCAAGTATCGGGTCCGAAACGAGCCGTTGTTTGAGCTCCTGGAAAGAAGCTTCACAGTCGTCTGACCACTTGAATGCGACTTCTTTCTGGGTGAGGCGAGTCAACGGCAATGCAATCTTCGCGAAGTCCTTCACGAAGCATCGGTAGTATCCCGCCAAGCCTAGGAAGCTTCAAATTTCACTAACCGATGCGGGCCGTCTCCAATCAGCAACTGCCTCAACTTTCTTTGGATCGACTGCGATGCCCTCGACGGAGATAATATGCCCAAGAAATGAGACGCTGTTCAGCCAGAATTCGCACTTGCTCATCTTCGCATACAACTGATTCTTTCGAAGGGTTTAGAGTACTGTCCGCAGATGCTCTGTATGTTGCGCTCGATCCTTCGAGTAGACGAGGATGTCGTCGATAAAGACTACTACGAATTTGTCAACGAACGGACGGAACACCCGATTCATTAGATCCATGAAGACGACAGGGGCGTTTGTCAGACCGAACGACATTACCAAAAACTTGTAGTGGCCATAACGAGTGCAGAAGGCAGACTTCGGTACGTCATTTGGCTTGACTTTGAGTTGGTGATAACCCGATCGCAGATCAATCTTCGAAAACACCGTTGCACCTTGGAGCTGGTCAAACAAGTCGTCGATGCGGGGCAGGGGATATTTGTTCTGGACGGTGGCTTTATTCAATTCTCGATAGTCGATGCAGAGCCGCATCGATCCATTCTTCTTCTTCACGAATAGCACAGGCGCACCCCACGACGAGACACTCAGACGGATGAACCCTTTGTCAAGTAATTCATGTAGTTATGCCTTCAGTTCTTTCAATTCTGCAGGGGCCATTCTGTACGGAGCTTTCGAGATCGACCGGATGTCGGAGAATGTGTCGATGGTGAACTCTATCTCTCGATCGGGCGGCATGCCAGGTAGCTCGTCCGGGAACACGTCTGGGAATTCTGCCATAACGTCGGTCTGACCCGCGTTTGCACCATCCTGTCTCATGTCACGAACGGACGCCAAGTAGCCTTCGCATCCGGAATGAAGCAGCTTCCGAGCAGAAATCGCTGAGATCATCATGCAGGTCGGCGATGCTTCACCACACGAATAGCAGAATTCGGGCACTCCAGGTATATGGAAGGTGACCCTCTTTCCTGCGTAGTCGATTGTGACGTTGCAAGGACCGAGCCAATCCATGTCCAGTATGATGTCGAAGTCCTTCATATCTAGAACTATCGCATCAAGACCGATCTTTTGACCCCCAATACATATGGTTCCTCCCCCGCAGACTAAATTTGTGAGTAGTGGCACGCCCAAAGGCATACTTACGCTAAGATCAAGATCTAACGACATTACAGGAAATTTGTGCTCGACGGCAAAGTCCGCCGATATAAAAGTATGTGAAGCGCCTGAATCAAATAACACACGAGCAGGTACATTATTGAAACTCAATATACCTGTCACGACAGTGTCGTAAGTGAACGCCTCGTCTCGAGTCAGAGCAAAGACACGCCCCTGAGCATTAGGGCGTCGGTCTTGGTTGTTGGATTGAGTGGGCTGAGGAGGTCGGGGCGCCTGTCCTCGATTATCTTGACGGTGTTGTTGTGGTGGTGTGTTGGGATGATATGGTCTTCGGGCCATGCAGTCTCGAGCTCGGTGGCCCCTTTCCCTACAAACGAAACATGCTCCCCCGGTGAAACAGTTGTTGGCATCGTGTCCGAGACTGTTGCACTTGGTGCATCGAGGTAATGGGTTCTTTCCTATATAGCTGCCGTTGTTGGGACACTTTGACGCGTGATTGTTGCCTCCCGTATAGCTAGGACGTTTGTGATTGGAGTGGTGCACAACGTCGACAGCAACGGAAGGATGCAGGCTCTCAAGGCGGAGAGCGTGATTCAGAGCCTCGCCCGTGGTCTTGTACTCCGGGACCCCAACATGCGCACCGATAGAGTGTCGCAGACCCACTTCGAACCGTCGCACACGGCACTCCTCTGTAGAAAGAAACGTACCAGCAAATTTGGATAATTTGTTGAATTCTGCGGCATACTGTTCTACTGTCCGGTTCCCTTGCCTCAACTGCATGAACTCATTCTCCTTCGCTTGACGAACGGCTGACGGAAGGTACTCGACTTCAAAAGCTTTGCGGAACGTAGCACAAGAGATCGGTGCTGTGTTGTTGTCGCGTCGGATCGCTCGCTTGTGCACGGTCCACCAATCGTGCACGTTCAACCGTAGTTGAAGTTGTGCGCAGGGGACTTGTTTTGATTCTTCAATGTCGAGGAGCTCGAAGTGATCTTCCAGCTCTTCCAACCAGTCGATTGCCATAGTTGGGCCTTCGGGGCCACTGAAGGAAGTGCAGCACACTTTCTTGAATTCTGACATTTCAAAGTTGTACTTTTTCGGTGCCGCCGACTAACGCTCGGGCTCCTCGGTGTCTACTTCAATGGGTTGGACCGTCGGCACGGTGACAGTAGGCATGGTGACGGCAGGCGCAGGCACAAAATTTCTGTTGGCCACAATTGTCTGGACGATCTACTGCAGAGTATCCAGCTGCTTTTATTGAAGTTTAGCTTGTGCATCGAAGCGAGCTTCGAACTGGGCCTGTCGTGCCTCTGTCTGTTGATATCGGGTCTCGGACTGGTTCCGCTGCGCCTCCATCATGTGCAGCATCCTTTCGATGGTACTTTTAGAAGGTCCGGCCCGCGAACGACGCAAACTACTAGAGCCGCTCGAAGCGCTCTGCTCTTGCTCGGCCGTAGGTTCTGGCACTTCTGCGATACGAAGGCAACGCATCAGTCACAAATTATTACAGACTCAATGTATGGAACAACTTATCTCATCGATACGAGATCAAAGGTTTGAAACTCTAGACGCGAGGCCAAAGGATGTAAAGCCGTGCTATGATACCATTATGTCACTATTTGCAAAAACAAAAGTGTTCTTTATTTCACAAACTTTGTAAGAAGATTACAATTAAATTTTGGGAAAGTACAACTATAGGAATCCGATCTGAAGACGATCGTTTTATCCCTTGGACGATGTGAACTTTGAAGACGGTAGCCACTGAAGAATGCAGCAGCACATTGGCAAGAACTCCTGATCTCTGGTGATGATCTGATGTGGATTCTGATTTTTCTGATCCTTTCTATGAAGGACTTGAAACTCTATTTATAGAGTTCTGAAAATAACTAATTTTTAGTTATTCTGGATTGCGCAGGATGGATTGCGCAGACATTGGACTGCGCAAGCAGCGAACTGTGCTGGCAGTTACTCGATCGTGGACCAACTGTATGAGACGCGTGACATTGTTTGATTGAAATACGCTTGGTCGTGTACAGACGGTTGTCACGTGGTGAGCAATTGATGGCATGTAGGCCATGTGTAAATTATCAGTTATCTTGATGGAGTGCGCCACATGAATTGTGCTGGCTTCAGACTGCGCTGAGATTGAACTGCGCTGCAAGGAACATGGTAGACTGCGCTTCGATTGGGTTGGTAGCTTGCGCTAGCTGTACAGCTGTCCTCGAGCGCTGTGCTGCACGAGAAACGAACAGTTCCCTCGTTCTTCGGGCTGTCAGCTGTCAGAAGATTTGATTTTCTGTCAGATAATGATGACGCGGCCACGTCAGCTAGCGCGCTTGGATGTGTGCGCAGTTTAGCTTGCGCAGTTGAGTTGTTGCGCAATCTGTTTCCTGCGCAATTCATTTGAAGGGTGCACAATTTGATCTTTATTGCTTTTTTGATGGGTGCAACTTGATTTTTAGGACCTACAAGAACCCCTTCAAAGTTTTCGAAATTTGAAAATATTCAAAGTTTCGAAATATTTTGAATTTCGAATTTAAAGTCAAGTTGCGCAAGTGATGCCTTGACTGCACGTTTGGAGGAATCAGCTCCTAATATCTCAGCGCAATCTGAGGTGACTGTTACTTTAGAAATACTATAAATAGCTCCTAATTTTGTTTGCAAAAACAAAAGTGTTCTTTATTTCACAAACTTTGTAAGAAGATTACAATTGAATTCTGGGAAAGTACAACTATAGGAATTCGATCTGAAGACGATCGCTTTATCCCTTGGACGATGTGAACTTTGAAGACGGTAGCCTCTGAAGAATGCAGCAGCACTTTGGCAAGAACTCCTGATCTCTGGTGATGATCTGATGTGGATTCTGATTTTTCTGATCCTTTCTATGAAGGACTTGAAACTCTATTTATAGAGTTCTGGAAATAACTAATTTTTAGTTATTCTGGATTGCGCAGGATGGATTACGCAGACATTGGACTGCACAAGCAGCGAACTGTGCTGGCAGTTACTCGATCGTGGACCAACTGTATGAGACGCGTGGCATTGTTTGATTGAAATGCGCTTGGTCGTGTACAGACGGTTGCCACGTGGTGAGCAATTGATGGCATGTAGGCCACGTATAAATTATCAGTTATCTTGATGGAGTGCGCCACATAAATTGCGCTGGCTTCAGACTGCGCTGAGATTGAACTGCGCTGCAAGGAACATGGTAGACTGCGCTTCGATTGGGTTGGTAGCTTGCGCTGGCTGTACAGCTGTCCTCGAGCGCTGTGCTGCACAAAAAATGAATAGTTCCCTCGTTCTTCGGGCTGTCAGCTGTCAGAAGATCTGATTTTCTGTTAGATAATGATCACGCGGCCACGTCAGCTAGCGCGCTTGGATGTGTGCACAGTTCAGCTTGCGCAGTTGAGTTGTTGCGCAATCTGTTTCCTGCGCAATTCATTTGAAGGGTGCACAATTTAATCTTTATTGCTTTTTTGATGGGTACAACTTGATTTTTAGGACCTACAAGACCCCCTTCAAAGTTTTCGAAATTTGAAAATATTTAAAGTTTCGAAATACTTTGAATTTCGAATTTAAAATCAAGTTGCGCAAGTGATGCCTTGACTGCGCGTTTGGAGGAATCAGCTCCTAATATCTCGGCGCAATCTGAGGTGACTGTTACTTTAGAAAAACTATAAATAGTTTCCGTTCTTCTTTCTTTCATTCTTTAATTGTTTCCAAATGTTCAAGAGAGAAAAGCTTTTGTGCCAACTCCGACCACTTCTCCTTCCTCTCCGTCGACGTCAATGGCCCCGAAACGTTCAGCCGCCGAGAAGGGCAAAGCCCCCGCTGAGTCTTCGACTCGGGTTGCGCCCCGAATTTCTCGTCATGAAGTTGGCCATCCTGCGCTGCAAGGTAGATGATGAACTCGATCAAAACCCTTTTTAGGGTTCTTGACATTTTCGATCCTTCATACCTCTCTCTTTTTAGAGATTTGATGGTATTACGCCGCCCTTTTTAGGGTTCTGGTTGCACGAACACAATAGTTTTCATTTTTATGAAAACTATATTCTTGCGCAATCGGTTGGAAAGCGATGGCAAATATTCAGCGCATTCTATCGATTTGCGCAAGTCTGTCCAGCGCAAACTGATGCCTTGCGCAAGTGTGTTAGCGCAATCTGATGACTTGCGCAAGTGAATATGTTGGAGCAACTGGATATTTTGCGCATGTAGGCTATATTAGCGCAATCTGACACTTGCACAATTTGCTGATCTTTTGAACAGACTCTTTGATTTTGTATGTACTGAATTTTGTCTTTTTGTTTGATGCAGTTAATCTCAGGGAAGACCCAGAATATGAGATCTTTGCAGGAACTTTACTTGAACCTGAGTTTAAAGAGGACCTTTCCCATGTAACATTTCCTCAGTATGCCCTGCCATCGTCTCGACAAGCCATACTAACAGCACAAGACAATGAAACCTTGCTGAGTCTGATGAACGGGCAGCCTCTGCAAACTGCTGACGCCATTATTCATAAGAAGCATCTATTTCTGTTTGGTGAGGCTCTTGATAAGAGTTCTCAGCCGAGACCTCGAGTTGAACAGAGACTCCTTCAGAGAGGCGAGAAGAGGATACTTTTATCGAAAATTTCCAGGTGCCTTCCCCTATCTCGCTATGCTTTTGCGAGCTATCCCAGGAGAATGGACTGGGATATAACTCCTCCTCAACAAGCCAGAACAGGAAACATTTGTGTGAAGAAAGGACCAAACAACAAGGACATGATTTACAGTTCGTCTGAGCGTCACAGCTCTCTGCTCAGAGGATTGAAACCTGGGTGCATTCCACCGGAGAACTCCTCCCTGCTGCTACCGGTTAGAACGCCGATATTCGCAAACGAATTTGCGAAAGTTGAAGGAAGATATCCAGATCAAGACATCCGATTGACAGGTCTTGTTAATTCGGATAACAAGAGATGGAATTATATAGCCAATTGGAGATTAGCTCAATTCGAAGAAAACTCAAGGAGATTGAGCTGTACCAGCCGGTATATTCTACCGTTTACGGCTTTCAACCCAATCCTCACCTATTCCTTGCTTTGGCAGAAAGGTACAACTTCAGAACAGGGACTTTTATGACGCCCTGTGGGGAGATCGGACTGGCTCTTCACGAGATGAAGTACATCTCGAGTCTACCAATGGGGAATATCCCTTATGAGGAATGTCCCCACCAATGACGAGTTGGACAAACTTCGTCAGGAGAACGCTGATATGGTGGCCGTCTTCGAGGAGCTCTTGTGCCACTACAAAATCTGTTCCTTGTATTACAAGAGCGGTTCATCAGGCACCTACTACTCGACGAAATGGTTACCATATCTCTTCCTTAACCACATTATGGAGAAGAAAACCAAGGAACACAACAATTGTAAACCCAACTTCTTCAAACCACTCAGCAGCAGTGAGGTGATTGGGTTGATGGGGGAGAATAAGGAGATGGATATCAAGATCGATGATGATCTTCAATATCCTCCTTTCAAGACAGGAGATAGTATTGAAAGTTTCATGAGGATGGGCTATAGGCCCATGTCAAAAAAAGCCCAGCTGGCGGGTTTTCTCACCTATTGGCTCCGACGATTCGTCGTCCCTGGAGCGAGCGCCGTCGATCGCTTCCATCGAGGCGTGTTGTTTGCTGCCGTCCGCTTAGTCTTTGGCTATCGGATGGATCTCTTGTCAGCAATGACTTGCCGAGTGAACGCTGGCCTCCGTCTGTTTGTAGATTCGATGCTCAAAGGGAAAGGCGAGAAAGGTAGCTTTCCGTGGCTAGAGCTGCCATATACATACTTATTCGGATGGCTGTTTCTGCACTATCCTACTCTGATGAATCCCGATATGGGAGCGGTAAGCGGCAGCTTCTTAAGGAGATTCTCCAGAAGCCAAATGGATATACACCAGCTTAAGAGATTGCAGATGTGCTCTGAATCTCGAGAAGGGGTGGAACTTCTATTGTGTTCCCCCTCCGGCTGGCTACGAGCACATGGCTTCAAATCTGGTCGACTTGGGGAGGCAGCCTTTGGGTCATGCAGTTTTTGATTGGCTGAGGACAATCAAGCCGTCACACCTGGTCTACAGATTTGAAGACGAATGTTATTTGGAACCCTATCTTTCCAGCCGCTTTGCCCGTCAATTTGGCTACGACCAGTTTTATGTAGGCAACGCGATCACGTGCCTACAAGGAAAAGGTTATCTGATTGACGAAGCCCGAGCTTGGGCTTATTATAATGCTCGAGACACCAGAACAACATTCTCGATGCCGATGAAGAGCGACCACGGTCCTCGGATGCTGTATACATATTCACTTTTCTATACATCCGCGAATACCTTTGTCGAGAACTTCAGTCTCGCGGACAGCTTTGCGACAGCGGCCAGATTAAAGAAATGAGCAACTGTTGTGTCGGCTCCTAGCAACGATGAAGAGCGTGAACCGGCCGATGTACCGTTGGAAGCTTCCAGGAAAGCCAACTTCCCTGAAGAAGTCAACGAACCATTGCGCATCTCCTTGAAGGTTGTCAAATCTCCAGCTAAGGAGAGGAAGAGGAGGATAGAAGAACCTTCTTCTCCAATTGCTAAGAAGAAGCTTGTCTTGGAATCATCGGAAAGGGTTACTACCCGTTCACAATCTCGGCAGCAGGCTGAGTCAATTCAAAGAGAAGAGGCGGCGACCCCGACCTCTATCCAAAGACAAGACAATGTTATAGATGTAGAGAGTCCAGAGAGACCTCTACACAGAAAGAAAATAGTCTTCCGGAGAAAGAAAGTAGTCACTCCAAGACCTCTGTCATCGGTCGTGGCTAGTGCTGTGGCCGGAATCACAATGTCATCTCCTACACCTATCCCTGAGCCTGAAGCTTTCAGTCCAGAGAGGAGGGATGATGTTGTAGATACCAGGGAGGAAGTCCTGGAGAAAGAGGATGAAGTGGTGTGATCTCCTACACTTGCAGTGGAGACTACCCAGCTCCCAGCTACACCGAGAACACTTCGTGATGAAGAAGATCGATTAATGATCGATGCTCTGAACGACTGCGACTTCGGCCTCCATGATGATGTGGATCCGATCGCAGCAACTGATAGTGGAGCCCGAGAGGAGAGCACAAGTGATGAAGTTTCATCAGCAGAGGCTATTGATAATACACTGAATCCAGAGGAGGACGCTGATGTCCATGTATCCCTAGAAGCTGTTGATGACACATTGAATCCAGAAGAGGATGTTGATGTGCATGTATCTCCAGAAAAGAATGTGGGTGGAGAAGTAGCAGCTGAGAAAATTACTACTGCTGATCCCAAAGGTATTGAATGATATTATTAATCTTCTTTTCATAGATTAAATGGCTGACATCTAAATTTTTATCGATGCAGAAGTTGAATCTTCTCCAATTCCTCCAACATGCACTGACATAATGCCAATAAAGGAGATAGCCAGCGGTAGCAGACATTTTTCGGGCGGCTCCGAAGCAGATAGTAGCCAGGCAGTAATGTCTGAGGCTACTTCTGCGAGGTTGCAACTCGTATCAGCAGAGGACAAACTTGTCCCTGGACCTAGCAATGGTAAGATCACTCTTACTTTTGATCCTTCTCGATAGTTGCTAATGACAGCCAACTGATGGTGTTTGTTTAATTTCGCAGAGGAACACCTGGGAGGGGCGACTAGCTCTACCATGGCTCCTTTATCCCGAGAGACCTCCACTCACGTGCAAGAAGCTGAACGTCCATCTGTACAGGCACCTGCGGCTTCTTCGACGTCCATGGGAGTAGCTGCTACTCCTGGTGCCATTGCCACTAACAGATTCATAATCGGTACCTTTACCAACCTTTTCTTCAATTTTCTAGGACCCTTAATAGAGAGGGTAATGGATAAAGAAGAGGTTGGTTTCATAACTGTTAGGGGTCCAACCTCCTATCTGATAGCTGCCATCCGGAGTCAAGGTGATGAAGCGCAAGCTGCTTACCTTGAACACATCTTAGATGAGCTAGAGGAATCGGTTAAGATCTACAAAGATCTGAATCGGGGGGAAGTGAAGCCCTTGGTACAGGCCGAGTTTGAGAGAATGTCTCAAGAAGTTGCAGTTGCAAAAGTTGACTTCCAGATTATCTTGGACACTTTCACTGCCAAGTCTTCAGAATATAACTCTCAAATAGAGATAATAGCATCTGCTGCCGAGGAAAAGGAGAAGAAAGTTGCTGAACTAAAAGCAGAATCTGCCCGTCTTCAAGAAGAGTTAAGACTTGTTCAGCTTGCTCTGGAAGATGAGGCCACACAACATCAAGCTACGGTTCAGCAACTGGACGCCCTGACCCATAAAAGAGATGAATATGTCACAACTCATCAAGCTGAAATCTCTTCCAGACTAGTAACCTTGCCGACTTTCGACGATAAGTCTGGAATGGAGGAAGCTAGGAGGCGAGTGATGGACTCTCGTGAGGAGCGACTGCAAACTTTAAAGCAGCAGATGACTAGCTTAATGACCCCACCGACTGAATGAGAAGACTTTTTGTATCTTCTGTTTTTGTGACATGTAATTTTGTAATGTCTTTTAATTTTGATCAATAAAAAGACATTTTCTTTGTGGCTCTATTATTTATTGCATATCTTATTCAGATATAAATAATAGCGATAGAAAATATATTCAGAGGTGCAAGACATGATATATTTCTTGATTTTAGAAAATAATTATATTTATTATATCTGCTCAGAGGTAATGTGGACATGGCAGAACATAATTTATTGAATATCATTATTTCAGTAGACAACTTAATCAAAGATAACAAATACATGATAAGTTGCTGATGTGAACGAAATGGATGAATCGTCAAAATGTGTGAACAGAATGAATCGTCAGGATGAACGGATGGACCGTCAAATGAATGGAATGAACGGATGAACCGTCAGATAGATGAAATGAACGGGCGAATCGTCAAATGAATGTAATGAACGGGCGAACCGTCGGATGAATGGATGAACGGATGAACCGTCGGGTGAATGAATGAACGGGTGGACCGTCGGATGAATGTAATGAACGGACGAACCGTCAGATGAATGTGATGAACGGGCGAACCGTCGGATGAATGTAATGAACGGACGAACCGTCGGATGAATGTAATGAACGAACGAACCGTCAGATGAACGTGATGAACGAGCGAGCCGTCCGATGAATGTAATGAACGGACGAACCGTCAGATGAATGTAATGAACGGGCGAACCGTCAGATGAATGTGATGAACGGGCGAACCATCAGATGAATGTGATGAACGGGAGAACCGTCAGATGAATGTGATGAACGGGCGAACCGTTAGATGAATGTGATGAATGGGCGAACCGTCAGATGAATGTGTCGCTTCATTGTCCTACGAATCTCTTTCTATAAATAGAACATAAAATCAGATGGAATGATCACTTTCACTTTTCAACATAAAGATGTCGTCTGGAGATGCATCCAAGAAGGCTGAGATCGCCCCGAAGGTTGAAGCGGTTACTGAAGAACGTCCAGTCGAGCTGGCCCAGCCAAAGCAGACAAAGGCAGACGAAGGTTCGTCTGTACCCAAGCCGCCAAGGGACATCTTGGACTTCCTTCTTGAACCAAGGAAGACTGAAGAAGAAGAGGCCATGAGGATGGCTGCTTGCAAGTTCCTGGTGGGTTCGAGCAAGGATGTTCTCAGCTCTTTTGCCGATTATGTTTTTGAGAAGGACGGTAGTGGTCCTCGTCCCAATTTTGAGAAGGATGATAGTGACCTTCCTTGATATTATGTAACGTCATTCATAATGAAATAAAATCAAACTTTATTTATGAACTGTCTGATCATATTTACATAAAATCCCTGTTACATTCATACATAGTACTTTTTGAGGAACTTTCCATTGATGGGCATCATTGCAACTTGACCATCCAGTTCTGTGAGTTGATAGGCTCCATTTGAGAAGACTTTGCTCACAATGTAAGGCCCTTCCCACTTCGCATCGAACTTTTCCTTGCTCATGTGAGTCATAGTCATAGGATGTCTGACGGTTAGAACGAGCTCTCCTTTCTGAAAGGCTCTGACTTTAACTTTACGATTGAAGGTCTTCGAGATGCGGGCTTGGTATAGCTCAATATGCTGTTGAGCCAATAACCGTTTCTCGTCAAGCGCCTCCAATTCTTGGAGTCGAAGAAGGTCGTTATTCTCTGTAGTGAGTTCCTTGGCGATGGCAATCCTTAAGGACGAAATTTAAAGTTCCAGGGGTAGAACTGCTTCACAGCTGTACACCAAAGAGAAGGGTGTACAGCCTGTAGGGTTGTGGACCGTAGTACGATAAGTCCAAAGACATTCTCCAAGCTTCTCACTCCAATTTCGTTTGTTAGTAGATACAAACTTCTTGAGGAGCTTGATGATAGTCTTGTTGAAAGCTTCAGCGAAGCCATTAGCAGCAGGATTGTAAGCTGTCGAAGCGACATTGTCAATCCGGTGATCGTCACAGAACCTTGTAAACTTTTGACTAATGAACTGAGGTTCATTGTCATGAATGATTCGTCGAGGTACACCAAATCTATAAATGACATGGTGTTTGACGAAGTTGATAACGCTGCTGGTTTTGACTTCAGCCAGAGGTATAGCTTCGGCCCATTTGGAGAAGTAGTCTGTTATTGCCAGTATGAACCGATGTCCTCTAGAAGAAGAAGGATTGATAGGACCTATAATATCCATGCCCCAGGCTTCAAAAGGCCAGGAAGCAGCAGTCGGATGAAGGAATTCTGATGGTTGATGAATGAAATCTGCGTAGATTTGACAAGCTTGACATTTCTTTGTATATTCGATGGCATCAGATACCATAGATGGCCAGTAGTAACCCATACGTCGGATACGATCCTGTAGCTTAGGACCAGGTTGATGTACTCCGCAGACACCATCGTGAGCTTCACGCAATACTTGCTTCGCTTCATCACCCGTAAGACAGCACAAGAGTAGGCCGTCATAAGTCCGCCGGTAAAGAGTTTTGGTGGTCGGATTGTAATAGAATCGCAGAGACCGCCGACGAATATGCGTAGCTTCCTTGGGATCTTCATGAAGTATGTTATGAACTACGAAATCGATGAAGGGAGCTCTCCAATCTTCACTGATAACATTGGCTTCATCGGAATTACTGAACTCAATATTACGATTGTTTTCGATGCAGAACAATTTCCGATTAGAGACAACCACCACCTGCTGTCTTTTGATAGGGATGGCTAAGACTCCTGCAAGATTGGCTAAAGCATCTGCTTCAGTATTGCAAGCTCGACGGACATATTCAATGAAGAAGGCTTTGAATGATGTAGCCATGTTGATTGCAGCTTCATAGTAAGGCACTAGATCTTGATAGAGAACTTCATAGGTTCCTCTAACCTGGTTAACAACCAGCTTGGAGTCACCATAAACTTCAAGATATTCGACGTCCAGTTGTTTAGCTAACTGAAGACCAATGAGTAGAGCATTGTATTCTGCTACGTTGTTGGAGCAAGGTTCATCTAAGGAGTAGGCTCTTTGAATAGTTGACCCGTCTGAAGAAACAAGGACAACTCCAACTCCTGCGACAATGGCACCATTAGGTCCAATCCTGGATGCACCATCAAAGAATAGACGTCAAGTAGACAATTTTTCGGAGATCATATTTGATTCCAATATCTCGTCTGGAATTTCATCATAAAGTTTGGATGTCTCTGGTACAGGACGAGCTGCTAAGAAATCTGCCAGTGCTTGACCTTTAACAGACTTTTGTGGAACATATACCATGTCATATTGGGCTAGCAGAATGACCCATGTAGCCAGTCGAGAATTGAGTGTGCTAGGCTTCTTCATCAGTACCCGAAGAAGATTAACTCGGGATATGACATGAATAGTTTGGGCAATGATGTAATACCCAGTCTTTTGAACAACAAACATAAGAGCTAGGCGTTCTTTTTCGACCGGACTATAACGGTATTCAGCACCAATCATAGTATGACTGAGGTAGTAGATGGCTTGTTCATGGCCTTCTTTGTTCTTTTGGGCAAGTAAAGCACCCAATGAATGATCCATAGCACGGACATACATTAAGAATGGTATGCCTGAGATCGGTGGCACCAAGACTGTTGGGTTCACGAGATACTGTTTTATGTCGTCAAATGCTCGTTGACATTCTTCGGTCCAGATGAAAGATACACCCCTCTTCATTAGCTGAGTGAATGGTCTGCAGCGTCCAGACAGATTCGAAATGAACCTCCTGATGTACGCAAGTCGACCTTGGAATCCTCGTAGCTCTTTTAGGTTGCGTGGAGGACGCATCTCTTGAATGGCTTTGATCTTCTCGGGATCTACGTGTATACCCTTAGAGGTAATGACGAAGTCGAGAAATTTGCCACTTGAGACACCCAAGAATGACTTGGTGGAATTTATTTTGAGTTGATGTTGGCGCATTAGATTGAAGATAGTTCTCAAGTCTTGGATGTGATATTCCTTTAGACGACTTTTGACAGCAATATCGTCAACGTAGCATTCGACAGTCTTACGAAAATGATCTCGAAAGATGGTACTCATAGCTCGTTGGTAAGTTGCACCAGCATTTTTGAGACCAAATGGCATTACGGTATAGCAGTAGACTCCGTGAGGAGTGCGGAAAGAAGTATGTTTTTCATCTTCAGGATTCATCCGAATCTGATTGTATCCAGAGAATCCGTCCATGAAGGATATTCGCTCAAACCCACAGGTGTTGTCAATCATGACGTCCGTGATAGGAAGAGGAAATTCATCTTTTGGACATGCTTCATTAAGATTCCGAAAGTCGATGCAAACTCAAACTTTTCCGATTTTCTTTAGGACTGGAACGACGTTGGTCTGGATGTTGTTCTTCTTGGATAAAGCCACAAGTGATGAGCTTCTTGACTTCATGGTCGATTGTATCCATCATTTCTGGCTTGAAGCGCCGTTGTTGCTGTTTGACTGGTTTTGCATTAGGCAGGATATTCAATTTGTGAGTAGCAACTTTGGGATCTAGACCTGGCATGTCTTCATAGCTCCAGGCAAAGACATCAATGTATTCTCGAATAAGAAGAATTAATTCTTGCTTATCTACCTCTGGAAGGTTCTTACTGAAGAATATTGGACGAGGTGACTGTCACGCCCCGCTCCCGCAGGAGCGATCGTCCTCGCTAAGGCGTGATGCCGCACGGGCCTAGGTTGCGCCCGTGCAAGGCTATGTCCAGAAACGGCCGATTTGAGCTAGGCCACAGAGTCGCACAGAGTGTCCCCATTTGCAGCGAAAAGTAAATGAACACAAATTGAAGCGAATTCAACTCTTTATTGATATTCAAGAAGTTTACAAACGGCGCTAGGCCGATATTACAAATCGCTCAAGCTCTCTCTCTCTCTGAAACATAAAAGGCGTACCAAGTGGCTTACAACATGGAATAATTCATGGCGATGTTCCGATACATTATGTCCTGTATATGGTGCTTCAGCTCCTTGCAAAGCTCCAAGGCTCCAGAGATAGCTCCGCGCCTTAGCACGTTCGATGGAAGCTCCGCACCCGTCGGCGTCTCCTGCATCCTACAAGAAGACTGTGGGGTTATCAGTACATTGTTATGCACTGGTGGGGAGGCTAGCTCGCCCACAATGCTATCATTACCAAACACGTTCTATTTACTTTTGTGCACCGTCTATCATTCATTGTATTTCTAATCTTGCCTTAGGATCAGTTTCATGGCATATTTCATAACCTATCTCGTGTTGCCAAATTCAATGTGTTGCATGGAAATACATACACGACTTACCCATACTTACCGTCCGGCCTTTCCTGCCCAAAGTAAACCAAGTTAGTCAACAATTCATAGAAAATAACTTGACGTGATTTATGTGAACTTTCAATGTCAAGGGCGTGTCCCTGCCTCGGGTCCTAGCACGTCGTAGGCGTATTTTCTAACTCCTTTGCCGAAGTACTCTCGATTATCTGGTGTGTTATATTCAAGCCTGTTCAGAAGGTACTTCATTTGGTTAACTTAGACTACTTTGATTTTAATGCAAGGACTTGCACGTGGATTGCCACCAGCAAAGCCCACTTAATCTATATGCATCGGTCGCTGGCATCACAAGCCAATTTGGACATGTCTTCCCCTTTGGTAATTTCTCACCTATCATGGCGTGCGGCTTGGTACACCCTGATAGTCTTTTGAAATACCCGGCCTTACGTCCCCTGGTGGCCAAGCCCGTACTCAGGCCTGTACGTAAGCCAAATTTTTGATTTTCGTCCGGACCGGCACGTCCTTCACACTTTGACTGTGCCGTTGGAAATACCCTTATTTTGCCTCTCCCCCGTATACGATGGAGGTGTCCACGACCATTTCATTTTATTTGTCATTTTAACTCAACGGCTGTCTCCGAGCCGTAGGCTAACCCTTAGCCATAATGCGTTATCGACCAGGTTGGCGTCCGTGCAGTGCGGGTAGCGAGTCCCATTGTACGTGCCCGTCACACCTGTCGCTAACCATTCTTTCCTTTCTTATCTTTCATTCATTCTTTCTTTTCTTTCATTCACTTGTCCATTTGTTCATTGATTCATTTCATTCACATATTCATTCATTCATTCGTTCATTTATACATTTTTGCAACTCCCTGTGCGGAAGTCGCCTTGGCGATCCATCGATCCCGTAGCCTTTCCATGTTGCTATACTCTACTCGGAACGACTATGTCGATAGTCTTCCGTTTTATTGTCGTAAACCATTTATTGTTTCATTGTTGAACGCACAAGGAACATAAACGTAAGCTTGTGTCTTAGCACGAACGTAGGGCGCGGTGCGAGAGATCTCATATTTTCCATGTTCTTTTCCATATTCTATACAAGCATACAAGATGGGATTATTCCCTTAGCTAGGTGCGTTGAGTCATTTATTAGCATGTACGGTGTTATCGCCTAGCGATTCTAGCATTAGTGTCCGTATTGTTATGTGTCTAGGCTAAGCAAGGTCGGGTTCATCGGAGCCACCCACCTTAGCGATGTTCGCATCGGCCGAGCGACACTCCGAGTGCGCCTTTGAAAGTCTAAGTCTGGATTCATCTTGACGGGCCAATGTAAGCCTTGCATCGATTCTTCATCAGGTCGATGCCAACTCTTCGACGGCTCGTTTGAGTCGTTGCACTTGCCGTTTGAATCGGCGTTCCGCTAGGGCGGAGCGGGTTATTACATAATACACCACTCAAAACAAGTCTCGTCCTCGAGACTTCCTGAGTGCAGGTCATCCTACCGTTCCCTAACTCATGTCGTGTGCGTATCGTAGACAATTCCTATCGACTGGCTTTATCGCTCGATGGCATCGAACTATACTCGATACCTTTCCAAGTTCCGTGTCTGCATACGTTTGGTCGATTTTATTGAATAACTTTTCATTCATTTTAGAGTTGATGGTACTTATTCAATTCAAGCGTTTCTTCGACTTGGTTGCTATTTCGACGTGTCATGGGACTGAAATGGTCGCACGAGGCACGTTGTAATTTATCAAACTCAAGAGTCGTAAGTGGAGGCAAACTCGCTCATTCGTTCATGCGCATCTCAATACCCACTTGCAGCTGCATTCGAGTTCATCATACCGCTGAGTTTGGATCGTGCACGCATTCAAGGCGTCCCCCGAATACGTACATTTCAATCAAGCTTAGCGACTAGCGAAGTCGGACAAGCCACTCGTGATAGTTTCGATTTGCCGATCGTTTTACTAACTTCGATTTTAAAACCGAACTATGCGTGTCTCACTATCGTTTATCTCGGTCCTCGAGATAATCTGGTTCGCCTCTCAAGCGTTCTTGTTTACAAAATCAATACGATTTCTTCTTAGCGAAGTCGACCAAGTTTAAGTAATTCCCGTCCGATTCAAGACCAAGTATTGCAATATCATCGAGTACGTCTTCCAATCAATGATTCAATTCGTTATCCCAACTTTACTTGCGCATCATCCATTCCTATCTTTTCCTTTGGTTGGGGCCAATCTTACCGTCGTTCATGCACACTTCCAGTTCCCCGTCCTACTCTAAGTCTTGTTGTCACCCCCAGTTTTCAGAAATGGGGGTATTTTTGTCATTTTGTATTTTTGAATATTTTTAAAATTTATTTTATCATTTATGATATTATTTTGGGGTTGAAATTTATTTTATTATTTATGATATTGTTTTGGGGTTATTTGAGTCGGGTTCGAATTTCAACTCAATCCGACTTGAAACGGGGGCCCGGGGGGTAGTTTGACTCTAGTGGGACCCACACACTAGTTAGATATGGCCCACATGATATTAATTTTAGTCCATATGATATTAATTTTAGTTAGTAGTTAGACTAAATATTTATGGATATGTTTAGTTTAATTAGAGACTTAAAACTAGACTAATTTGACCTCAACCTTTAACCCATTCTTAATTTAAATCAAATAGATTAGTGGAGGGAATTTTGGACATTCAAAATGAGGACACCTCACCCTTTTTGGGCAGCCACCTATGGGGGGATAATGAGTGAGTCACCATCTCTTCCATTTCATTTTATCCATCCATTTTCTCTCTCTTGTTCTTCCCCAAATTTCTAGAGAACAACTCCATTGATTTCATCTCCAAATCCACCATTTCTTCCACCAAATCTTCTTCTCTTCTTCTCTACTCCATAGTTAGAGGGTGCTAGCCAAGTTTGGGAGGATTCAGAGCTCGTTCGTGTCCTTTTGGAATCTCTATGTGTCGGTGTCAAGTCGGAAGGCTTTTTCCTTTGAAACTCTCTCCCGGAAGATATAATCTCTTCTCTAATCTATCCCTACATGCATATAGGAATATTTTGAACCCATAGGAATGACCCCCATGGTTGTATCTCCATTTGTGTCTATTTCGTGTCCATTTGGAGGTCATAGGAGTGTCCTTTGTGTTGTGGTTGTGTCCTAGTGGGAAAACCCTCTATTTTGGACACTTGTATGCATATATATATTGTAGGAATGATTAATTAGTGTTTTAATCTCAGATTTATATTTTTAGAGAGTGGATTGATCTTATTTACGATGGTTAGAATAAGTTTTATTTAGATAGCTATGTTGGTATCCAAGTATTTTGGCCTACATGTGTTTTTTGTCCAAACAACCAAATTCGTCATAATTTTTATCCACGTTTTTAGTAGCTAGAGCAACTTAGAAATGTCATAACTTTTAGCTCATAACTCCAATTAACCTCCTGTTTTTTTTAAAAGAAGCGTATCGAAGTTAGCTTTCCAAATATATATTTTAATAAGCCAAATTCATTCTGTAACTTTCTGTAGAATTATTTAAGTGTCAGCTGTACGAAAGATGAACGCGTTTCGGTGTTTTCGAGATTTCGGGAGCTTCCGGACACGAAAATGCGATCCGTTTGAAGTTTCGGAAAGCTAACACGAAGAGCTATAACATACTTTAATCCTAGAATTTTGTGAAGGTCCAATTGGTACAGTATTGATTTTAAGTAGAAGAGTGACTATGCGACGTAGGCATTTTGTGTAACCTATGAGCCTAGTATATATATCATGTGAATGTAGATATCATAGATTGTCAAGAATATGTATGATATAGTATATATATATATATATATATATATATATATATATATATATATATATATATATATATATATATATATATATATATATTATTGTTATGTAATATATGTTAGTATAGTATGTGTGTTTGAATGAGATAAGGATGTGTGTGGTTAGTGGAGAGAAGTGAGATTGATAGAGGATATGTGCTAGTGTGTGTTTGATGTTGTATAGATGGTAGTGTAATGTATGTGTTGTGAAGGTGAGAGAGTTGGGAGGATCATGCCATCCTATTTGACTTGAGGCTAGTGTAGTTTGTTGAGTAATTTGTGTTTTGGTTGAGTGGTAGTGTGTTTGTATATAGATGTGTGTAGGTGTGTTAGAAGAGAAGGGTGGTGGATTTGGTATATGTGTTTGTGTGTGTGGTTAGATGGTTAGAGAGTGAGAGAATGAGCAGGAAATCAGCAGGAAAAAGTAGTAAGCAGTAAGCAGTAAGCAATAAGCAGTAAGCAGGAAAAAGCAGTAAGCAGAAGCAGTGCATGATGGTTTTTTGGGATTTTTGTGGTCTCGAAACATCCCTTTTTGACCGACCTTAGCCCCAAATACCTACCCATACTTATCAACCACATTTAGTACTACGAAACCCCTAAGTTAGAGAGTGTTTTTAGTGTGTTAGGCGGTTAGTAGGGTAGTGTTTATAGTGGTAGAAAATAAGGTTTGTCAATGTTAGAAAGTATGCCATGTTATGTTATCTTGAGGGTAGTGGTAGATGTTTGAGTTAGTTTTTGAGAAGTTATTTTAGAAGTAGCATTCTAAGTTAGATCGGGGTTAGATAGATGATGTTTGTGAGGGAGAGTGAGTGTGGTTTAGAAGAATGAGTTATGTTAGATGTGGTATCTTGATATCTCAATATTACCTTAAGGTAATGTGTAGGAGAGTAACATATTAGAAAAAATAGTTTTGATGCCCAAGAACCCTAGATTTCTTGGTTGATAAACCCTAGATAAGATAGTATCTAGCTACCCTAAGGAGCCTAGGCTAGTATCTTGAGTATTAGCGGGGTTTCCTTTGTAATGGACAAGGTATCGGGATTACCTTGGTAAGGGTAAATGTAGGTAATTGGGTATAGTTAAGATATTGAGTTTAACTTCTAAGATATAGTTAGAATTAGGTTCTCATGGTTGGTAATGGTTAGGATTAGTGTCCTTAGACTAGTTTTGACCTCGGTTGACCATTTTGACCAAAAGTCAACAAAAGTCAACCGAAAGTCAAACTTAGCCTATAAGTGACTAGAATTGACCGAAACCAAACCAGAGTTAACCAGTTGACTAAAAGTCAATAGTTAGTCAACATTTGACTAGTTTGACCTAGGGTTGACCCAGGGTTGACCAGAGTTGACCAGAGTTGACCAGGGTTGACCAGTTGACCAAAAGTCAACTGTAAGTCAACCTTTGACCCCGTTTGACATAGTTTGACTTGGATTGACTCCCCGTGACCTGGTATGACCTACTATGAACCAGTATGACCCAGTATGACCTAGTTTGACCTAGTACGACTCAGTTTGACCTAGATTGACCTAGTTTTGACTTAGACTTGCATTCATGACTTAAATTAGTTTCCTTTTTCATTATAAAACCCTGTTTAACTCATAGTATCTCATTTTAGGTCTGTGATTTACTCTGAGCGTCTGTTCACCTTATCAGCTCAGGACCACAGGCGAGTACATTCACTGATAGTTTTTATTGTCTTGATATCTGCTATATCCGATTCAGTTGTAGTGTCTTACTTGATTCCTAACACGATGGTTCACGGACTAGTATACGTCGGATCCTGTCATGAGATATTGTTCCCGGATTACTTGGTATATTGGTACATGATTCGACTTGTTACGTGTACTTGTATAGACATGGACTTGGGAGTGGGCTGATCACCTGCTTTTGAATCCCGTGTCATGACGTGTTATGCTCGGATCCTTTATACTATTCGGGAATGGGGAGTTATTAGTGGTTGTGTGATCAAATTCCCACATTGTTCTACTGTATACATTGTTCATAGCTATACCCTCGTCTCACGACGGGTAAAGCCTTACCCTACATCGTTCATAGCTTTTCATGGTGACCGGCCTTACCGTTCTATTGTACACATTGTTCATAGCCGGTCGGATGGAAAGCCTGATCATGTTTCCCAAGCCGATCACATAACGCTCTAATAATTCAAGGCACATTTTATATTTACTTATCTTGTCGTATACCCTGTTCTGTTCTACATTCAGTACTTTTTTACCATGCTATGATATTCAGTGACTCACATGTTCTACATGCCTTTATGTTATACCTTGATTGGGGACTAAGTTCTGCTCGGGAGAAGGGTTACAACCACGATCCTTGTTTGGTTTAAGGGTTGTAACTCAGCTTCCGAACGGTTCCCAAGTCTTTATATATCTTTGTCTTGTAGTTCATTACACTGTCTCTTATAGAATTTGTCAATTCATATGGAACTGCTGTTGGTGTTTGTACTTGCTCATTTTCCTGATAGGATACCGTTGACATATTACAGATGATTCTGAGGCAGATTGCCCGACCTACTATGGGGTAGAGTTTGATGGAGTAGACCCGGGCTGTGGTTTGTTAGTAGAGCCACTAGACTTTGCTCACCCTGAGTAGTGTAGCTTTGTTAGGTTTGCCTGGCCTACGAGCCAGCTAGTACTTTTTAGACTGTAGTAGTTTTTATATATTATGTGATTCTCTGGGTTGTTTGTGTATAGCTCTGGACTTGTGTGGATCTTAGACTTATTTTCTGTTCTCATCATTCGTATTTTCCTTTCCATACTATCTACCTTAGTTTTACATTTGTGATTGAGACTGTATTGCTATGTCACCTCCATTCAGAGTGTATATACTGTACAGGTACATTTATCTGTTTAGTTGTAGTACTTATAGATGACCTAGACAGCGTTCTACCGTCGATGCTGCGGCGTAGGCTGGACGTAACCACGTACTCGTGCCCCTAATCAGGGTGCGGGTCGTGACACTTGTTGCCACAAGTCAATCGTCCGTCCAGACGATATTGTAAATGCCATCGCACAGGTTCAATCACTCGGCATAGGGTCGTCTGCCTATCCGCTAGGTCAGCTCACAAGGTCATAGTTACACGTCAAGTCTGTTGCTCATCGTGCAAGGTCATTGCACGATGCTCGCCCTAAATCCTATGGTCAAACCATTTATTCGCTTGTACGGGAGTTTCTACCCAAGTTCGTTTCACTCAAATTTTTAAACATCAAGCAGTGTTCCTCCTATTCGCATCAACACACTCTTCGCTCCAAGTCCGAGCGCGTTTAGGAAAGTCATCCTACGATAGGTTGTCCTTAATCAAATCCTCGACATGTTAATATCGTGCGTCCGTACTAGCAATTATCGTAATCTATCTCTTCAAGTATGTTTTGATACAGTTCACCTATCCAATTCACGTAGTCGATCACAAGGTCGTCTAGCCTTGCAATATGTCGCGTCCCGATCTCACGCAAGTCTGATTATCCACGGCGGACATGAATCACCATGTCCACATTTCTGCGGAATAATCGTTCTCATCGGGACGTAACTCTTGCGTTGCGTCTAGACTTGCTCATTTTCGATACGCGGATTGGGTCTACTCAATCCTCAAGTTTTCTCATTCTTCAATCGTAAGTCCTAACAATCCTCGAATTCACCTTCGCTTCAAACCACAAGTCGAAGCAATCAAATTGCCATGTCATGATATTTTGAGTTCGACCATTCCCGCTGGACATGAATCACCATGCCAACGCTCACGCGGAACGATCGTCCCAAATCCGACGTGATGCATGTGCGAGGCTGGAGTTACGCTCGCGCAAGACAAGATCGTTATCGTTGTGGTTATCACCGAACAATCAAGTCACTTTCCTTCCTCATTCCAAATATTCATTTCCAACATAGCATCCTTCAAAACAATAACTTCTAACACGATCATCATTCATCGAATCAGAGTACCCCCGAGTTATCGTACATCGATCTTTGATACGCCTCAATACCATCGATGATGTACATAACCCGACGATCTTCCTTTTGCAACGAATTCCAAGTCATGCAACTTAATTTCCTCAATTCACATTGTCGCGTGCTAACTCTTCATCGAGCAACATCAATTTCAATTCCTTAGTCATAGTCTCGTATCTTCAAATCAACGTTTCCTATGCACGCTATCTTCCGACCGTGCTATTCCCGATCTCGTCCATGAGTAATTTACCTTAACTCAAGTTTCATCCATTCAACTAAATTCAAAATCGCAAGCACGATCTTCTATATTTCCTCGATCAAGACCTCCATTCGTTTCATGATTCGTACTACGCATTCTTAATTCGTCCGAACGATATCTCGTTTGAGACTCTCGAAGTCGAAACAACTAAGCGTTACTCATTCTAAAGCTTTGCGCGATATCATCGCTTGCCGACATGCTCGTTCTACCCGTAAATTCTTTAGTTTTGCTCGAACAATTTTCTATAACGTCCATATACCACTCAGGGTTCGAGCCACTCGATTAGTCGTCGACACTCATTCTTATTCTTCTTCGAAGCTATCACATACATCACTCGGGGTCAAGTCATTCTACAAATCCTCGAAAGGTTATTCGACTCCCGATCGATATGTTCAATCGCATGTTCGCCCATTCCTCAAAGTCTAAGAACCACTTCTCATATTCATTTTAGCGTTGGTCAAGTAGAGTCTCTATCAACATACGTTCTAAGTCTTACTTATTCTCGTCCAAGCGATAGTCGGTCTCGCTCGCAAACTCGTTCGCACCAGAAGGTCTAGGTGCACGATACTCCGCACAACTTAGCCAAAAGGCTGCGTGCATAACCATCCCATTTGAACTATACTTCGGTCTCGTGTACTCATTCACTATTGTCAGCATAAGGTTATTCAAGCACATCTTGCGTTTGTAACTCTTAGCATCGGTTCCTTCCAACTCAAGTACGTCGTGGTTCGGCACAAAGGCCTCCGCCTATCGATCCCGTTCAACCGAGTACTTATATGAGCTTTTGAAAATATTAGACTTATTGTATGGAACATCCCGAGGCACAACGAGATAGAGCGTATACTTCTTTTGTTTCAACGAGCTTTCAAAAGTGAGAGAATCGAAATGAAGTCCAAGGACGTAAAGCCGTGCTCTGATACCAATCTGTCACGCCCCGCTCCCGTAGGAGCGATCGTCCTCGCTAAGGCATGATGCCGCACGGGCCTAGGTTGCGCCCGTACAAGGCTATGTCCAGAAACGGCCGATTTGAGCTGGGCCACAGAGTCGCACAGAGTGTCCCCATTTGCAGCGAAAAGTAAATGAACACAAATTGAAGCGAATTCAACTCTTTATTGATATTCAAGAAGTTTACAAGCGGCGCTAGGCCGATATTACAAATCGCTCAAGCTCTCTCTCTCTGAAACATAAAAGACGTGCCAAGTGGCTTACAACATGGAATGATTCATGGCGATGTTCCGATACATTATGTCCTGTATATGGTGCTTCAGCTCCTTGCAACGCTCCAAGGCTCCAGAGATAGCTCCGCGCCTTAGCACGTTCGATGGAAGCTCTGCACCCGCCGGCGTCTCCCGCATCCTGCAAGCAGACTGTGGGGTTATCAGTACATTGTTATGCACTGGTGGGGAGGCTAGCTCGCCCACAATGCTATCATTACCAAACACGTTCTATTTACTTTTATGTACCGTCTATCATTCATTGTATTTCTAATCTTGCCTTAGGATCAGTTTCATGGCATATTTTATAACCTATCTCGTGTTGCCAAATTCAATGTGTTGCATGGAAATGCATGCACGACTTACCCATCCTTACCGTCCGGCCTGCCCAAAGTAAACCAAGTTAGTCAACAATTCATAGGAAATAACTTGACATGATTCATGTGAACTTTCAATGTCAAGGACGTATCCCTGCCTCGGGTCCTAGCACGTCGTAGGCGTATTTTCTAACTCTTTTGCCGAAGTACTCTCGATTATCTGGTGTGTTATATTCAAGCCTGTTCAGAAGGCACTTCATTTAGTTAACTTAGACTACTTTGATTTCAATGCAAGGACTTGCACGTGGATTGCCACCAGCAAAGCCCACTTAATCTATATGTATCGGTTGCTGACATCACAAACCAATTTGGACATGTCTTCCCCTTTGGTAATTTCTCACCTATCATGGCGTACGGCTTGGTACACCCTGATAGTCTTTTGAAATACCCGGCCTTACGTCCCCTGGTGGCCAAGCCCGCACTCAGGCCTGTACGTAAGCCAAATTTTTGATTTCCATCCGGACCGGCACGTCCTTCACACTTTGATTGTGCCGCTGGACATACCCTTATTTCGCCTCTCCCCCGTATACGATGGAGGTATCCACGACCATTTCGTTTTATTTGTCATTTTAACTCAACGGCTGTCTCCGAGCCGTAGGCTAACCCGTAGCCATAATGCGTTATCGACCAGGTTGGCGTCCGTGCAGCGCGGGTAGCGAGCCCCGTTGCACGTGCCCGTCACACCTTTCGCTAACCATTCTTTCCTTTCTTATCTTTCATTCATTCTTTCTTTTCTTCCATTCACTTGTCCATTTGTTCATTGATTCATTTCCTTCACATATTCATTCATTCATTCGTTCATTTATACATTATTGCAACTCCCTGTGCGGAAGTCGCCTTGGCGACCCATCGGACCCGTAGCCTTTCCATGTTGCTATACTCTACTCGAAACGACTATGTCGATAGTCTTCTGTTTCATTGTTGTAAACTATTTATTGTTTCATTGTTGAACGCACAAGGAACATAAACGTAAGCTTGTGTCTTAGCACGAGCGTAGGACGCGGTGCGGGAGATCTCACATTTTCCATGTTCTTTTCCATATTCTATACAAGCATATAAGATGGGATTATTCCCTTAGCTAGGTGCGTTGAGTCATTTATTAGCATGCACGGTGTTATCGCCTAGCGATTCTAGCATTAGTGTCCATATTGTTATGTGTCTAGGCTAAGCAAAGACGGGTTCATCGGAGCCACCCACCTTAGCGATGTTCGCATCGGCCGAGCGACACTCCGAGTGCGCCTTTGAAAGTCTAAGTCTGGATTTATCTTGATGGGCCAATGTAAGCCTTGCATCGATTCTTCATCAGGTCGATGCCAACTCTTCGGGTCGACGGCTCGTTTGAGTCGTCGCACTTGCCGTTTGAATCGGTGTTCCGCTAGGGCGGAGCGGGTTATTACAGTGACCCGCTCTCTGCTATGTCAATTTGAATCAATTGATCTTCGGTAGGAGGTTCTCGTTGTTCGAATCGGAGTTCCCATTGGGTATCCATTCGTTGAGCCCAAGGATATGTTTCGGGATTTTCTTCAATATCCTCGTCAAAGTCTTCTGGAAGTTCGACGAAGACCATGTTAGAAAATACGATCAATCGATGAACTTGACCGATGCTGGTGTCAGAATTCCATGATCTGGAATCAGAAGAGTTAGAGCGCTCCTCACTATCGGATTCGGAGACTGCTGGGGATAATACCGGAGGTGAAGTATATCCGAGACCTCTTTTGGTCCTGCTATAGTACATCTCTAATTTTCCTTTCGGAACAGCCGTACGGATAGGAGTTCTTCTACCCTTACCGTAGTTGAGGCCATTCTTGAAGTCATAATCCATCTTTCGGATGATGTTTTTTGATTGTTGACTGTAACGACGAAGTTAAAAATGTTCCGTATCGTTACTTTTGCTATCATCCGTATAACTGAATTCTTGTTCTGGTCCTTTACTAAAAAGTATCGGACTCTTACCTCTCTTTCGAGAAGGGACAACGAAGTATGAATCATCTGGGTGTTCGAGTAAGACTTCTGTTTGAAGAGACTGTACAACTCCCATTGTAAATGATTGAAAGCTATCTAATATATCCAAATAGCACTTAGCATGATAAATGACATCAGTATACTGGAAAGGAGATGCTTTTTCATTGATATGTACATATGTATTTACAACAGGACCTTTAGCCTAAGCAAGGTTGGTCAGATTGATTACAAGAGGGAGAAAAGAAGAACGTGGAAGAGGATTAGACTTGTTACGACGGAGGTCGATAACAAGTGACTCAGAAGAGGTGAGCTCCCTTTTATCCTTGTTATGAGATAAATCAATAACAAGTGGCTCAGAAGAGGTGAGCTGCATTTTTTCCTTGTTACGACGTAAGTCGATAACAAGTGGCTCAGAAGAGGTGAGCTCCCTTTGATCCTGACCATCATCAGTTGGTTGCTTCTGGACTGGCAAGTGAATAGCCAATGGTTTGGAGGATTGAGGACGAGAAACACGCCCTTTGACAGGTATGATGAGGGTGTCATTAGGCACTGCTTCTTGTTCTTCTTCAGTGTCCAGAGCCAGTACTACTTTCATGAATTCATCCTTATACATGCGAGCATCGTTACAATATGCTTCAACACCTTTGAAAGGATAGAGATCCGCAACCTTTTTTTGAACCTCTCCATTGTCATCGACATATTTGAAACATTGATGGAGAGTCGAAGGAACAATGTTGTGCTCATGAAGGAATGGTCTCCCCAAAAGAGCATTGTAAGAACAACCATGGTTGTCTATGATATAGAAGGTCACCTTTGTGCGGAGATTGCCTATTTGGAGTTTTAGGCGAATCTTACCCAGAGGTTCACTTCTTCCTTGGTTGAACCCCAAGATAGTGGTGATTGTACTGGAAAGACTATGTACTGGGATCTTCAGTGCATCTAACATTGTCTTTGGCATGATGCTGAGAGCAGACCCTGGATCTATCAGAATACGATCGACTTTCATCGAGTCGACATACCCTGTATAGTATAGAGGACGGTCATGCCTATTGTCTTCCATCAGCATATCATCATGTGTGAAGGTAATGTTTGGAATTAACTCCAACACACTGTGACAATGGAGACAAGAGACTGGCTCTGCTTTCGGCTTCTTCAGAAGGGCTAGGCAGGTTTCCGCCTGTATGAGAGCTTCACTCAAAGTTTCTCGAGTTTCTTTGGAGAGACACAAGAGCTCAAAGATTGACAGCCTGGCCGGTGTATTGGCTAGTTGAGCTAATATATCAAAGTTGTATGGCTTTTCAAGGCCAGAAGGAGATGACTTCTTCAAAGGTTTGTCGAAGCGGACTTGTTATTTGCCTTTGTCGACTACCGTCGGTTTGAGAGGAGTGGATTCTACAACCGGTGAAGGCACAACAGGGATGCCCTCAGTAGAAGCAGGTTGTACTGGAATAGAAGAAGAAGCAGGATTCTCTTGATTTTCAGGATACTCCCGTAGATAGGCTTTTCCTGACCTGGTACCCAGCAGGATTTTCTCTTCAACTATGGGGTCAAAAGACACCATATTGCAGATCTTTGTTTTGCCCTTGGAGCGTTCTTTCTTCTTGGAGAAAGAGGGAACTTCGAACTCTGAAGCAAGATCAGGGTGAATCCACATAATCTCGCCATTGTCAAGAGATAAGGGGACGAGACCTTCACTTCGTAGAGGAGGGAGATTCTCGATCTCAAGAGTAGCTTTGGACACCATACTGTACCACCTGTGGAGGAAAGTTACCGAACTGTACTGAGACCATGTTCGCGGTAACCGTCTTCTCGTCTTGCTGCAGAGCGACAACACCAGCGTTGACTAGCTCCTGAATTTTGCCTTTGAGCACATAACATGCTCGAGTGGGATGCCCAATGAACCTGTGATAGACACAATATTTAGGATGATCAGTCTTACCGACCTCATCAGGCTTCTTCGGGTCTGGGAGCTGGAGCTTATTGCTTTTGATCAAGCAATCAAAGATGCTCACAGTGTCGTTCTCGTCAAAGGAGTACTCTACTTTCGGACGAGGTTTCCTTGGTGGAGGTGCAAAAGGAGTAGAAGTAGACATAGGTGGAGCTACGTTGACAGCCAGAGATTTTTTGTTCTTCAAGTTGATATTCAAAGTTTCTTTACCCTTGCGGTTGTTCTGGCGATTACCGCTACTGACTGTCGGGTGTTCGTCCCGGTCGGGGTTAGACATGTGTACCCCTAGCTGCTTGAACTTGTCAGCGCTAACTTCAGCTGCTTTAGCATTGACAATGAAGGATGGCCAGTCTTGGAACTGAGTTGACCCCGTCCACATGCTGATGATAGGCAAAAGATTTGCCTTACAGGTGTCTATAGTGACAGCGGCCGGAGTTCCAGGAGGCATTTTTAAAGCTTCTCGGCGGAACCTTTTAATGAAACTCTCAGCGGTTTCATTGTCTTTGTTTGATTTTATTAAGGGCTGACATGGTCATGTCGTTGGTCCCCTCATAGAATCGTTCCAAGAAGATTTGTTTTAGACCTGAGAAAGAAGTGATACAGCCATCGGGGAAGCTCCTGTACCAATCGTATGCCACACCGGCTAAACAGCCAACGAATACTCTGGTAAGAAGAGCGTCATTTGGCTGAAGTTGAATAGTCATTACCTCAAAGTGGTTAATGAACTGACTAGGAGAAGTACTGCCATCAAATAGGGTAATGGTTGGAATCTTGTACTTTAGAGAAAATGGGACTTCCTTCTATTCAACTGGATAGGGTTGTTTGATCCCCAACCTCTGTAGGTTGTCCTTCTCTTTGAAGGCCTCGAATTGAGTGTGCAGGAGTTTGACTGCTTCATTAGCATCCTCCAATGATGAAGAAGGAGCAGGCTGAATCAGAGTGTTAGGGGGAGGAACAGCGTGGTAAGCACTACCCCCAGCACCTGACTGACTGGGTGTGGGTTGAATTTGTACAGGGGGTATTTGAGGAGATGCTACCCCAGACCTGTATTGACAGGCACCGACGATGCTATGATCTCAGGATTTGCAGCAGGTACAGTCGGTGGTACTGTATGTTGGGCCACGATGATAGAATACATACTTGCGACCATTTCAGCCATAGTTTTCAGCTTGTCTTCTAGTACAGCTATTCGTTGTTCTTGACTAGCCGAACTAGAAGCATCCGGGTCTTCAGTGACAACATAAGCTATCACTTTTCTAGGTACAGTGGAAGACACTGTCTGTTCAGAACTTTCGCTGTATGCATCATAATCGGAGAAAGAATCATCTCCTGAGTGAGAAAGAGGGAGATGACCGGAAGGATCTTGGAGAAGATTCCTTTGACCGATTGTATCTCGGCTTCGGGATCGGGTATGTTGGAATACTCCTTCAGAAGATTCTTGGAGTAGATCTAAATACCGCTGGCTGGGCTTGCGAGGCTTGTCGTGCTTGGAGCACTTTCTACCTCCAGTGTCTCGAGAAGTCATGTTGACGGAAGCGTACAACACTTCGTCTTCATCTTCTGACATTGGTTCAGAGTTTACAAAGTTCAGACGATCGAAGACAGATCGTTTTGTTGTCTGGCAACAACACTTGATGACAACCTTGTGATTACAATGGTGTCCGAGTGGTTGAACTGAAGATGTTGAGATGTTGTCCCGTTTTTGCTTGAGGTGCTCTCGGAGATCAGGACCAATGACGGGACGAGAAGAAGTCTGAGGGATATGTTCTTTGACTATATTCGGAACATGGTTCCGATTCTTCAAATGTTTTGTCCCATGAGCATACAGGGAAGTACTCACTTCATTAGCATAGGTGTCATGATTCTTCATCTTGGAAGGTTGTCTCTGATGCTGATTGATCTTTGGCATTGGCTGTTTGCGTTTCGCCGAAGTTGGTCTATTGAGATAAGTCCTTAGATCAGCAAATTCACCTCCAGGGGTTTCTGTCTGCAACTTTCTCTATTTTGAGCGGGATATCCTGAGAGTTGGAAGATCTTGGAATTCTGCTATCGGAGTAGGTAGAATACCTCTTTGATCAGTACACTTTCCTTGGGCAAGGAGGGAAGAAGAACTCTTGTTTGAGAGAGTTCTTGTACTGACTGGTGCCGAGGCACGTTCAGATTGATCTTCTACGGTAAAAGTCGAGGAAGACTGAAAAAAGACCAAAGGACCTTTTCCCTTGTTTTGTGAAGAAGGGTTAGCTAAAGAGCGTTTCCCTCTATTGACTTCCAAGTCGTGGAACGAGGAAGTTTGAGAAAAGACCAACGGACCTTTTTCTTTGTTCTGAGGAGGAGGAGGAATATTCAACAGACTACCTCCAGTAGATTGCGCTGGAGCAACAGGGTGCTTGGAAAGAGGAGCAGAGTTTTTCTCCTTGCTGTGAGAAGAAGAGAGATTAGCCAAAGGGCTGTCCCTCTTAGACTGCGCTGGCGCAGTTTGCGCAGGGGTTGAAGTGGCAGTAGGCGCATTGGCTGATTGTGCATGAGAAGCTTTGACAGATGGTCTTCTGGCCACAGACACTGTAGCTTGCGCAGCAGGAGTCTTGACTTCAGAGTGCTTGAGTTGCATTCTGGTTGCTGGAGTGGTGGACTGCGCAGGAAGAGTTGCAGCCAACTGCGCCAGGGGAAGAGGAGTCTTGCACTTTGCCAGAGCAGCATAGGAAGTAGTTTGTGCACTGGCAAGGGGAGCAGTATATTGCGCATGGGCAGTAGAGGCAGCAGAATACACAGCAGTTTTGGGAGCAGAGACAGCAGACTGCGCAGAGGATTGCACAGAGAATGGTACAGAGGACTTTGGAGTCCACACTGAACAGACTTTGCTTTTGGCAGAAGTCGCAGTGCGACGAGTAGTCCCGGAGTTGATCATCGCCTCGTAGGCCGTCTGGTTGACCTTTACAACCAGCATCTTCTGCGTCTTTCCGATAGACGCAACGTCACATTGAGTTGTCACTTCCTCGTCGGAGGAGAAAGTCGTCCCCAGCAGAGTCGCCATTTTGTTCGTAAAAACAAAAGTGTACTTTATTTCACAAACGTTATAAGAAGATTACAATTGAATTCTGGGAAAGTACAACTATAGGAATCCGATCTGAAGACGATCGCTTTATCCCTTGGACTATGTGAACTTTGAAGACGGTAGCCTCTGAAGAATGCATCAGCACTTTGGCAAGAACTCCTGCTCTCGTGATGATCTGATGTGGATTCTGATTTTTCTGATCCTTTCTATGAAGGACTTGAAACTCTATTTATAAAGTTCTGGAAATAACTAATTTTTAGTTATTCTGGATTGCGCAGGATGGATTGCGCAGACATTGGACTGCGCAAGCAGCAAACTGCGCTGGCAGTTACTCGATCGTGGACCAACTGTATGAGACGCGTGGCATTGTTTGATTGAAATGCGCTTGGTCGTGTACAGACGGTTGCCACGTGGTGAGCAATTGATGGCATGTAGGCCACGTATAAATTGTCAGTTATCTTGATGGAGTGCGCCACATGAATTGTGCTGGCTTCAGACTGCGCTGAGATTGAACTGCGCTGCAAGGAACATGGCAGACTGCGCTTCGATTGGGTTGGTAGCTTGCGCTGGCTGTATAGCTGTCCTCGAGCACTGTACTGCACGAGAAACGAACAGTTCCCTCGTTCTTCGGGCTGTCAGCTATCAGAAGATCTGATTTTCTGTCAGATAATGATGACGCGACCACGTCAGCTTGCGCGCTTGGATGTGTGCGCAGTTCAGCTTGCGCAGTTGAGTTGTTGCGCAATCTGTTTCCTGCGCAATTCATTTGAAGGGTGCACAATTTGATCTGCATTGCTTTTTTGATGGGTACAACTTGATTTTTAGGACCTACAGTCACACCCCGATTCCGTAGAATCGATAGTCGTCCCCCGGGCGTGATGTCGTGCGAACCTAAGTTACGATCGCACAAGGCATAGTCATAAGGTTATCCGAAACACAACATCAAGTTAGAGTACGCCGAGAAATTGATTGACATATTTGAAATAGAAGTAGACTTTTCATTGATAATAAACTTCATTTACGTTGACTCCATTACAATCATTGCCGTGCGGGCGACAACATGACTTGACTTACAAAATGAACGGTGATGAGATAGTCGTTCCATACATTACATCCCTTTTTTTTACAAGCAAAATAGTTACACTTTCCACCTGCGATCGAAGGAAGCCGAGTCGCCATCTATTCTTCTTTGTACTGAGTACGGAGTCTTCAAAAGAATTTCAGAACACAAGCCTTCACACGCGAACGAGGCTTCAAAAGGGTTCACGTCGCCTTGAGCTTTAAGTGGCACGCCCTTCGTGGTTCGGGGTACCTGTGTGGAGAGCGAGGATCAGTACATTACACTTTGTACTGGTGCGTGGCAAATTGAGTTCCAAGCTCTCATTTAGTTGAAGAGTTTATATGACTTAGTTTATGAATGTTTCTAACCATCCTAATGAATTCCAAACAAGCAACGACAAGCATAAAGTAAAATACGTTGGAACTTACCCACGGCGGACCGCGCCGCGCCTTATGAAACTTACCATGTTCTTCCCTGTCAATTGTTATCATTTTCATACCAAGTACAATATTACGTGTGATTGGTCACTGGCATAACAAGCCATTCCGGACTCTATAGCTTTTGTTAGCCGGGGCCCTTGCAGCGCAAGTAGAGAGCCCCGCTGCAAGTCTTCGCTTAACCCATGCTATCATCCAGCACAGCTATACACCGTGTTTCCTTTCTTGGCCGAAATGGTCCCATGGCCTTGGGTTGCCGTTACGGAAAAACTCTACCTTGTCGACAAGTTGTCCAATGACCGAGTTAAGACAATACTTAGTTATCAAGGTATAGTCTACATTCTCTTTGAAAACTTGATCATTTTACCGTGTCCGTACCCTTGCATTCATTCTTTCATTCGCAACAACACTATCGATTTACCTAAGAAGGGGTCGAGAAAAGAAGGGTCAGCCACTCACCTTGAGTTTACTTCAGGTGAGAGAACTTGTTGGTCGCGCAAGACGTCGCCTACGCGATTACCTGAAATCGCACAAGCAACCGATTAGAACACTGCATTATTCAAGAAGTTCAATAGGAAATGCAAGTTCGAAATGCAAGCCATGAAAACCATCGAAAACATTCTCGAAAACGCATTCAGAAAATAATGCCCAAACCAACGCAAGCGACGTGAAAAGCAGAGCAACGGCAGGTCTCTGCCGACTCGGCCGCAGAGTCAATCCTTGAGGCGTAACCCGCTGAATATGGGACTTGGATCTTCGTTCCCGTTCGATTGATTCGATCGATTCCGACCTATCGGTCCCGAACGAATCGATAGCGACAGTGTTCCTTTCTCGCGCACCCCGTGGACGGAGAACGGGGCACGATGTAGGGACGGGGCACTACAACCCGAGCCCGACGGAGGCGGACACGGCAAAGACCACGGTGGCGGCGTTCAGGACGGCGTGGGGCCTCATGGAGGCGAAGACGCGCAGGGCCGTCGCGTGGCGTCTGAGGGCGGCGAGGCCCGAGACGGCAGCGGTCCAGGAGACGACGTCCCTGTGCGGCATTCCGTCGAACACCCGCAGGGCGTGATCGACGGAGGCACGTCGGGAGTAGACGGTGAGCAGGACGGTCTGCACGAAGGGGTCGGGCCGGAATCCAAGGAGGAGGGCGTGTGCGTGGAGCGACCCGGTGGCGGCGGCGGCGGTGGTGTTGAGCAAGAAAGAGAAGGTGTAGGAGTCGAAAGGGACGCGACAGCGGAGCATTTGGGAGTAGATAGAGAGTGGGACGGCGGAGATGGCGATGGCGGTGTTGAAGGAGAAGGGGTTGGGGTTGGTCATGGCGGAGAAGAAGGAGGTGGCGAAGGAAGGGTCGGCGTCGGCGGCACGGTATAGGAGGCTGCTTGCGACGAAGGGGTTACGGAAGAGGCCGACGACCACGGCGTGGGCGAGAACGGAGCAGAGGCGGCGGAGGGAGGGGCGGTAAAAAGAGGAGCTGGAGACGGGGTGCCGTTGGAACAACCGGTTGCTCCGCACCCAACATGGGACCTCCTCATCTCTTATAGAGAGAGGGGCTATTTAGTTCTTTCATCATCGTCGAACCAAAGCACATGGGTCGGACCAAAAACCCATCGTGCTTTATATTATAGATAGTCCAAGGTACATCAATATGATGTATGATGTCATATAAGTCTGAGTAGAACAACCAAGCGAAACCACCTCGATGGCTAAGGTGGGCTCCCCACCAAAAAATTATTTTTGATATATCTTTAATATTATAATGTGATTTAGAAACGGATAAAATATAAGTCGTCATATTTATATTCTCAATTAATTAATATTAAAAAATTTTAACTATCGCATAAGTTATCTCCTAACATAGTTAAGCAAAAAAAAAACTAAAATCCTTTAAACCTGAGCATATAACAAATTTTAAAATATATTTAATTTAAAACTAACTACATGATATTATCTAAATAAACACATATACAAAAACATATATATAACAAATCCTAATTAAAATATATTTAAAATGATTTAAATTTTATCTAATTTGTTAATGTCAAACTCGAGTGACCCTTGTGATTATCTAGGAGAGGCATAGTACGCTGACTGGATAACGGAAGATCAGTAGATCGAATCACGGGAGCGTTGGAGACAATGGGCCTAAAAGATATGCAATTCAGCGTGCACAAAGTTTCGTACGTATCGTCGGACATCTTAAAATAAAAATTATTTTTTAATAATATTCTATATATTTTTATTTTGTTTTATATATACAATACACGTAAACATAATTAATTATTTTTTAATGAGTCGGCTCACACCCTATCTACTCCAATCCACTTCAGTTTATCGTTTATCTTTGACACTACCAAAATTTATCGTTTTAGCGACGGCCCCATCCGTCGCTAAACCGACGGTAATTACGAATAGCGACCGATGACCGACGGATTTTGGCCAAAAACATCCGTCGGCAATCAGCTCGTCGCTAATAACGGTCCGTCGCTAAGTTGTCGTCAAACGACGGAATAGCGACGGATTGTCGACGTCACAATACGAAGCATTAGCGACGCATTTCCGACGGACTGTCGTCCATTTCAACTATTAAGTACTGAACTGTGCAGACAATAGCGACGTAAAATTCCGTCGGTAACCCGTCGTAACAGCGTATCAGAGCGTATCGTTCTGTCGCTCATCTGTCGGTATTCGTCGGTAACGAACGATGGATTAGCGACGGCGTGCTGACGGACTATCCGTCGATCAGGTTATGGAAATGCTTGGCATTTCCAGTACCATGGCGATGGAAGAGTAGTCGCTAAACCGTCTCTACGACGTCGCCACAGCGACGGATTACTGACTGATTATCCGTCGCCAGGGTTCTGGAAATGTCAGGCATTTCCAGAACCATGTCGACGGATAGTCCGTCGTAAAGCAGTCGCTAGAGCGAGCGACTGCTTAGCGGCTGATTATCAGTCGCCCTGGCGACGGACAGGCCGTCGCTATTCCGTCGAAGTTTATACCACCAGAACCTTGCCGACGGATAATCCGTCGAGCATCCGTCGCTACCTGGAAATACTTTAAAAACTCTAGATAGCGACGGCTAATCCGTCGACGAACCGTCGGCAACTGGGATTATCCGTCGCTAAACGGTCACTAGTCCGTCGCTAACTGAGTTTTTTGAAAAAAAAATTGCAGCACTTTTCCTGTTCACAAATATATGCATAAACCAAACCAATATATAATGCACACCAATTATCCAACAATCACACAGACCCAATATATAATGCACACCAATTATCCAAGAATCACATAGACCAAATATGCACATACGAATTTAATGCACACCAATTATCCAAGAATCACAGACCAAACCAAATTAATAGAACATAAATATCAATTATCCTAAAGAGTAACATAATATCCGGTGCTATAAGCCGATTATAGCACAATTAATCCAAAGCTCTCACAAATAATCAAAATTTTTTTAATACAACATTTTAAGAAGGAGGAGGTCGATTGTCCGGTGGTGGTAATCCCATATGCGACCGACGAATATACTCCTCCACAAGGTACGCAGGCAAGCCGTCGTAGACACTGCTCGGAAGTCGGCGTAGCTGCTCTGCGGACATGAGATCCAGGAGTGACGTCACAGTCGTAGGCGGTACCACAGGGGCATCAGGGTTGAAAGAAAGATGGCCCACGGAAGACGGACCGACACCTGCAGTCGACGGACCAGTAGAAGACGGACGAGCACCATCAGCAGACGTACCGGCAGCAGCAGACGGACCGACAGTAGCAGACGCAGGCGGAAAGTACGTGGCAAATTGCTCCCGCAAGGACGACACCGCCTCGTGTAGCTGCGTAAGCTGCGACCTAACATCATCGTATGTCCGGGCCACGGGAGGAGGCGGTGTCGGTGGAAATCTCTGCGTCGCCATATGCAATAGCCCTAGGGAGCCGACTCCGTACAGGAACCCTTTCTTAAAGCCGCCGACGGTATCTACGAACAAGTCGTTCCGAGCGGCCAAAGAAGAGGGCGTCCGAAAGGGCGTCGTTTCACCGACATCCTCGGTGTCGGTTAATTGAGCCCGACTAAGGGCCTCACGATACTCAGCCTATCAAATGAATGTGTTTATATTATAAGATTTACCTAAGTTGTAATCTAAATCCTATGTTTCACTAAGTTAAGTGTGAATCCTAAGTTTACCTAAGTTATAGTCCGAATACTTTTAATTCTAACGTTAATCTCATAAACATAAGTACTTACATCAGTCTCCTTGGCCCTCTCGTCGACGAAGCTCCCGTCCTTCCGTATTTTGTGCGTATGCTGGAACACGTCGTGCATGGTGACCGATTCTGGCGTCCTTCTCTCCTTCACCGCCCGTTGGGCCTGCATACAAAATTTCCGTAGAAACTAATTAACTCCTTTAATTAACAATACCTAATTCGATAGTGAAATAAATTTACGGTTGCTCACCAGATCTGCAAGTGTCGCTGCGTGGGACCTTGATCCCCCCGTATGAAGGCCCGCGGCAGATCGGTTCACCTTCGCCTTCTCCGATTTCTCCTTGTACGCAGGGGTATCCATCATGCCTAAGAGGTCCTAATAATACTCCTGCCGGATCCAATTCGGCCTTGTATGTCCCATTTTTAGGTCATGAATCATATCCCGTATCTTCTTCGAGCAAGCGCTTCTGTAGGTCCTGAGGATCCCTCCTCGCGATGGAGGGGCCACCAGTACGTTGTCTAACACAGAAAATTAATTATCACGTAATTTAAAAAATGGTTGATTAAAGAATCACATAGATTTAACCAAAAGATATAGATATATACCCTCAACTCGTCGAGCCAGACGTACTGCACGTTTGGGGGCACCGACGAAAAGTTAAGGTAGGGACCGTAGAAGTTATCCCTGATAATTTCTCCAAGGGCCCTGCCAACATTAAACGAAAAAACCTACAAAGAAGAAACGACTGGATTATTAACTTGAATAAATGAAAGAAATTTAATAAATTAACTTAAATTTACTTACGAGGTCCCCGCGGGCCATAGCTCTCGTCGGAACTCGCCTCTCGGCCTGTCTGGTGCCGTCGGAGGATCCGCGGGTCCGCGTATGTACTCTCTAGTAACCGGATGGAACCGAGTATGGGGGTACTCCGGGGCCCACTGTGCAGTAACTGGGGCATCCCCTGGTGGATCCGCTGCTGGTGGTTCCGATAGCGGAACGGATCCGCTAGCAGATCCGGACTCATGCCTCGATGAAGTGGTCGATCGAGGGCGGGATGCGTCTGTGCCCGTGGTACTCTCCGGGTCGGGCTCGCTCGATGGGGTCACATCCCGGAAACTTTGAATGCGACCACGACCACCAGCACCAGTACGACCACGACCACGACTCGCACCACCACCACCACCACCACCACCACGACCAGCACCACGACCACGGCCAGCCATCATGACCTGTAAAAAGAACACATAAACATAATTAACAATATAAAAGTGTAAATGGATATAAAAAAACTAAACTAAAATATACATACCACCAGTAGAGAGACGAGTGCCGCCGCGACGAAAAAGACTAGGAGTGCCATCTGCAATAAGTAAATAATCGAATGAAAAAAACATGAATTCACATAATTGCTTTTATGAGGTCAAACTTAATTCAAGTAATTGGAAGTGTTTTTAATATACAACAATATTTAACCTAATCATCGTCTTCGTTCTCATCCTCGGCCTCATCTTCATCATCATCCTCCTCATCCTCATCCTTATCTTCATCGCCGATTTCATCTGTATCCTCATCCACATCAAATTATTCTTCTTCTTCTTCTTCTTCTTCTTCTTCTGCCTCAAAATTTGGGACAATACGCCTCTTTCTTCCCTGGTTGACAGCTAAGTCTTGTGTATCAACCTCTTCCTCCCTTCTATTTTCCTCAACAATATCTTCAACATCCATGGTATCTGAGTGTTGTCCCAAGTATTGGAACTTTTCGATCTGGTCCTCTTGGTATGCTGGGTCTCCAACGTTGAATGTATTTCTAGATTTAATCTTACATACTGCCCACCAGTCAAATCGATCTCTACGACGCCTTGGGTAGCTTGTATCGTAGACTTGAACAGCCTGATTTGCTATCGCAAATGTATCGGACCCTCTATACCTCCTGCGATGATTTATATCGACGAATCCAAATTGTTTATCGATTCTCCAACCGATATTTGGTGTCGTATCGAACCACTCACATTTGAACATCACAATATGCATATCATATGGGCCAGTATATTGTAAATCTATAATATCCCGAAGCACTCCATAATAGTCAAAGTCCGGCTCGTCGTCATAGACGGTGCCTCTTATGCAAACACCGGAATCCTTGGTATTGATGTCGTCATTGATAAATTCGACATTTATAGCATTCTGAGTTGACTTAAACCTGAAGCCATTAACGACATAGCCTGGCCAAGTCTTTATTTGCTTCTTCGGTCCCAGTGCCAGATAACGAACACTCTCATGAGTGAGTGTTGTTTCAGGCAATAAAACCTGTAAACAAATATTTATAATTTAAATGTTTCAGATTATATATTAATAATCTCAATTATAATCACAGTTACTTATGTATTTGTGAAACCATGACGGAAATGTACAATCAACCTCTCTTTGAAGTCCCTCATCGGTAATATCGGGTCTCCTCATTTTGACTTCATCTCTAAATACACTATTAGAGAAAATAAGAATATATAAGTGTAGTCACTTACTTCTTCAAATTCGAGATTATAACGAGTGTAAGTGTACTGACTTACTTCTCCAAATCTCTCACTTCTTGTATGTCACAGTTTAACAAGACATATCGGTGAGCGGCATCATACTCGTCGTCTGTCAACCACCGTCTTTTACTAGCCCCAACAGGCTTGCCCCTTACATTGAATCTTCCTCCTTCCTCAACGCCCTCGTCATTCCTTTGAGGTCTATTTCGATTTGTTTTAACATGAGTATCGAAATAAATGGAGCAGAAGTTTGACACCTCTTCGATAAGATATGCTTCGCATATCGAAGCCTCTATATGAGCTTTGTTGCCAACTTTCTTCTTTAGATGGTGTAGGTATCTAGAGAGACAAATTATCTTGAGAATTAAGAAAGAATTTTAAAATCCACTGAAATTCAGCTTAAATTATATCGATATTTATGTACCTTTCAAATGGGTACATCCATCGATAATGAACAGATGCACCGACACGGGCTTCGTATGCTAGATGAATCGGTAGATGCTCCATGCTGTCGAAGAAGCCAGGAGGAAATATTTTCTCCAACTTGCAAATTGTTAAGATAATCTTCTCCTCAAGTTCAACCATGTGTTGCATAGTCAACTTAGTTGAACAAATATCCCTAAAAAATATTGATAGTTCGGCCAACGGAACCCATACAGCAGAAGGCAACAACTCTTTCAAAGCAATGGGCAGTAATCTTTCCATAAACACGTGGCAGTCATGACTCTTCATTTCCGTTAGCTTGCGTTCATTGAGGTCAACGCATCTAGACAAATTTGACACATAGCCGTCGAGAAATCTTAAAGTAGATACCCACTTGCAGATTATTAATCTATTTTCCTTGCTCAATGTGTATTGTGCTATCGGCTTACTTAATTGTCCAGCAGCTCCCCTTTGTATCAAGTTCAGATAAGGACGCTTGCATATCTCGGCAATGTCTTGTCTTGCTTTTGGATTGTCCTTCGTCTTTCCTTTAATGTCCATGACGGTATTGAAGACATTATCGAACACATTCTTTTCGATATGCATAACATCAAGATTATGCCTTATAAGATTATCTTTCCAATAAGGCAAGTCCCAGAAGATACTCCGTTTGGTCCAGTTATGGGTTTGTCCGAACCCATCGACACGATTGTTCGATGGATCTTCCATTACAGTGGGCAAATCCTTTACATCTTCCCAAATATCGTATCCCGACAATCTGGCAGGCGGATGAGAAAATTCTTGTTTTCCAGCTCTGAATGCGTCCTTGTTCTTTCTCCAAGGATGACTCGCGGGCAGAAATTGACGATGACAATCAAAGAAAGAAGTTTTTCCTCCATGCTTAAGGCGGAACGCTTTACTATTTTGCATGCATATCGGACAAGACAGGGTGCCGTGAGTACTCCATCCCGACAGCATACCGTATGCGGGAAAATCATTAATTGTCTACATCAGTGAAGCTCTCATCTGAAAGTTCTGTTTCTTGGAAATATCATACGTCGTGACGCCGATCTCCCACAGCTGTTTTAGCTCATCCACCAACGGCTGTAAATATATATCGATATTCTTCGTCGAATTTTTGGGACCCGGTATGATAGCTGCCAAGAACATATAAGGAGTCTTCATACACATCCATGGTGGCAGATTGTAAGGGGTCAGAATGACCGGCCAGCAGGAGTATTGAGATCCCGACTGCCCGAAAGGGGCGAATCCATCAGAACATAGTCCTATGCGTACATTTCTGGGCTCTGCAGCAAAATCTGGATGGCAAAAATCGAAATATTTCCACGCCTCTCCATTCGAAGGATGTGACAATTCTCCATCGTCCTTTGTGCGTTCTTCGTTGTGCTACGTCATGTGTTCTGCTGTATTATGAGACATATACATCCTCTGCAAGCACTTCGTGATCGACAAGTAATGCATATACTTGTAAGGACGTCGTTTTCTAGTTGACTTTCCTTTTTCCCTGACTTCCTTGTAACGATCCGCATTACAGAAGCGGCAACTTTCTACATCCTCGTTCTCCTTGTAGTACAACATGCATCCGTTGCGACAACAATCTATCTTGTCGTACCCCAGTCCCAGTTGTCGGACCATCATCTTCGACTTGTAGAAGTTTTTTGGAAGCTCTTTTGATTCCTTCGGTAACACCTCCTTCATTAGTTGTGTAATCCGATCATAGCAAGTTTGTGGCAAGTTAAAATCGGACTTTTTGTTCAACAACCGCATCGTCACTGACAGTACGGAATATGGATCACAACCAGGATATAAAGAAGTTTCAGCATCCTGAAACATATCATAGAACTCCTTCGCCTCGGGATTAGGATCCTCCGGATCAAAATTAGGCCCTACCGCGTCGTACACCATATCTCGTGCAAGGTTCTGCACATCTCCATAATCAACGGAGCATTCGTCGTCATCGACGACAAAATCCGCTGCAGCATTATCATCAAAAGCATAAGTAGCAGTATTCGCAACCTGTCTTTCGGCATATAGTTCACCTTGCGATGACCACAGGCCGTAATCACGTACGAAACCCTTACGGGTCAAATGATCTCTTACACTTGCCACTTCTTCGTAACGTCTATTGCGACAATTACGACATGGACACTTGATTTTGTTACTGTCCATAAACTGAGCTTTGCTCATGGCATACTTAAGAAACACTTCCACGCCTGCCTGAAAATCGTCACTCACACCTATTCTGCTCTCGTGTTGTCGTTTGTACATCCATGTACGATCAACGAAATAACGATCCATCACAGATTAGATGTAAAAATCTGTATAGTAAGACAAACTAAACAGAATTAGTATATAATCATGTAACTGGTGGATCCGCTAGTATTCTAGCTCGAGAAGAGAAAAATCTAAATACAGTTGTTACTAATAGTTCGATACCGATAGTGCGATACCGATAGTGCGATACCGATACCGATACCGATAGTTCGATACCGATATTGCGATACCGATATTGCGATACCGATACTGATACCGATAGTTCGATACCGATAGCATGGTTTAAAGTATCGGCCGATACCGATCTGATACGGCCGATACCGATACGGTTTGGCATGTTTCGATCCGATACCGACCGATACCAAATATTGATCGATACCGACATTGGGGGTCTTTGTTCCGGTCAATTCGGCAAAACCAATCGGTAAGGGTGACTACTATTTCATATAATTTTTAAACTACTAAGAAATAACGCTGAAATACTTAAAATTATGCCTAAATGTATAAAATATATGTTTTTAAATGTAAATAATTTATTAATAATTATTTGTTTTCCGATACCAAAGTCCGATACTCCGATACGATACCGCCGATACTACCGATATCGCCGATACCAATACTCATAGGAATAGTCCGAAACCGATTCCGATACCGATATTGTGAACCTTGACCGATAGTGTGATACCGATACCGATACCGATACCGATAGTGCGATACCGATACCAAACTGAGTCAATCTATCTATTTCTAAATTGCAAGAGTCCACTTCTAGGATATGGTAGCTATATCCTAAATATCTAGTCTTTGTTCCGGTCAATTATTTGTTCCGATCCGATACCGACCGATACCAAATATTGATCGATACCATGTCTACAATCACACATTACACCCCAAGCCGTCCTGCATGCTAATAGGCATGGTAGGCCTGCCTTTCATTCCTCACTCTCTAAAGTACACATACACATATATATGTATATCACAGTTAGATGTATAGATATATACATCTATATAGAAGCACACAACTGACTTATGCAGATGAAGAACTCGCACTGTCCTTGACACAGTGAACATATACACCATGAACCCAAAATCCATATTCACATTTACTAATCCAAACACCACCAAACTAATGGATAACACCCAATATGGATAACACATTATTTAGCCAATATATAAACTCAGATGAATTTGATAAGCAAAGCCCCCCGCCGCTCCCGACCAAAGTCCGCCGCCCCAAGCCCGCCGCCCAGCCCCCGACGCCCCCACCCCAAGCCCGCCGCCCAGCCCCCAACGCCCCCGCCCCAAGCCCGCCGTCCAGCCCCCGACGCCCCCGCCCCAAGCCCGCCGCCCAGCTCCCGACGCCCCCGCCCCAAGCCCGCCGCCCAGCCCCCGACGCCCCCGTCCCAAGCCCGCCGCCCAGCCCCCGACGCCCTCTCCCCAAGCCCGAATGTCCCCAAGCCCGCCGCCCCCGCTGCCCCTACGTCGACACCGCGACACAGAGAGAGAGAGAGAGAGAGAGAGAGATCGAGAGAGAGAGAGAGAGAGAGAGGACGCCGACGCCGTTCACCGAAGCCGTGCGAGAGAGAGAGAGAGAGAGAGAAGAGAGAGATTGAATTTGGAGGGAATGCTAAAAGTTCTCTCCGCCTTTTCATTTAAGTCTGGAACATAAATTTAGCGACGGCATAGCGACTGCCCATAATGCGTCGCCAAGTACTCGCTATTATTGATTATCCGACTGAATATCCGTCGCTACGTAGTCGAAGATATGTTCCGCCAATTATCTACACAATTCCCGCCAAATAATAGACTACTTAGCGACGACTGGGGATCCGTCGCTATAATTCCGACAGTCTAGCGACGGACGTACGACCTTTCCTCCCCCTAAAATTAAAATTAAAAATGGCAAAGGCGTGTAGTCGGTACTCAGTCGCTGAGCGGCCACGACGCCGTCGCTAACACCGACGGAAAATTTTCGTCGCTAAATATCCGTCGCTAATTGAGTGTATTTTGGTAGTGTGAGAACAATTGGATAATAGAGACGAAATGCGAAGTATCCGCCATTTGTCGCGTGTCTAGTCACGATGTGTCACATAGACCCATTTGTCCACTCCCTCCAGTGAAATGACAAAATTTGTCGATCCAATAATAAATATTATACTGTTTCAAAATATATTGTCACATAAGTATATATATTTAAAAAATTATATATATATATATATATATATATATATATATATATATATATATATATATATATATATATATATATATAATGTATGTGCACAACTTTTTAGATGTGAGCATTCGGTTAATTCGGTTTAAACCGAACCGAATAACCAAAAATCGAATTGGACCGAAAACCGAATAAGTAAAAACGAAATCGAATTGAAATGATCTATAATTGAATCAAACCGAACCGAATTAAATCGGTTCGATTTTTAGTTTATTCGGTTTATTCAAATTTTTTGTTTATTTACGCATTTTGTTAATATATATAGTAACTAAATATACCTAGATATACTTAGTATATACCTATATATATTAATACCAATATATATATTCTACACACACACACACACACACACACACACACACACACACACACACACATATATATATATATATATATATATATATATATATATATATATATATATATATATATATATATTAGTATATACCTATATATATTAATACTGTCACGCCCCGAGTCGACAAACCGTTCGTCCCTGGAGTTATTTTGCCGATTCGATCGTCCTCGCTAAGGCGTGATGTCGTACGAGTCTGGAATTGCACTCGTACAAGACAAGAACGTTACGTTGCTTTTCATATTAATACACCAAGTTGAAACTTCACAAATCACATCAGAATATAAGACGCAGTATAGGAAGATAGAAATTTGCTTTTCATTCATAGCTTGCAACGAAGTGCAAGTCGTAATTACATTGGATGCCGTTGCGGCTACATTGATTGAAAACAGAAAGAAATACACTCGACAAGTTGCCTGAACTAACGCTTGCCGTTCCAAACATTCGCCCCTTTATACATAAGCCGTCGATTGAATTGGCTTCAAAATACTTCAGCATAGGAAGAGCTTCAAAACGCCTCTCCGTACTTCAGCTTCAGTTTAGTTTAGAGCGTCCGCCGCACCTGGGGAAATTGGGGGATGAGATTAGCACACTTGCTAAGTGGATGAGACGAACCCACTCGTCTAAACCGACGCTGATGGTTAAGATAGGCATGCTTTAGAGTTGTCTTTCTATTTAGAACTAAATGAATTTAGTTTATATCGATAGCCATCTTTGAATAATAAAGCATACAGTAAAACATAGCGATTTATCACATTTCTTACCACGGCCGTGCTCGTCCCTGCATAAAAACAGAGATAATATTTACTACCTGCATAAGACAATAGGTGAGCATGCTACTATCTTATATGCGCGGTCATTGATGTTACACATCACGTGGGACTATCTCAACGGCATTTCGGCCCGTTCAGTCTAGGTTGCAAGCCTGACTGACGGTCCCGCAATGCATCTGTGTCGAAGCACGATTATTTATTTCCCCTAGGTCGATTCGATTCCGATGTCCCGGATACCGATTCGAGAAAAATCAACTTGTGCACAAGCTGTCCATGACCATGCCAATGCGTGAACAGTTTAATATATGCAAACAGTTTTGTATAGCGCGGACAGTATTGAACGGCATTATCATTTTTTTCTAACTCATGCAACGATTCATTTTTCCCAAAGCCGTACTCTCGATTTAGCATCCCGTAGGCACCAAATTGTCCGAGGCATCATAACCCACGATCGACGTTTCATATTATTTTGCAGCACGTGAAATAGTCTATCTTTTTACTAGAACCTTAAACTTTCTGATTTATGTGATAAACTTGTATTTTTTCATAGTAGATTACTCTAAATCGATACGTTTTTCCCGAGTTCTTGACCTTAGTGGATTGGCATGCAAGCATCGTTCGATTTGAATGAATTCGAGAATTAGTTTACGGGACAGAATAGAAAAGAAGGGGCCGAACCACCCACCGATTACTTTGCTCGTGCCGATCGTCGAAGCGCTTCGCAACGTCAAGCTTTAGTTACGTGAGCTCCTGCAATGGCACCAACACTTTGTTAGGATTCCTTCTTTTTTCCTTGCTTCGAAATTTGAAGATTGCATCCAGAAAAACGATGCGAAATCACTTCATCAAAATCCAGCAGCAAAAGCTCCAAGAAAACGATACAGCGGTCCCGTCCCGTCGAAGGGACTCTTATATAGAGCTCACTCGCCGAGACGCAGCCCGCTGCATCTAGGACTTATTCCAACAGAAGTCGTTCCATTAGTTGGATCGATTCTCGTAACATCCGTCCAAATCGATTTGATCGATGCCGCAAGGTGTTATCGTTTACCAAGCTTAGCGATCGAGTCGGATGGCCATCTAAGTTCTCGGCCGATCCGACTCGGCGCAAGCATATTATGAAGTCCATCGCCTATCGAAAGCAGGGCGCTACATAATATACCCTAAGAAAAAGTTTCGTCCCGAAACTTAAGAACAAGGGTCTGACCTTAATTTAGACAAACAACGCAGGGTATTTCTCTTTCATCTCCGCCTCCATCTCCCACGTCGACTCTTCAACAGAATGGTTTCGCCAAAGCACGCGGACCAAAGACATCGACCGATTTCGTAGCACCTTCTCCTTACGGTCCAAAATTTGAATAGGCTCCTCCGAGTAAGGCAAGTCAATACGTAGCTCCAACTGATCGAAGCTAACCACATGACTTGGATCGTGCACGTATTTTCAAAGTTGTGAAACGTGGAAAACATCGTGCACATCAACCAAGGCAGGAGGGAGTGCGATCCGATAAGCAACCGTTGCAACTCGATCGATGATCTCGAAGGGGCCTACAAATCTCAGGCTCAACTTGCCTTTAACGTCGAACCGCATCACACCGCGCATGGACGTTACTTTCAGAAACACATGGTCCCCGACCAAGAATTCTAGCGGTCGTCGACGAAGATCTGTGTCACGCCCCAGAACCAGAATACTGGAGAGCGGGGACAGACATAGCCAGCTACGTATATTGAAATTGACTCCATCTCGCTATACGGTCACGGCTGTCTAGATACATGAGGGTTTACTACAAGCCAACAGTCTCCTATGGTCATGAACAAGCCTAGTGTCTCAATCACAAGCAAGTAAGTAAATGTTACAAGATGTATGATCATTAAATATACAATAATAAGGCATCCCAAATATTACATATTCAGCTGATCATGAAGCTAGTCGTTACAAAAATGTTAGGACTAGCAAGAGTTTAGTCATACATGATCAACCCTAGGATCTGTTAATCATGTTACAGCCCGTAGGCAGACAGTAAGTAAAGTACAATCGAGCTAAACAGGTGCCCGTCGGCTAAACGCCTCAAAAGAATATTTTTACAATAAAGTGGAAGATCAAAAATTAAACCCACTCGTTGCCAGGGTTCCGTCTAGTGGCCACCATCTGGCTGGAAGGTCGGTAGATCCTCTGAAGCTGCTCCGAAATCTGGCCATACAAAACCAGCTGGGTCAGACCCCAGAAAGAGCAAGTGCCACAAAGGAAGCTTCACTTAGGAACTAAAACCAGCAATCAGCACAATTATAAATAAAGGTAAGAACTGAAAATAAAGAAAATACAGCAGGATGATATACGACGAGATAACCATGGGACTATTCAGATAACCAAGTTACAACCCGTAAACCAAGCAAGGACTGGGGTTGTAACCCTTCGTCTGAACAGAACTTGGAATTCCCACCATTTATCGGTAAAATAAATACAAGCATTCTGGTCATTCAATAATCTGGAACAGGATCAGGGTAAGACTAGATTGGTTAGACTCCATCCAATCACTTCACGGCCAAGCAAGAATTACGGCTTGATACTTTAACTAACTAGGGTTATCACAGGCCTAGTTACTAGCAAGATGCAGTGAGATTACTCCACAGCCACAAGCCCTGCAGACCATCCAGGTTACCCGGGTTAAAAGATTTAGAGTTGAATTCAGGTGGGTACATCGTCCAGGAAACGAATGTACCCTTAGGTAGCTTGAAGGGCGCAACACATGACAGTGTGCTGGAAATGTGCCCTACTCGACGGCAGGCTACAGATCCCAAGGCGTGCCCAGGTAACAGGATTGCCTGTAACTGGAAGATCTCTTTATGACTAGTGTATTAATCTAATTATTAGCCTTAGTCCATTTCAGTGGGTACTCCTGACCGTGGTACTCAGGAGTCCCCTCCTAGATATGATGCAAGACAGGACTGGATCATTTGTACAAGCACAAACGCCCACGGTGTCCAGGATTAATTATACGGGTCATGTCATATCAGGTAGCCGTCGCAACAGCTATTCGAGATAATCATGTCAGGTAATCATGTCAAGAGTTTTGGTCAAGAGTGCGCCGCGACGGGCCACTATCAGGTCATGTCAGGTTAGTCATGTCAGGAGTGCACCACTACGGGTCACTGTCGTGTCAGGCTCAATTATCAATTCTAAACATATCAAATGAATTCATGCGGCTGAGAAGACACGGACACAGGAAGTCCATGCGGCTCAGGGGGATAAATTCATGCGGCTGAAGGGTATCAGTCGTATGCGGCCAGTGGTAGGGAAGGAGCATATGCGGCTTAGCCAGAGCACCACATGTGGCTGGGAAGATATGAGTCCATGCGGCTGGCGGGAAACCAACCTATGCGGCTGGCGGAGGGGGGAAAGGATCTTATGCGGCCAGCGGGGGAATGGATCTTATGCGGCCGAGAAGACACGGGTCCATGCGGCTGGGAAGGAGCAGGGGGTTTATGCGGCTCAATTCAGTTAGGAGAGAAGTCCATGCGGCTAGATCTGGGTTCTCATGCGGCTCGAGGATCAGGGCCTATGCGGTCCGCAAGTATTAGAGTCCATGCGGCTCACGGAGATGGACGCATATGCGGCCGAAGGGGAATGAGCCCATGCGGCTCAGGAAGTGAGATCCAGCCTATGCGGCTGAATCACATGCCGCATGAATTTTCATGCGGTCAAGTCAAGTCTAAGCACAGTTCATCTTCTCCAAATTTCTGAGAAGAAGGACACCATGAGAGCCAAGTTCCAAGCTCCATAACTCCATCATCCGGAGCCCAAATTCGAACTTCCATAGGTCAAAATAGGGTAGAACGAAATTCTCTACAACATGAAGCCATCAAAACTCGGAAATAACAAGATTAAGTAGATCAAAACCCAAGAAATCCGAAAATAAAATAAACTTAGATCTACAAGAATCTAGCCATGGAAATTAGAAATGCCAAGTTCTAAAGTGTTTTAGAATGTAGTAAGGAAGAGAATGAAGTAATAAAATTTGAGTTCCTTCATGAAGCAAGTTGCACTTGCCTAGACCTCTCTCTCCTCTCTCTGGTAAGTAAGAAAGTAAATGAGGAAGAAGAAGATGATAAATGAAGAGAGAGAAAGGAGAAGGGGTAATAAATATGAATGGTGGTGGTGGTAGGTAGGGGGTTCACCTTGGGTTCATCATGAACCAAAGCAAAACCAAGCCAAGCCGAACCAGCCCAAAGAAATAAACCAAGCCAAGATGCAAGCTAAACAAGGAATCATGCAATACAGAATAAAATACGTACACGTATTTCCAAAAATACATAATACGAACCACATGCATTATAATCTGCGTAGCTCTTTTGTCGACTTTGCGCGATACAGAGTCTATCTCGAATCAAGCGGACCTTTTCGACGGCCTGCTCCACCAGTTCCGGTCCAAGCACTTGTCGCTCTCCGCCTTCGTCCCAGCATATTGGCGAACGACACTTCCTCCCGTAGAGCGCTTCATATGGAGCCATCTGAATGCTCGACTGATAGCTGTTATTATACGCAAACTCCGCAAGCGGCAAATGCGTATCCCAATTAGTCTTTAGGTCGATCGCACACAGACGCAACATATCTTCTAAGATTTGATTTACCCACTCCGTCTGACCGTCTGTTTGAGGATGGTACTCAGAACTAAAGTTTAGTTTGGTCCCCATCGCCGCTTGTAGGCTCGTCCAAAAATGCGATAGGAATCGTCCGTCTCTGTTCGAAATTATTGAGGCAGATACCCCGTGTAGTCTAACAATTTTGTCAATGTAGATTTGCGCTAACTGATCGACGCTCCATCCTACTTTAATTGCGATGAAGTGAGCCGACTTGGTCAATCTATCAACAATGATCCAAATCGCATCATTCCCCCGCGGCATCTTCGAAAATCCTACAATAAAATCCATCGAGATGTTGTCCCACTTCCAATTGGGAACGGCAAGGTTCTGCAGCTCTTCGCCTGGCCTTTGGTGTTCCGTCTTTACTTGCTGACACGCCATGCACTGCGACACGAATGTAGCTACGTCTTTCTTCATGCCGTGCCACCAAAAATTTGTGCGCAAGTCCTTATAAATCTTGGTGCTTCCAGGATGTAGCGAGTACTTCGCATAGTGTGCCTCCGTCAGAATTTCTTTTCTGAGTTCGACAGTTTCAGGAATGCAGAGCCTTCCCTTTAGTCGCATCGTCCCGTCTCCGTCTTCCGCAAAGTCAGTCGCCCTTCCTGTTGAAATCAGCTCGCGCATCTTCTTCAGGAACGAGTCGTCCTTCTGTGCGGTCTTTATCTTGATAAGCAGGCTCGATCCTAACTTCAACTGAGCTAGGTGCAGGTATCGATACTCAATTCCGAGTTCGATACCCATCGCTTCAAGGTCTTGCCGTATCTCCTTATTTACGGCTAGTGTTCCCATAAACATTCTGCTAAGCGCGCGGCTACCACGTTTCCCATGTCCGACGTATACTCGATCGTTAGCTCGTAATCTTTTATGAGTTCGAGCCAACGTCGTAGTCGTAGGTTGATTTTTCGTTGCGTAAATAAGTATTTCAGGCTTTTATGATCTGTGTAGATTCTGTAAGCCACACCATAGAGATAGTGCCGCCAGAGTTTCAACGCAAACACGATCGCCGCCAACTCTAGGTCGTGCGTCGGGTAGTTTTTCTCGTGCCGCTTCAACTGCCGTGAGGCATAGGAGATGACTTTATCTCTCTGCATGAGTACGCACCCGAGACCAGTTCCCGATGCGTCGCTGAATATCTGAAAGCCTTCTGGACCGTCTGGAAGTGCAAAGATTGGAGCTGAGACGAGCCATTGCTTCAACTCTTGAAAGCTGGATTTACAGTCGTCACTCCATTCAAATACTACTTCCTTCTGGGTAAGGCGAGTCAGAGGTGACGCTAGTTTTGAAAAGCTTCGCACGAATCTTCGGTAGTAGCCCGCTAAGCCCAGGAAACTCCGAATATCGCTATCCGAGGAAGGTCGTTTCCAATCTACCACCACTTCAATCTTTTTTGGGTCCACCGCGACACCTTCGACAGAGATTACATGTCCGACGAATGTCACGCTACTCATCCAGAACTCGCATTTACTCTGCTTGGCATATAATTTATTTTCACGCAGAATCTGCAGTACCATCTTCAAGTGTTCTGCATGCTCTTCTCGGTCCCTTGAGTAGATAAGGATATCGTCGATGAACACGACTACGAATTTATCGATTTGGGGTCGGAAGACTCGGTTCATCAAATCCATGAAAGCGGCTGGGGCATTCGTCAAACCGAACGGCATGACTAGGAATTCGTAATGACCATATCGAGTGCAGGAGGCAGACTTCGATACGTCGTCGGACTTGATCTTCAACTGATGATAGCCTGAACGAAGATCGATTTTAAAAATACGGACACGCCTTGCAGTTGGTCAAATAAGTCGTCGATTCAGGGCAAAGGATACTTGTTCCGCACGGTCGCCTTGTTGAGTTCCCGATAGTCGATGCATAGCCGCATCGATCCATCCTTCTTCTTCAGAAACAGTACAGGAGCTCCCCACGGAGAGACGCTAGGGCAAATGAATCTGCGGTCTAGCAACTCTTGTAATTGCACCTTCAGCTCCTTCAGTTCTGTTGGAGTCATTCGGTAAGGCGCCTTTGATATCGGTCGTGTATCCGGAAAGGTGTCGATGCTGAATTCTATTTCTCGATCCGACGGCATCCCGGGCATCTCGTCAGAGAAAACGTCGGAAAAATTTGCCACAACATTAGTCTGCATTATGTTTGTATTATCCTTCCGCGTGTCTCGAACTGATGCCAAGTATCCCGTGCAGCCGGAACGCAGCATACGCCTCGCCGAGATTGCCGTCTTCGAGACCGTACCGCACGAATATGAGAACTCTGTCTCGCCAGGAAGACGAAACACCACTCTCTTCTCCGTGCACGCGATCGTTGCATGACAAGCGCCCAACCAATCCTTGCCCAGGATTATGTCGTACTCTTTGATGTCTATTACGACGACATCCAAGGATAGATTTCTTCCTCCGATGCAAATGTGGCCATCCCTGCAAATAAAGTTCGCAGGCATATCGACTCTCGACGGAGTGCTAACGCTAATATTCATATCAAGTGATTGTATGGTTATCTTATTTTTTTTCGCATAATCAGCAGATATAAAGCTATACGTCGCACCCGAATCGAATAGTACTCGAGCAAGTATATTCTTGTAGAGTAATATACCTGTTACAATAGTATCGGACATGAACGCCTCGTTCCGAGTTAAGGCATAAACTCGGCCTTGGGCTCCGTGGCGCTGATTCTGCGGGTTGACGGGCACCGCATTTGTACCTTGCAGTATCGACGCTTTGTGTTGATTCGGAATGTTCCTTGGTGGGTTATGTTGATTTGGAACTTTTTGCGGGCAATATGTAACTATATGGCCTACCTCGCCACATTTGTAGCAAGATCTCGTGACGCAATCGGCGGTTCGGTGCCCACGCCTACCGTACCTGCTGCAGTGTTGTCCGCCATGTCCCCGGTTATCAAATGTGTTCGGACGTTTTGATACTCCCGATCCCCCGGCGTAATTAGGATGCTTGTTGAAGTGGTTACAGATGCCTCTGTGCGACATACGGCCAAAGATACGCTCACTATCGAGAGCGGCATTGTAGGATTCACGGTATGTTCGGCACCTTTGATTCATGACGTCCCTTCGCAGTTCGTCATTTAGGCCTTGTTGGAAGCGTTCACACCATGCTTCTTTGTGGGACAGGAAGGTGCCGACAAACTTTGCCAGCTTTGAGAAGCTCAAGTCATAATCGTCGACAGGCATATTTCCCTGTCGCAGCATCATGAACTCGTCTTCTTTTTGACGACGGACGGCGCGAGGAACGTACTGTTCGAGGAAAGCTTTCTTGAATATTTTCCAAAAAATCGTGGCATCTGTATCGGCTTCGTAGATTTCCTGCTTCTTAGCTGCCCACCAGTCGTAAGCCCTCAGTTGCAGTTGTAACGCCGCACAAGTTACCCTGTGGGACCCTTCATTTCTAAGCAGATTATATATGTCCTCAATCTCCGCGAGCCATCCCACGATCACATCAGGCTCTGCTCAGCCGTTGAATTTAGGTGGATTCATCTTGCGAAACTCCTTTGCCTTGAACAAGGAAGAAAAATTTATCATTTGCGGTTGAGCTTCTTCTTCCTCGTCTTCTTCTTGATCACCTTGCTTCTCCTCGGGTACCATGTCCGTTGCCTTGGTATTATCCGCCATCTTGCTCACTATCTGAGTCAGGGCGTTCGTCTGCTTCTGCTGCGCATCAAATTGGGCTTTGAATTGCATTTGAAGCTGTTATTGCTGCAGTTCCATCAACTGTAGCATTTTCTCCATTATCGTCTCGCTAGGGCCAGTACTCTTTGTGCTCGACGTACTATCCACGATTTGGGTTGTTGTGCCGAGATTTTTCTTATCTCGCTTAGTCATTCCTACAAAACAGTGTAAAACCGTTAGTATTTTTTTCAAAAATATCTACGGGCTTATGTATGGAACTTTTATTTCACGCAGCATATCGACAAGCATTCAATCGAGCCATCCCAACGAACATTCCAACAATGAAATATCTTTCGAAAATCCGAGAAAACATAACTGTGCTCTGATACCAATTTGTCACGCCCCGAGTCGACAAAGAGTTCGTCCCCGGTGTTATTTTGCCGATTCAATCGTCCTCGCTAAGGCGTGATGCCGTACGAGTCTGGAATTGCACTCATACAAGGCAAGAACGTTACGTTGATTTTCATATTAATACGCCAAGTTGAAACTTCACAAATCACATCAGAATATAAGACGCAGTATAGGAAGATAGAAATTTGCTTTTCATTCATAGCTTGCAACGAAGTGCAAGTCGTAATTACATTGGATGCTGTTGCGGCTACATTGATTGAAAACAGAAAAAAAATACACTTGACAAGTTGCCTGAACTAACGCTTGTCGTTCCATACATTCGCCCTTTTATACATAAGCCGTCGATTGAATTGGCTTCAAAATACTTCAGCATAGGAAGAGCTTCAAAATGCCTCTCCGTATTTCAGCTTCAGTTTAGTTTAGAGCGCTCGCAGCACCTAGGGAAATTGGGGTATGGGATTAGCACACTTGCTAAGTGGACGAGACGAACCCACTCGTCTAAACCGACTCTGATTGTTAAGATATGCATGCTTTAGAGTTGTCTTTCTATTTAGAACTAAATGAATTCAGTTCATATCGATAGACATCTTTGAATAATAAAGCATACAGTAAAACATAGCGATTTATCGCATTTCTTACCACGGCCGTGCTCGTCCCTGCATAAAAACAGAGATAATATTTGCTACCTGCATAAGACAATAGGTGAGCATGCTACTATCTTATATGCGCGGTCATTGATGTTACACATCATGTGGGACTATCTCAACGGCATTTCGGCCCATTCAGTCTAGGTTGCAAGCCTGACTGACGGTCCCGCAATGCATCATTGCCGAAGCATGATTATTCATTCCCCCTAGGTCAATTCGATTCCGATGCCCCGGATACCGATTCGAGGAAAATCAACTTGTGCACAAGCTGTCCATGACCATGCCAATGCGTGAACAGTTTAATATATGCAAACAGTTTTGTATAGCGCGGACATTATTGAACGATATTATCATTTTCCTCCAACTCATGCAACGATTCATTTTTCCCAAAGCCGTACTCCCGATTTAGCGTCCCATAGGCACCAAATTGTCCGAGGCATCATAACCCACGATCGTCGTTTCATATTATTTTGCAGCACGTGAAATAGTCTATCTTTTTACTAGAACCTTAAACTTGCTGGTTTATGTGATAAACTTGCATTTTTTTAGAGTAGATTACTCTAAATCGATACGTTTTTCCTGAGTTCTTGACCTTAGTGGATTGGCATGCAAGCATCGTTCGATTTGAATGAATTCGAGGCAAGGAATTAGTTTGCGGGACAGAGTAGAAAAGAAGGGGCCGAATCACCCACCGATTACTTTGCTCGTGCCGATCGTCGAAGCGCTTCGTAACGTCAAGCTTTAGTTACGCGAGCTCCTGCAATGGCACCAACACTTTGTTAGGATTCCTTCTTTTTCTCTTGCTTCGAAATTTGAAGATTGCATCCAGAAAAACGACGCGAAAGCACTTCATCAAAACCCAGCGACAAAAGCTCTAAGAAAACCATACAGTGGTCCGGTCCCGTCGAAGGGACTCTTATATAGAACTCACTCGCCGAGACGCAGCCCGCTGCATCTATGACTTATTCCAACAGAAGTCGTTCCATTAGTTGGATCGATTTTCGTAACATCCGTCCAAATCGATTTGATCGATGCCGCAAGGTGTTATCGTTTACCAAGCTTAGCGATCGAGTCGGATGGCCATCTAAGTTCCCGGTCGATCCGACTCGGCGCAAGCATATTATGAAGTCCGTCGCCTATCGAAAGAGGGGCACTACATATACCAATATATAAATATATATATATATATATATATATATATATATATATATATATATATATATATATATATATATATATATATATATATATATATATACTACCTAGGTATATACTAAATAAAGTTTCAACACGAGCTAACACTTGTTCGGCGGCTAAATGCCTCAAAGAATAATTTTACAATTAGAGCGGGAGAGCAAAATAAACCCACTCGTTGCCAGGATTTCTTCTATTGTTCACCATCTAGCAGGAAGGCTGGAAGATCCTCGGGTGCTGCTCCAAAATTTGGCCATACAAAACCAGCTGGATCAGACCCCAGAAATAGCAAGTGCCACAAGGGAGGCTTCACTTAAGAACTAAAACCAGCATGTTAGCACATAAAGACATAAATGATAACGAAAGACATGAGTTAGAAAAAATATGGTGATAAACGATAAGATAACTAAAGAACTATTCCGGTAACCAAGTTACAACCGTAAACCAAACAAGGACCGGGGTTGTAACCATTCACCTGAACAGAACTTAGTCTCTAACCAATTATCGATAAAGCGAAGCATAAACAGTAACGTGCAGAAGTAACCATGTACTGGCCTTGTCTAGACAAGACTAGACTGTTTCACTTAACAAAATGCCTAAAAATTGGCTTTTGAAAGAAAACAAGAAAAAGTACCAAAGTACAAATTGTTCTGGAAAGTATTGCTATGGAAGTCTGATCTGAGAGCGATCACTTTGTTCCTCGGACCATATGATGATGATGAAGAAAACTGCTTGAAGAAGACGAACAATCGGAAGAACTAAGTCACCGAAAAGGTATCGAGCAACGGCACTGATGGCACAGTCGAATGCTTTCTTGCTTTGCTTCATCTTGTTCTTGAGAAAAAGTTGAAGAAATGCTTCTGGGAGTATCACTCTGAAAGTATGAGTTTTCTCAGAATCTCCTCTCCTGTATCTCTATTGGTCTCTTGATGTTCTCTGTGTTGAAAAATAAGTCTATTTATAGACTAGACCCTTTGTGCGTAAAAAGCAACAAAATCGGGTCTCTACGCGAGTAACTGTCACCCACGATGTAAATCATTCTCTACACACGGTGACACGTGTCCCATGTAGAGTTTTGATCTCTACGCATGGTGACACGTGTCTCACTACTTCAATAAAATGGGGAGAGCACGTACACATGTTCCTCGATAAGTGTGGCAGAAAAACCACGTAAGCAAACCACGTTCTCATGTAGCCAGGAAAGCTCAGGCGTAAAAATGACCCAAAATATACTTCCTGCGTAAAGTAGCAGACTGGCGTAAAATAGCCCAAAAATAAACTTTTCGCGTAAGGTGACTAAAAATAGCCTTGAGCGAAAATTAGCTCAAATAAACTTTACGCCCACAAAAACCTTAAGCGTAAAAAGCTCAAATAGCCTTCGTGCGTAAAAGAAGCCGTCTTCTGGACGTAAAGTAGCCCATCTGCACACTAAACGACAAGCTTTGGGCTTGGTGAAACGATCTCCTCGGCTTCTATGTACTGTTGTCAGAAAATCATTCTGTCAGATCAAATCACTCGCATTAAATGCAGCCTGACAGTCTGTCGTCCACGCGTAAAAGTGGAGGATAACTCTCGCGTAAAAGCTTCTCGCGTAGAGAATAGCTTGCGTAGAGAGTAGCTCGCGTAGAGTCTGAGTTTGACTCAGTTTGAATTGCGTAAAGTTCTCAACTTCTTTGACTTGGTCTTTGAAGTATTTTTTTACGCTCCTACAAGACCCCCTTCAAAGTTTTCAAATTACTTTCAAAATTTGAAATACTTTGAACAGAAGCGTAAAATTAGGGATTTCAACAGTCTGCGTAGAATTTGGGATACCCAACGGTCATCCGCGTAAAGTTTGGAGTATCCAACCGTCAGTGTAAAATCCGAGAATTTGAACCGATTTCAAAATCCTCTATAAATAGAGTTTTTCGAGCAGAGAGAGAACTTTACTCTTTCGAATTTTCAATCTCTGTATTCTCTTCTTCATCCTTCATACTCTCGTTTCGACTCGATGGCCCCCAAGAGCAAGACCGCCGCCGGCAAGGGCAAGAAGCCCGCTGTTGATTCATCGTCGGCCGACCGCGCGAAAACTTCCGTCCTATCATCAACGACACCCCAACAGAGCAACCCCGTCGTGGCTCTGGCAATGAAAGGTAAAGCACTGAACTTCGGCCGCGAGTTCGTCGAAGAAGAAGACCCAAGCTTTTCACGCCCACGTTATGCGTGTCAGCGTAGAAACTGAGATAATTAAATACGTCCACGTTATACGTGTCAGCATAAAATTAAGAACATACGCCCACGTTTATACGTGCCAGCGTAAATTTCGAAATACGCTCACATCAACATGTGCCACCGTAAAAATTAGAATACGCTCACGTCAACACGTGCTAGCGTAAAAATTAAAATACGCTCATGTCAACACATGCCAGCGTAAAAATTAGAATACGCTCACGTCAACACGTGCCAACATAAAAATTAAAATACGCTCATGTCAACACATGCCAGCGTAAAATTCACAATACGCTCATATCAACATGTGATAGCGTAAAAATTAAAATACGCTCATGTCAACACATGCTAGCGTAAATATTAAAATACGCTCACGTCAACACGTGCCAGCGTAAAATTAAGATACGCTCATGTCAACACATGCTAGCGTAAAGTTCTCAATACGCTCACATCAATATGTGCCAGCGTAAAATTAAGATACGCTCATGTCAACACATGCTAGCGTAAAAATTAAAATACGCTCAAGTCAATACGTGCCATCGTAAAATTCATAAGTGAAAAGACTTTGTGTAAAACAAATAACTTTTACACTTTAAAAGTTTTTATCAACTTTAATAAGTGTAAAGTTTACATAGTCAAAGTCTTTTATCTTTATGCGTAAAACTCAGACCAAATCATCTGCATAAAAATTTTAAATTAGATTTTCACTAACTTGAGTTTTTTTCTTTTTCTTTTGACAGTGGATTTGCAAATTCACCCACTTGCAGAAATATTTGGCTCATCAGCTGGTATGGTGGGCTCAAATTATTTGGAGAACCTGTCCCACGTGGAGTTTCCCCAGTCGAATTCGGAATATCCTGCAGAGAGAGCACAGCTGATAGCTGCTCAAGGGGACATAATGCTGCTGTCCATGGTAAATGGGAAGTGTTGACATCGCTATTTGCAAAGCCAGCTTTCTTATTCGGGAATGCGATAGATTTCAAATCACAAACACACCCCAAGAAGGAGGCTTGGGTGTTGAAGTTTGGAGATAGAGCAATGTACCTCCCTGACATGGATAGAGATTATCCCTTGCTGCTTTTATCCATGCCACCCATCCCCGAAAGATGCTATGGAACCTAACTCCCAGCAGTCATGGTAGGCCAGGAAGGATTATCTTCAAGAGGGATAGAGCAAATGACATGGGCTACCACACCAGCACTCCCAGTGGCGGTGTTGTCCCCTTCTCCGGTCTCTTGCCAGGATTCACTCCGAGTGAGGATTCCGCTCTGATTCAGCCAGTGCAGACCCAAATGTTCATTAATAAGTTCATAAGGGCTGCAGTATTATATCCCCAGGCCAACCCCAGGCTACCAGGGTTAGGGGTGAGTATTCGGTTTATTCGGTTCCAACCGAACCGAATAAGCAAAAACCAAATTAGACCGAAACCGAATAAGCAAACCGAAACCGAACCGAATTGGTCAATAACCGAACCGAACCGAATTAAATCGGTTCGGTTTTCGATTTATTCGGTTTTTGGGTTTTTTTTGTTAATATATATAATAACTATATATACCTAGATATATTTATTATATACCTATAGTATATACCTATATATACTTAGTATATACCTATAATTAATATATATATATATATATATATATATATATATATATATATATATATATATATATATATATATATATATATAATATTATATATATATATATATATATATATATAAAAACTAAATTTTCTTATTCGGTTTTCGGTTTTGGACCGAAACCGAAACCCAAAACCGAAACCGAAACCGAATAAGAAAATCTAGTATTTTCAAAACCGAAACCGAACCAATTTTTTTTAAAACCGAACCGAATCTCTTATTCGGTTCGGTTTTCGGTTCAAAACCGAATAATGCTCACCCCTGACCAGGGTGGCTAACTCCTTTTAACCAGAACTGGATTCAGATTAGTGTTTGGATTATGAGAAACTTCCAGACGGAGCTAAAAGACATCGGCCTGTATGAAGCAGTGGCCTCCACTTGTCAGGGTATACCACCGAACAGTAATTTATTCATGGCTCTGATGGAGATATATATCAGTTCCACAGGAACTTTTGCGACCCCAAAAGGTAAAATGGGTCTCGCACTCCACGAGATGCAATTCATCTCCAAGCTGCCAATGGAGGAATCCCCATATGAAGAGTATGTTCCCTCCAACCGGGAACTAGCAGAAATAAGGGAGAAAAATCCTCAATTGGTTGAGGTATATGAAGAGTTGATGTGCCATTACATGATCTGCACTACCATGCATGAAAGTGGATCTCATCTGGCGTACATCAACAAGTGGATAACATATCTCTTTTACCATAAGGATAAGATATCCAAAGATGATAAAGAAAGATTTCAGGAGAATAAGGCTCCAACCATCAACACTGGTTCAACAATCCCTACTGATAAAATACGGGATATGATGGTTGGTTACAAATTTTCGAACAAATATTTGTCCACCAAGACTGGGGAGTTCTCTGCAGGAACCGAAACCTTGAGTTTCCTCAGATATGGCAGCCAGAAGATCTCCAAGAAAGCCTTGCTGGTAGGCTTTCTTACTCTGTGGTTGAGGAGATAGGTTGTACCGGAGACCGGTACAGTTGATAGAATCCACCGAAACGTGCTATGTCCAGCGGTACTTTTGGTGTTCAAAGTTAGAATCAACCTGCTATCGGCAATGGTGTGCCGAATAAACGCAGGTTTGAGGATTTTTGGTGAGGAATTAATTAACAATGCTCCTCACCGGAACGTATTCCCTAGGGTAGAAATGCCCACCGGGCCCTGGAGATGATGTGGAGGTCTTCCTCCAGAAGTTCAGCAAAGCTACATAGACTGCTACTACAGTGGCAGATACCATAGCAGTATTGAATTATTCTTATGGTTGGAACTTTTTCTGTACCCGGCCACCAGTTCCAGCCGACTGCTTCGACGTACAATTTGAAGATGAAGTTGAAGGAAGAACTCTATTGTCAGCGCCAGTTTTTAGATGGCTATAGTGCATCAGACCCTCCCATCTGATGTACAGAAATGAAGACAACTGCGCGTTTGAACCGTATCTACCAAGTCGGTTCGCTCGCCAATTCGGATATGACCAACTTCATGTTGGCAATCCTTCCACCAGTTTTCGTCATTATGGGAAGCTGATTGATGGTGTAAGAGGCTGGAGATATTTTAGCACTGCCTGTACCGGTGCCAAATTTCGAATATCGACTGCTACAAACACCACCGAGCTACGTATACTTCAGACGTATGCTCGCTTTTACGCTTCTATCCGTTCCTTCGCCCATGGCTACAATATGAGAGGTAGTCTAAGATGGCCCAAGGAAAGGAATGTTGAAGAGCCAGTCAGGGTACAATCAGACATACCTGACGACGCTGCTGTTCCAGATGCGTATCTGGAAGTAATCCCAATGGGAATGGGGGAAAAAGCTGCGGAACCTATCATTATTGGCAAGACCCGAAAACGGAAACAAGGTGCAGCTGCCACTCTTCTAGAGAAGACCCCGGAAAAGAAGAAGAAGGTTACCACCAAAGGGCCTTCTAGACCAAGAGCCGTTACCCCAGAAATTGATATTCCAGTCGAGGAGCCGCAACATGTTGCATCTTCTTCCGCTCATCCTGGAGAAGGGTCCTCGACCTCCCATCCAGCAGCGTCAATGGAAGCGGTAACGGTCCTATCTCCGGGACGTCTCAGCTCAGCACTTCATTTGACTTTGCCACAAAAGGCACAAGTTGTTGAGGATGTCGCTCCAGTACATACTGTTGATCGAGAGCCCATCCCATCAGATGAACCAGCTATTAATTTTGACGATGATGACTGGGATGGAGACTATGACGCGTACTTGGTACGTCCTACACCTACTCCAGGTAAATATAAATTATACAAAATCTATACAAAATTATGATATTTTGTATATTAACTTATTTTGTTTAATTTTTGTAGGTGTTATCATCACATCAAAGCTTGTGGCTCCTCCTCCTCCTCCTCAAGAAGACATTTATGAGGAAAATGCAGAGTCTGAGGAAGAGGAGTCTACTTCAGAAGAAGAAGATGCTCAAGAAGAATGCCCTCAATCTATGGAGGTACAACAAGAGCCAGAGGTGCAGGCTCAGCTAGAATTGTCCCTTCCTGCTGAGGGCAATGATAAAGAACAAACTGCAGTAAAACCTACTGTAGATGATAAAGAGGCTACTGAGGAAGAAGTAGACTTCAATGAAGAATCAGTTGTAAAAGGACTTATTACAACTAAAATACTTGAAAAGACTGCAGAGCCGATTGTCGAAGAAGGTGATGAAGGCATTGTCAAATCATCAACTGAAGCTGGGGACGTTGAAATAGCATCCTCTGCTATTGCTACTGCTTCAGAAAAAGTTCTTGAAGAGACAATGCCCGAACTGGAATCAGTTGCCAAAACTACCATTCCATCCACAACAATTACCGCCACCGAAACTCAAGTAGTTTCGACTTCAGAACTGGCTGGAGTAACAAATGTTGAAGACACTGTCCCTGAAGCTCCTAGGGATCAATTGGCCATAGTAACAACGACAACAACGGCTTCATCTCAGTCTGCTACTAAGGCAACATCTGCTCCTAGTCTTTAGAGAAGAGATCTGGTAGACATCGCCGCAACGTCGAGCTCAAGTACAGAAATGAATCTCTTAGTTGAGATTCATACTGATACTTTTTACAAGACTCTGGTGGCTCTGATCAAAATGGTCCTGAATAAGGGCCTCAGTTATGAAAGTCTGAAGGCGGCGATTGCTCTTACTATCAGAAATGTCGCCATGTTCAATGATGTAACGAGAGCAGCGACATTGGAGAAAGTCGTGGAGGGACTTGAACAACCCATCAAAGAATATCTAAAGCTGTCAAGTGAAACCACTGAAAGTCTGATCCAAGAGGAGTATGACGCTTTATCAGCTAAATACCTTGCTCGGGAAACGACTTTCAATGAAGCCCTCCATGATTACAGCATCAAGGTGGCAAAAAAAAAGGCTTTTTTGAATGAAGCGAAGCCTCAACTGGAGATTCAGAGAGAGGCTTATGAAGCTTCGAATATAAGAATTCATCAACAGAATGATAGAATTTGCGAAGTCAAGGCTGAGCTGACTCGCTTAAAGGCGGAGAGGGAGCAGATGATCATAGCTCGGGACCAGCAGCTAACTCAGAGCTCAATTTTGGAGGAACAAGTCTTCGGAGCTGAGGCTACCATCAAAACCCTAAACGAAGCCAAGGACAAGATGATAGTCACTTTTGCTGGACTTTCTCACATCTGTATTCCCGAAGCTCGACGCTCCGTAGCTACTAATAATGTATTGAGCTCTCGTGAAAAACGTCTAGCGGAGCTACAAAAATTTCTTAAAGATGTCTCTACTCCGCCTTAGGCAAAATAAAGAATTTTTGTAACCTTCTATCTTTTCATTCTGTAATGTTTACAAAAATGAATAAAATATTTGTTTTGTGATCCTATCATTTATTTTGTAATTTAAACAATAGGTATGAGATAGAAAACACTTATCAGAGGTAATATGGACATGACAAGTCTTCTAAACTCAATAAATTATATCTATCCAGAGGTAATATGGACATGATAGATAATGAATCTTTTTTCTATTTAGAGTATATGATACTATCAGAGGTAATATGAACATGACAGATCGTAACAACTCAAAGAAAAATAGATTAATATATATTCAGAGGCCAAAAGGACATGATAGATAGAAGAAGAAGTAGACTTAATATTTATTCAGAGGTCATGAGAACATGATAAATAATAAATCTCTTTTTTTTAATCAGCTGGTAAAACAGAAGATCGAAATTTTCTTTTAGAAAGACAAATGATCAGCTTAACCAAACATTGGTAGCTGGGGAATAAAGAAGAAATTCAAACATAATATTTTTTCAAGAATTTGCCATTGATCGACATCATAAGCAAATCTCCATTAGGTTTAGACAACCTATAGGCACCATTGGAGAATACCGACTCGACTACATAGGGACCTTCCCATTTTGCTTGGAATTTTCCTTTACTTTTATGAGTCATCACCATCGGTCTTCGAACAGCTAGAACTAGCTCACCGACTTTAAATACCATCTCTTTAACTTTACGATTGAAAGTTCGAGATATGCGAGCTTGATAAAGCTCAATGTGTTGTTGCGCTTGAAGACGCTTTTCGTCCAATCCTTCAAGTTCTTGAAGTCTTAACCGATCATTATTCTCTGTAGTAAGCTCATTAGCAATGGCTATTCTAAGAGATGGAATCTGAATTTCCAGTGGAAGAACAGCCTCACATTCGTAAACCAGTAAAAATGGTGTAAAACCAGTAGGAGTTCGGACTGTTGTTCGGTAAGCCCATAAACATTCTCCAAGTTTCTCATTCCAATCACGTTTATTAGAAGAGACAAACTTTTTGAGAAGTTTAATGATTGTCTTGTTGAAAGCTTCGGCCAAACCATCAGCAGCTGGATTATAGGCCGTAGAAGCTAGATTTTGGACCCGATTCTTGTCACAGAATCGATAAAATGCCTGACTGGCAAATTGTGGTCCATTATCATGAATTATCCGTCGGGGAATCCCAAAGCGATAAATGACATGGTGTTTGATGAAACTAACCACATTTGATGTTTTTACTTCAACAAGGGAAATAGCTTCCGCCCATTTAGAGAAATAATCGGTTATAGCCAATATAAACCGATGTCCTTTGACAGAAGGAGGATTAATTGGACCAATAATATCTATGTCCCAAGCTTCGAAAGGCCAAGAAGCTGCTGTAGGATGTAAGAATTCAGATGGTTGATGAATAAAATCAGCATGAATCTGACATGCTTTACACCGTCTAGCATAATCCACAACGTCTGCTATCATGGATGGCCAATAATATCCCATTCTTCGAATACGGTCCTATAATTTCGGACCCGGTTGATGGGCACCACAGACACCATCATGAGCTTCACAGAGTGTTTGTTTAGCTTCACTCTCAGAGAGAAAATGCAGCAAAAGTCTGTCATAAGAACGACGATATAACATATGTAAGGAAGAATCATAATAGAATCGAAATGAACGTCTCTTGACTGATGCAGCTTCTTCTGGATCTTCAGGTAAAATCCCATGGACCGCATAATCAATGAATGGACTTCTCCAATCCCTTTGTTGAGAACTTGATTCTATAGTATAACTCTGTTCAATATGCAAGTTATTTTTTACACAGAATAAGTCCATATCCAACAAAGTGATGGTATTTTGTCTTCTAATTGGAACAACTAAGTCTGCAGCTAAACTAGCAAGAGCATCAGCTTCCAAGTTCTGAGAACGTGGTACGAATTCGATGAAAAATTCTTTGAATGAAAGGACCAATTCGATTACCACTTGATGGTAAGGAATGAGGTCAGGATTTCTGACTTCATATGTCCCTCTGACCTGATTAACAATCAGTTGAGAATCTCCATAAGCTTCCAGGAACTCGATGTCTAATTGTTTTGCTACTTAGAGACCAATCAGCAAAGCATTATATTCTGCCACATTATTGGAGCATGGTTCATTAAGAGAATAAGCACGGTATATGACCATTTTGTCAGGAGAGACTAGCACGATGCCTGCTCCAGAGACAATATTGCCTTTAGGTCCAACCCATGATGCTCCATCAAAATATAGTTGCCAAATGTCATCCTTTAAAGTCATGTTGCAATCCACAACTTCATCTGGAATGACCTCATATAGCTTCGATGTTTCAGGTATAGGGTGAGCTGCAAAGAAATCAGCTAATGCTTGGCCATTGACTGATTTTTGAGGTACATAGACCATATCATAAGGAGTGAGCAACGTCGCCCAGGTGGCTAACCTGGAGTTAAGAATGCTCGATTTTCTCATCAATACCCAAATAGGATTTATTCTGGAGATGACATGAATAGTCTGTCCTGACACATAATGTCGTGTCTTTTGAATAGCAAAAACTAAGGCCAGACATTCTTTTTCCACAGGAGTGTACCTATGTTCAGCTCCGACCATCATTCGGCTAAGATAATAAATTGTCTGTTCATGTCCCATATCACTTTTCTGTGCAAGAAGAGCACCAAGGGAATGATCTAAGGCTCGAACATATAGCAAAAATGGTCTTCCCACAACTGGGGGTACCAAAACAGGTGGATTTGTAAGATATTGTTTGATGTCATTGAAGTCTTTCTGACATGCTTCATCCCAGACAAATGATACACCTTTCTTTAATAAACGGGAGAAAGGTTGACATCTTCCAGAAAGATTGGACATTTTCCAGAAAGATTGGATATAAATCTCCTGATATAAGCAATGCGACCTTGGAAACCACGAAGTTCTTTTAGATTACGTGGAGGACGCATTTCAAGAATCGCTTTGATTTTGTCAGGATCAATATGGATACCTTGAAAAGTGATGACAAATCCCACTTGCCACTGGAAACCCCTAAGAAAGACTTAGTAGGATTCATCTTCAGTTGATGTTGGCGCATCACCTCAAATACTGTCTTCAAGTCTTGAATGTGATCATCTTTTGATCGACTCTTGACAGCAATATCATCTACATAACATTCAACTGTTTTCCGTAGATGTTCTTGAAAGATGCTGCTCATGGCCCGTTGATACGTAGCACCGGCATTTTTCAGTCCGAACGGCATAACCGTATAGCAGTAAACTCTAAGGGGTGTACGAAAAGCGGTATGCTTTTCGTCTCCTGGATGCATCTTAATTTGATTGTATCCTGAAAATTCGTCCATGAAAGACATGCGTTCAAAACCACATGTGTTGTCTATCATGACATCGGTAATCGGAAGTGAAAATTCGTCTTTTGGACAAGCTCCATTAAGATCTCGAAAATCTATGCAAACTCGAACTTTTTCATTCTTCTTCATAACAGGAACAATGTTGGCAACCCAATCTGGGTGTTGTTCTTCACGAACAAAGCCACATGTGATCAGCTTTTTGACTTCTGCTTCAATTGCGTCCATCATATCTGGTCGAAAACGCCGCTATTGTTGTTTCATAGGCTTGGCATTAGAAAGAATATTGAGTTTATGAGTAGCTACTTTAGGATCTAAATCCGACATATCCTCATAACTCCATGCAAAAATATCGATATATTCTTTAATCAGCTGTATCAACTCTTCCTTTTCATCTTTAGAAAGATTTTTACTGATGAATATCGGCTTGGATGTAGTTCCATCTCCGACATCAATCTGGACAATTTCATCCTCTGTAGGTGGCTGTCGTTGTTCAAAACGAAGCTCCCATTGAGTGTCCATTTGTTGTGTCCAAGGGTCATTCTCAAATGGTTCTGATTCACCATCAGTTTAAACCATGTTAACTGAGAATATACACTCAGATTCATCATAATAGTCTCCCTCAGAATATGAGGATTGTAAAAAACTGGAAGAACATTCTTCTTCCATATTTTTCCTTGCACGTGTGGGATGTATCCGATTCAACGAATTAGATTTCTTTCGAATCTGAGGATTGTAAAGAACTGGAAGAAAATTCTTCTTGTATATCTTCATTAAACATGTGGGACGGATCGTATCCCAACCTATGCCGAGTTTTCTGGTAAAATGGATCACCACATAATGGTAACCGTCTACCTTTGCCTTGATTGAGACCCTGCATAGTCTTCAAATCATATCCCATATTCTGGATAATCTTGAGAGATTGTTGACTATATTTGTCAATTCGGATTCTTTCTTTATCTTTATCTCTAAGATCATCTATCAGAATAACAGGGATATTTCTAGTCAGACCAAACACAATTTGGCGCTTGTTTTTCTTATCAGACGGAATCACGAAATAAGATTCTTCGTGACGTCTATAAGTTACACAAGCTTGTGATAAAGCGACTACAGGAAGAAGATATGGAGAAGATGTTAGGAACCTTTGAGCATAAGGTCCAACATCGACATGAGGAGGAAAGGAATTTTTCTTATGGTCAATGTATAAGGTTTTTTCTATATTTATGTCATTTTTATGATGACTTTGATCATCAGAAGATAAAGTCATTCTTTCAATAAATTTGACAGCCATGTACTCCAAAAGAAAATCTTTATTGATATTAGAAAGTACAGAATGATCAATATTTACATCATTTATAATTTGACTACTACGCTTCGGATTGATCATTAACGGACCGTCATCCGTCTTCTGCGTAGACTTGCAAAGGTTGATGATCAGTAGTGGTTCTGGATCATTCGTACGAGAAGTACGTCCCTTGACCTTGATTATAAGAGGTTGAACTGGCTCTTGGCTGGAATACTCGCTGATTCCTCAGATGAAGCCCGAGTTCTTCCTTTAACCTTGATCACCAAAGGTTGATCATTGACAGGTTGGGGTTGGATTCGGCCTTTGACTTTAATCTTCAAAGGTTGCTCTTCCGGAGGATCTTCATTGACAGATTGATCTTCGGCAGGTGATCGATCTTCGGCCATTTTCGATATCTCCTTCACATGCTCCTGTTTGTAGAGTATTGAATCAGAGAAATATACTTCAACACCCTTAAAGGGATTGATATCTACAAATTCGGTCTTCACGACCCCTTGAGAATCCACGTACTTGAAGCATTGGTGGAGAGTTGAAGGCACAATGTTATGCTCATGTATCCACGGTCTTCCAAGGAGGATGTTGTAAGATACATCTGAGTTGATAACATAAAAGGTCGCCATAGTTCGAAGATCACCAATTTGAATCTTCAGACGAATCTTCCCCAGTGGTTTACTCTTTCCAGAGTTGAAACCAACTATTGTGGTACTAGTATAAGTCAAATCACTAGTAGGGATCCTCAAAGGTCGTAGCATACTTTGAAGAATTATACTAATTGAAGACCCAGGATCGATGTAAATCCTGTCAATTTCTGTAGATTCAATATACCTGGTGTAGCACAGAGGTCTGTCATGCTTGTTATGCTTCAGCAACATATCTTCTTGTGTGAAGGTAATATTAGGAATTGCTTCCTTCACACTATGACATTGTGGACATGATACTGGTATATTGTCAGGACTCTTGAGTTGAGCTAAGCATGAATCAGCTTGTAGCAAAGCTTCATTCAAAGTTTCGCGACTTTCTTTAGAAATGCGAAGCAGCTCGAAGATCGAAAGTCTAGCCGGAGTATTAGCTAACTGGGCTAGAATGTCAAATTTGTAGGGTTTCATCACTACCCCTTGATTTGTAGCAGATTTTAATGGGACGTCAAAGCGCACTGCTTTCTGTTTTCCTTTCTCAACCACAGATGGTTTAGCAGGAACAGGAGATGATTGAGCTGGAACTGTTTCAGCAACGTCTTCCGCTTCTTTGGAAGATCCCTCATAATCTTTGTGGTACTTTTTCCCAGATCTCGTACCAGCAAAGGTTTCTTCTTCAGACTCGGGAGAATGAAGTACCATATTGCAGGATTTAGTCTTCTTTTCCTTAGTCTTCTTCGTGCGAGGATTTTTATGAGGAACCTCAAAACCCAATCCAACAGTGGATTTTTGACTTTTAAAGGAAGTCGCATTCCTTTATCATAATTCTAGCCTTCCGCCTTTTGAAAGTCATAGTCCATCTTTTTCATGAGATGGACTGATTGCTGACTATACAAATGAGTGGGTAGCGGACTTTCAATAGATGGTTTAACAGAGGAAGAAGAGACAGAAACCTCTGTAACCACAGGAGAAGGAGGAATAGAGACTTCTGTAGAAGGAGGAATAGAAACCTCTATACTCACAGGAGAAGGAAGAATACTCGGGACAAAAGAAAAAATTCCTGTAGGAGCTTTCTCATAAGCAGCAAAGACCTGTTGTGTCCTGTATAAAGGGACACTATTCATTGCTTAGTTTGGTAGGAGGAACCAAACTTGGAGGGCATATATTCAAACCCCTCAGTCTATCCTCCAAAGGAATGCCACCCCATAAATGATCCAAATCATCATGGTCTGGGGTTAAAACATGAAAAATCATGTTGCAGGTTTTGATTTTTTTTACCTTTCTTGAATTTCAAAGTTTTACCTTCATTCTCCATTTCAGGCACTAAATCAGGGTGTACCCACATGATTTTACCATTTTTTAGTGTAAGAGGCAAAAGTTCTTCATTTAGCTCTCTGGCAGGCGGGATATTCACAATCTTCATCGTCGCCTTTGGAATTGGGACAATTCTATCTGAGACTTGTTGTGGAGGAAAACCTCCAAATTGAAGAGAAATCATATTGGTTGTGATCGTATGCTCATCGTTGGTTAAAGCGATGGCATTGACATTTATCAGCTCTTGGATTTTCTTCTTCAAGACATAGCAGGCCTTGGTAGGATGATTTATGCATATGTGATAGATACAATACTTGGGATTATCGGTCAGATTCACCTCATCAGGTCTTTTCGGCTCTGGAATCTGAAGTTTGCCACTCTTTACCAGACATTGGAATATCCCTGGGATATCACTGTCATCGAAAGAGTATTCTTATTTTGGCTTGGAAGACTCCTGATTATTCGACGTCGTTTTGGGTTTTGAAAGATTAACCACTAAGGTTTCCTTCCTTTTCCCATTACGATTGCCGAAATTATTACCTGGAGAGTTTTTCTTTCCTTTGTCCTCTGAAGCGACGATCATCCCATGTTCACGAGCCAACCTACCATTGGTCTCGGCTGAAACTGCTGCTATGATAAACGAGGCCCAATCTGTGTATTGGGAACCCGTAAAGACAGCAATGGATGGTCGCAGATTCACCTTGCACGTATCGATCAGTGCTGAATCTGGCATGCCTCGAGGCATTTTCAAGGTAGCCTGTCGGAAGCGTTCTATAAACGTCCGAGTATCTTCTTTCTCCTTTTGCTTGATCTCTATTAGGGAGGACATATTCATATCCATTCCTCCCTCATAGAAACGGAAGAGAAATATTGCTTTAAATTCGTCAAAAGACGAAATGCAATTGTCGGGTAGACTACGATACCAGTCGTAAGCTGAACCCGTCAAATACCTGATGAAAACTCGGGTAAGAAGAGCATCATTCTTCTGCAAATGTATAGTCATAATATCAAAGTAATTGATATATTGACTAGGAGATGCCTTTCCATCAAATAACACCATGGATTGTGGCTTGAACTTTGGAGGAAAGGGCACATCGTTCCAATGAGGAGGATAAGGTTGCTTAATCCCTAACCTCTGGAGCTGATCCTTGTGCTTCAGAACTTCAAACTGTGCTTTTAGCTCACGCACTGCTTGAATAGCTTCACTAATTTGAGGAAGCACATTTGATTGAATAGTTGTTGGATGTACCGTAAGCACCACCGGAGGTGGTCATCTTCTGGAATGATAGGATCTGGAGATGCAGAATTTTGACTGATAGCAGGCTCCTGACTAAGATTATTCAAGGGTATATCAACCCCTTGACTATCTTGAGTTTGTGCTGCTACCTGCACCGGAGTTATCATTGTTGGCTGAGCAGTTTGCTGAGTCATTATTATTTGATGCATACTTTGCATCATAGCAAGCATGTCCTTCAGCGACTGCTCAACTACAGAGAGACGTTGTTCTGTATTAGCAGTTGACGTCTCCGGTTCATCTCCAATAGCATAAGATTCAACCTCCCTTGAAGATACAGAGGGATTGGTGTAGAAGTATGAATCAACGCTATCAGTTTCGGACTCCAAAGACTGGGTACCTCCAGCTTCTGAATCAGAAGTCTGCAACTGTCTTTGACTTCTTAATCGAGTATTCTGATATACTCCTTCGAAACTATCAAGAAGTCGATTCAACTGTTGTTGACCAGGAGTCTGGGACGAGTTGCGTCTTGGACGTCGTCCCCTGTTGGTATGAGATGCCATATTAACTGAGGCATATGATAACTCCTGTTCTTGATCATCAACTGATTGCTGAGGCACATTGTAACTTAACCGATCAAAAACTGACTGTTTAGAAGCCGAACAGCAACACTTAATTACAATCTGGTGACACTCACAATGGTGATCTTCTTTGGGGAGTGTCACAGGAGATTTTCTGTCTTTACGCTTTTGTATAAGCAACTCGCGTAAATCAGAAGGAGTAGAGGGAGTAGTCTTCTTTATTATATTTGGGACAGAGAATCGTTTAGTCCCTTGTGTATAAAAAAAGATTACTGGCTGCATTAGCAGAACCAAATTGAGCATTTTTACGCGCCTGGAGTTGCGTGCGTAAATCCTGAGATTTTTGTGCACAAAGGACTCCATCAACATTACGCGTAATTTGAAGGTTTGATACCTTGCGTAAAGCAGTGTAAGAAGGTTGTTGGTGGAAAACCGAAGTTTTACCAACAATAGAATTCATGTTTTTACGCTGTATGCATGTAGGTAAATTCATTTTAGATGCAGAGGCATCATTATGAATTTTATCTATTCTGTCACCGACAGGAGATTTACCTTTACACGTAGAGCGTAAAACATGAGTATCTGCCACGTCACAGACAGGATATTTTTCTTTACGCCTGGAGCGTAAAGCTTGGGTGTCTACCACGTCACAGACGGGAGACTGATTTTTACGCGTAGAGCGTAAAGTTTGGGTGTCTACCACGTCACATACGGGAGACTGATTTTTACGCACAGAGCGTAAAGTTTGGATGTCTACCACGTCACAGACGGAAGACTGGTTTTTACGCACAGAGCGTAAAGTTTGATTTTTACGCACAGAGCGTAAAACTTGATTTTTACGCGCAGAGCGTAAAACTTGATAGTCTGCCACGTCACAGACAGGAGACTGATTTTTACGCCCAGGACGTATCACTGAAATAGAGACTGCCTCGTCACCGACGGGAGTCTCCACAACAGGAGTAGGAAAGATTCCTTTGCCTTCAAAGACAACAGGGAGATCCGAGGATGATTTGGACTTAGGAATCCAAACTTTTCGTGCCTTCCGCGATTTCTGAACATTTGAGCAGACCATTCGGAGCATTTCTTCGTAAGCAGTCTGATCGAAGTGCACAACCAGAGTCTTCTTTGTCGATCCGACCGACACATCATCATATTGAGCAATTACCTTCTCGTCAGAGGAGAAGGTTGTCCCCAGCAGAGTCGCCATTTTGTTTCACTTAACAAAATGCCTAAAAATTGGCTTTTGAAAGAAAACGAGAAAAAGTACCAAAGTACAAATTGTTCTGGGAAGTATTGCTATGGAAGTCTGATCTGAGAACGATCACTTTGTTCCTTGGACCATATGATGATGATGAAGAAAACTGTTTGAAGAAGACGAACAATCGGAAGAACTAAGTCACCGGAAAGGTATCGAGCAACGACACTGATGGCACAGTCGAATGCTTTCTTGCTTTGCTTCACCATGTTCTTGAGAAAAGTTGAAGAAATGCTTCTGGGAGTATCACTCTGAAAGTATGAGTTTTCTCAGAATCTCCTCTCATGTATCTCTATTGATCTCTTGATGTTCTCTGTGTTGAAAAATAAGTCTATTTATAGACTAGACCCTTTGTGCGTAAAAAGCAACAAAATTGGGTCTCTACACGAGTAACTGTCACCCACGATGTAAATCATCATCTACGTACGGTGACACGTGTCCCATGTAGAGTTTTGATCTCTACGCATGGTGACACGTGTCCCACTACTTCAATAAAATGGGGAGAGCACGTACACACGTTCCTCGATAAGTGTGGCAGGAAAGCCACGTAAGCAAACCACGTTCTCATGTAGCCAGGAAAGCTCGGGCGTAAAAATGACCCAAAATATACTTCCTGCGTAAAGTAGCAGACTGGCGTAAAATAGCCCAAAAATAAACATCCCGCGTAAAGTGGCTAAAAATAGCCTTGAGCGTAAAATTAGCTCAAATAAACTTTACGCCCACAAAAACCTTAAGCGTAAAAAGCTCAAATAGCCTTCGTGCGTAAAAGAAGCTGTCTTCTGGGCGTAAAGTAGCCCATCTGCACACTAAACGATAAGCTTTGGGCTTGGTGAAAAGATCTCCTCGGCTTCTGTGTACTGTTGTCAGAAAATCATTCTGTATGATCAAATCACTCGCATTAAATGCGGCCTGACAGTCTGTCGTCCACGCGTAAAAGTGGAGGATAACTCTCGCGTAAAAGCTTCTCGCGTAGAGAATAACTTGCGTAGAGAGTAGCTCGCGTAGAGTCTGAGTTTGACTCAGTTTGAATTGCGTAAAGTTCTCAACTTCTTTGACTTGGTCTTTGAAGTATTTTTTACGCTCCTACATAGACTAGACTCCATTCATCAATCACGGCCAAGCAACAAGTACGGCTTGATACTTTAGCTAACTAGGGTTATCACAAGCCTAGTTACTAGCAACATGCAATGAGATGTTCCGGCAGTCACAAGCCCTGCAGCTATCCAGGTTATCCAGGCGAGATTCATGTAAGAGTTATCAAGAATTATTAGGTGACTTAGAGTGCAACACATGACAGTGTGCATATTACTTGTTTCAAGAAGTGCCCCACATGACAATGGACTGGAAATGTGCCCTACTCGACGGCAGGCTACAGGTCCACTCAAGGCGCCCAGACAACGGGATCGCCTGTAACTGGAAACATCTCTCTATATGAGCTACTTTGATCAATCTCTAGTAATTAACCTAGTCAGATTCAGTATGAATCCCTGACCGTGGTAATCAGGAATCCATGTCCTAGACATGATGCAAGACGAGACATGTAGCTTGTACAGGCACAACCAAGAGAATCAACCACGGTGTTAAGACAAGAGTTACCTAGCAAGTCCAGGTAGCTGTCGCATCAGCGTTCAAGGATTATCATGTCATGTCAGGTTACTTGTTACTTGTCAAGATTGCTTGTCAGGAGTGCGCCTCGACGGGCCACTATCAAGATTATACATGTCATATCAAGTTTACTTGTTACTTGTCAAGAGTGCGCCAAGCCAGGTTGTGCCAAGTCAGGTTGTGCACGCTAGGTTGCGCCAAGCTAGGTTGTGCCAAGTCAGGTTGTGCACGCTAGGTTGCGCAAAGCTAGGTTGTGCCAAGTCAAGTTGCGCCAGAAACCAGGAGCCAGGTTGCGCCAGAACCCAGGAGCCAGGTTGCACGAGAATGCAGCAGCCAGGTTGCGCCAGAATGCAGGAGCCAGGTTGCGCCAGAATGCAGGAGCTAGGTTGCGCCAGAACGCAGGAGCCATTTGCGCCAGAATGCAGGAGCCAGGTTGCGCCAGAACGCAGCAGCCAGGTTGTGCCAGAATGCAGTAGCCAGGTTGCGCCAGAACGCAGCAGCCAGGTTGCGCCAGAATACAGCAGCCAGGTTGCGCCAGAATGCAGGAGCCAGGTTGCGCCAGAACGCAGCAGCCAGGTTGTGCCAGAATGCAGTAGCCAGGTTGCGCCAGAACGCAGCAGCCAGGTTACGCCAGAATGCAGCAGCTAGGTTGCGCCAGAATGCAGGAGCCAGGTTGCGCCAGAACGCAGCAGTCAGGTTGCGCCAGAACGCGCGCAACCTAGATGGCGTGGCGCTAAAAAGCGCGCGCGCACGCTGTTCATCTTCCCCAACCAGCATAAAAACGCTTGGTTGAACCCATGAACTTGAAAAGTCCATAACTTCCTCAAAATAAATCGAAATCTAACTTTTTAAAGGTCAAAATTGGGTAGAACGAGATTTTCTACAACATAAAGCAACTAGTTTTCGAAAATACCATGTTTCAATAGATCAAAACCAAGAAAAATAAGAAAAGATCAAAACTTATATCTACAAAAATCCATCCATCAAAACCAAAAATGACAAGTTCTAAAGTGCCTTAGAATCAAGTAAGGAAGACAATGGAAAAATAAAATTTGGGATCCATCATGAAGCAAGTTACAGTTGCCTAGGGCTTGGGTGTAGGTGGGAGGAGTAAATGAAGAAGATGAAGAAGTAAATGAAAGTTATGGAGGAGAGAGAGAGAAGTTGACTTATATATCAACCCCTTCTCATCTCAAACCAAACCAAGCCAAGCCAAGTCATGTTGAACCAAACCAAATCAAATAAACCAAGTCAAGATTAAACCAAGACTAGGCTAAGCAAGATAAGTCTAACTACGGTCCACCTGATAAATGTCAAAAATTCGCATAAGTATACTGAAAATACGTACAACGGAAAACATGAGTGACAAGAGCGACGGTCAATTCCTTTGACCATTTTTTATAACAAAAATACCCTTCTTCTTCTTATTCTTTTTCGCGTGCCCCCCGTTGTCCCTCCTTCTGCCGCATGCGCCCCCGCTGCACCCTCCCCGCCGCACGCACCCACGTTGCACCCTCCACGCCGTGCGCCTGCGAGCCGCTGTTGTTGCACCGTCGCCGCAGCTGCAGCTCACCACTGCTGCTACCGTCGATGCAGCCCGTCGCTGATGCACCTCCCGATGCTGCTGAGCTGCAACCTGCCGTCGTTGAGGGGGGCGCGGGAGGGAGTGAGCGCGAAGGAGGGCACATGCGAGGCTAGGAGGGTGAAGCCGACAGGGGGCGCCCGACGAGGGGGTGGGGGGGCAATCGGGGTGGGGGACGTGTGCGCGGCTGTGAGGGGGCAGCCTGATGTGGCGCGCGCGGTGGGGAGGGGACCAACATGGTAGCGTGCAGGAAAGAAGACAATGATGAGTATTTTTGTCAAAAAAATTCGGTCCAAGGACTTGACCGTCAGTGGGAGACAGTTTTCGTCAAAAGTAGGAGTATACCGTATATTATAATAATTGGGGGGACGGGGTGCACCTTAAATTTAGATTAAAAAAAAATTCAGAATACAATTCAAAATAGTTTAGAAGTAGATCATAAAAAAAAAAGTTTAGAAAAATGAAAAATATGAGAAGTTGGAAAGAGAAGTAAGCATTTCATACTGTTATATTGAGAATACTTTCTTATTTTATTGTTTTTTTTAATAAATATGACCTTGTCGCCTAGAACATATCAAATTATAATACATTACACGAATATAGGTTTGGAGATGCTATTATAGTGTAAGTTTGCTTAATGAGCCCTCTGTATTTTAAGTTTTCTCCTGAGCGAGTAAAACTTAGATACATAAGACTGTAATTGATACAGTTTCTGTATAACAAATAGATCCCCCTTGTATTTTTATGTTTACATGTTTTACGAAGAAAGAAAAAGGCCCACTTGTCATACATGAGCTGTATCAAAGTTTATTTATTTTATTTTTTTTGATACAGCCTGCTGTATCTAAGTTTTCTCCTGAGCACCGGTGTTGCTGCACTAGTCCCATATATCAGCAGCAAGCCAAGAGGAGCAGGAGGGGGGCAGCCAGAGCCAGGCCCCCTCTTTTGTTTCTACGGATGTGACAGTCTGCTACTGTGCTACTGATAGAGCAGTAATTGAAATTTGAATTGAAGGAGAGGACTCCCCCACAAACCACATGACGCTGCTGATCCCTCCCTCCTCGTGCGCCGATCTCTCGCTCTTAGCTTCCTCCCCAGGCCCACAAATATCACTGTCACTCACAAATGCGCACTGCCCACTCTTCGAGCTTCTCACTGCATGCAGATAGCAAAGCAGTGGAAGCCATCTGCCTATGACTGACTGCCATTGCGGCCCCACCATTTCCCACGGATCTCCTACCACTACAGGACAGGAGATTTTTATGCCAAAAGAAAATGCGGATATATTTTTTCCGTGCATATTCAGATTATTTCACGTTCATTAACTTCTGATGCTGTCAGATCGTGGATGAGACGGCCATACTTTCTCACTACATTTCATTATTGTCATTTCACCTCTGTCAACACTGACACCCTTTCGGTCATGTACGAGATAAGAGACGTCCACGGGCCGGTCGCACCCGTTCGACCGCACGCACAAGGCGAGGTAACTTCTCTGATCCCGTGTCCGAGTCGAAGCACGTTCACGAACCGGTTACATCCGCATAAACGTTCGCTCGAGACGAAGTAACGTGCACGAGTCCAGTAGACTTATTTCCGTGTCTCAGATCATCGCTCGAGGCAAGGTAAAGCTTTGATCCATCCATCCTTCCTAACTTCTCAATATGGATTGAATCAAGCAATTCAAAAGTTGCTTGCGAAGGACTACCTACCGAGTCAATAACTCGGTCCTCGCCTGTTGGGAAAGAAACGCGGAAACCTTTTCCCAAACCGGAGAGTACCTGCGAGAGGACCGAGCAATACAACGCACGAACCCAAAAACAAACACACAAAACAATCCACGCAGACACAGAGAATTTTTGACGTGGAAAACCCTTGCGGAAAAAACCACGGGACGATCGGAGTCCAACCCTGAGAAGCCTCCACTAATGGAATAGAAGAATTACACCCTCTACAAACTCCTCCCGATCCAAATCGGATCCCCACAACACTCAGAGATAAGAACAATGATTACAAGGCTACGAAGAGCGAGAACGACGAGTAGAGATTACCCGAACACGATCTCCTTCGAACAGCGACCTTCAATCCTCCGTCTTCTTCTCCGAAGTTGTAATGGCACTCTTGCCTCCTTCCTCTCTCAAACTTGTGTTGTCCAATGCGTTGCACTATAAATTAGGGTTGGGAAATCCCAATATAACTCCCTAATCCCGCAGCCAACCTGGACCGTTGGATTAGATCCAATGATGAAAACTCATCCAGAATCCCGCTTCAGCCCCCGACGACACAGAGTTCGGCCAGAACTTTGTGTGGGGCAACCAGCACCTACTGGCCAAACCCTGGAACGGCCAGACCGAGTTCGGCCAGAACTCGACCTGGGACCGAGTTCGGCCCGAACTCGGATCCCCTGCTTCCAGCAGCTCCAGCAGCAGCAGCAGCAACTCCGTCGCCTACTTCCCGAGCTTCTCCGACATCGGACGGCGCTCGTCGCACTCCGGGGTCTTCTCCACATAGGTTGGGAACCCCACCCACTCCAACAAATCTCCCCATTCACAACTATGGGGAGGATGTCGTCATCCCGACGACCTACCTGCAGTACTCAAACTTTCCCCTTGGTAGAATCTTCGTGAACATATCAGCTCCGTTGTCATCTGTATGCACCTTCTCAAGTTCTACGTCCTTCTTCTCAACCACATCCCGTATCCAATGATACCGGATCTCGATGTGCTTGGACCGGCTATGAAACGTCTGATTCTTCACAAGGTGGATCGCACTCTGACTGTCGCAAAGCAAAGTATACTGCTCTTGCTTCAGTCCTATTTCCTGCAGCAGCTTCTTCATCCACAACAGCTCCTTGCAAGCCTCCGTCGCCGCAATGTACTCTGCCTCTGTCGTCGACAAGGCAACACACTTCTGCAACCGCGACTGCCACGATACTGCTCCTCCCGCAAACATCATCACGTAGCCTGAAGTCGATCGCCTCGTGTCTACATCTCCAGCCATATCAGCGTCGGTATACCCAACCAGCTTCGGCTCGTCACCACCAAAGGAAAGTCTCCAACCAGCAGTGCCCTGAAGATATCGTAGAATCCACTTGACCGCACTCCAATGTACCCTTCCAGGATTTGAAAGATACCTGCTAACCGTACCAACTGCATGAGCAATATCTGGCCTCGTACACACCATAGCATACATAAGACTTCCCACAGCTGAGGCATATGGAACCCGGTCCATATCTTCCTTTTCGTCCTCGGTAGATGGACACTGTTCCTCAGTGAGCTTAAAGTGAGCCGCGAGGGGGGAACTCACTTTCTTCGACCCGTCCATCCCGAAACGCTGAAGTACCCGGTGAATGTAATTCTTTTGGGACAAGTGTAGCAGCTTGGACTCTCTCTCTCGGCTGATCTCCATCCCAAGAATAGTCTTCGCTGCGCCCAAATCCTTCATAGAGAAGGCCGCGCCCAGTTGGCGCTTCAACTCCGCTATCCTAGTGGCATTCCGACCCACTAATAGCATATCATCAACATAGAGCAATAAAATGATAAAATCATCATCGGCAAAATACCTCACAAATGCACAATGGTCCGACGTCGTCCGTGCATAACCATGCTCCCCCATAAACGACTCGAACTTCCTGTACCACTGCCTCGGAGCCTGCTTCAGACCATACAAGCTCTTCCTCAACCGGCAGACCAAATGTGACTTGTCCTTCTCACAGAATCCCTCCGGCTGCTCCATGTATAACTCCTCCTCAAGATCACCGTAGAGGAATGCCGTCTTCACGTCCATCTGCTCGACCTCCAAGTCGAAACTGGCTGCTAATGCTAGCACCACCCGGATAGACGAATGCTTGACGACAGGCAAAAAGATCTCATCATAATCCACGCCTTTCCGCTGACCGTAGCCTTTGACTACCAGCCTCGCTTTGTATCGAGGGCGAGTAGCATCATCCGTCTGCTTCACTCTGAACACCCATCGATTCTTCAAAGCCTTCTTGCCCTTTGGCAACCGCACCAGATCATAAGTGGAATTGGTGTGCAAGGAACTCATCTCCTCCTGCATAGCCACCATCCACTCCTGCATGTGTTCGTCTTCCATAGCCTCTGCGAAACTTTCGGGCTCCCCCCCGTCAGTCAATAGCACATACTCATCCGGTGAGTATCTCGTAGATGGTCGACGATCCCTGTCACTCCTTCTCAGTGGAGCCACTGGTGCTGGCTGTATACCGACAGCCTCCACCCCTTCAGGAACTACCTCTCCGGCATGCTCATCCTCCTGAGGGACACCCTGACCACCATCAGCAGGCTGATGATCAAGGTTGGGAGCAACTCCATGTACCGGCTCCCCCATAACTGGATCCTCTGCGATGTCCTCTGGAAACTGCTCGAAGCGAAATGACTCTAACTCAGTCAATTCCTCAGCCTCAGAAGGCGTCTCGGAATCCTGAGTGTTGGTCATGGTCTGATCCTCGACGAACACCACGTCCCTGCTTCTGTAGAGCTTTCCTTCCACTGGGTCGTAGAGTCTATAGCCAAACTCATCCCGACCATAGCCGACAAAGACGTATCGCCTCGTCTTCGGCTCAAGTTTGGTCCTCTCGTCCTTCGGTACATGCACGAAGGCTTTACAACCAAACGCCCGCAGGTGATTGTATGACGGCTCTTTGCCGTACCATACTTTGTCAGGCACATCACCCTGCAAAGGAGCACTAGGAGATAAATTAATAATATAAGCAGCTGTGAGAAGAGCCTCACCCCAATAACTGCCCGACAAGTTTGCTTCTGACAGCAAACACCGCACCCTCTCCATCAGTGTCCTGTTCATGCGCTCCGCTACACCATTGAGCTGAGGTGTCTTTGGCGGAGTCTTCTGGTGTCGTATCCCTTGCTCTTTGCAATACGCATCAAAGGGACCGATGTATTCGCCGTCATTGTCGGACCGAACACACAACAACTTCTTGCCCGTCTCCCTTTCAACGGAGGCCTGAAACTCCTTGAAAGTAGGCAGCACCTGATCCTTGGTCTTTAAGGCATAGACCCAAACCTTCCTGGAACAGTCATCAATAAAAGTCACAAAGTAAGAAGCACCACCAAGAGATTTTACCTTCATAGGACCGCAGACATCCGAGTGAATCAACTCGAGCAACGCCGGCTTCCTCGAACTTGGGTGACTTTGGAAAGACACCCTATTTTGCTTCCCAGCTAAACAGTGCGTGCATTTCTCCAACTTTGTAGACTTGAGCCCCGGAATCACTTTCCTGTTCACCAAGTAGCTCATTCCCTTCTCGCTGATATGGCCGAGCCGCCTGTGCCACAACTCGGTAGACGCATCACTGACTGCGTTCACCTCCTGTGCCCCCTCTGCGCTCCCCTCCATATAGTAGAGACCGGACTTCTTGCTTTCTCTGGCAATTACCATCGAACCTCTGGAAAGTTTCCACTGACTATTCCCGAAGAGACTGAAGAATCCCTCGTCATCCAACCTTCCAACCGATACCAAGTTGAAACGGATATCAGGGACATGACGAACATCCTTGAGAACAAGAACCGCACCCGTCTTCGTTCTCAAATGCACATCTCCAACGGCAACCGCCTTCGACACATCTCCGTTGCCCATCTTCAACACGCCACAGTCGCCTGTCGTGTAAGTGGCAAACAGTGCCCTATTGTGAGATACATGTGCTGAAGCCCCTGAGTCCACCAGCCAAGAATTGTCATCGCAGGCGAGGTTAGTAATGACCTCATCACCTACGACGATCACATCGCCTCCATGCACCGAGGCCGCCGCTGTAGTGTTCTCTTCTTGCTTCCCCTCGTCGCCCTTCTTCTCTCTCTTCCAAGCGAAACAATTTCGCTTGATATGGCCCTTCTTACCGCAATGGTAACACTCTGAGTCCTCGTAACGACCCTTGGACTTCCCCTTGCTCTTGTCTCTGCCACCACCTGGACCCCTGCTTTTGCCCCTTCCGCGGCTCTCTGAAACAAGTGCCTCTGAGTGGTGGGATGTGGATGAAGTGCCCTGAGAACATCTCCGCATCTCTTCATTCAACACCCCGCTCTTGGCAAACTCCAGACTGACCACGCCCTCTGGAGCAGAAGCGATCATAGATACTCGTACGGTCTCCCACGAGTCTGGCAATGTACACAGCAGCCACAGTCCCTGAACTTCGTCATCGAACTTGACTCCCATAGAAGATAGCTGGTCAACCACGCCCTGGAAATCACTCAAGTGATCCGTAATAGACGCCCCATCTTTGTACCGCAGACCCATCATCGTCCGGATCAGGAACAACTTGTTTACCCCGGTCTTCTTCGCGTACAAAGATTCCAGCTTATCCCATAACGTCTTCGCGTGCTCAATATTGGCAACGTGGTTGTACACGTTCTCGTCAATGAACTGCCTGATGTATCCGCACACCTGTATATGCTCGAATTTCCAGTCCTCCTCGGATTTATCACTGGGCTTCTCGGATGCAAATACGGGCAGATGCAGCTTCTTGACGAACAGCAAATCCTTCATCTTGCTCCGCCAATAATGATAGTTTGTGCCGTTCAGATTCACCATGCGCACCGGCTTCGCGTCCATCTCTCCTCTCTGGTTCCTCTGTCAACTCCTGACACCCTTTGAACCCAAAGCTCTGATACCACTCTGTTGGAAAAGAAACGCGGAAACCTTTCCTCAAACCGGAGAGTACCTGCGAGAGGACCGAGCAATACAACGCACGAACCCAAAAACAAACACACAAAACAATCCACGCAGACACAGAGAATTTTTGACGTGGAAAACCCTTGCGGAAAAAACCACGGGACGATCGGAGTCCAACCCTGAGAAGCCTCCACTAATGGAATAGAAGAATTACACCCTCTACAAACTTCTCCCGATCCAAATCGGATCCCCACAACACTCAGAGATAAGAACAATGATTACAAGGCTACGAATAGCGAGAACGACGAGTAGAGATTACCCGAACACGATCTCCTTCGAACAGCGACCTTCAATCCTCCGTCTTCTTCTCCGAAGTTGTAATGGCACTCTTGCCTCCTTCCTCTCTCAAACTTGTGTTGTCCAATGCGTTGCACTATGAATTAGGGTTGGAAAATCCCAATATAACTCCCTAATCCCGCAGCCAACCTGGACCGTTGGATTAGATCCAATGATGAAAACTCATCCAGAATCCCGCTTCAGCCCCCGACGACACAGAGTTCGGCCAGAACTCTGTGTGGGGCAACCAGCACCTACTGGTCAAACCCTGGAACGGCCAGACCGAGTTCGGCCAGAACTCGGCCTGGGACCGAGTTCGGCCCGAACTCGGATCCCCTGCTTCCAGCAGCTCCAGCAGCAGCAGCAGCAACTCCGTCGCCTACTTCCCGAGCTTCTCCGACATCGGACGGCGCTCGTCGCACTCCGGGATCTTCTCCACATAGGTTGGGAACCCCACCCACTCCAACATCGCCGCCATTAGCGAACCAATTATGCACGAGTTAGCTTGTCCAAGAACAGGCTGGGCACGGGAAAAAAAAAAACAAATTAACATCAAGAAATGAAGGTCTAATTATGTGACAGAGCAAACTCATCACACTTTCAGACCAATCAATTTCTCTCGTTTTAGTCTTAGATATGTTCTTCTCGACGATAAACCCAGTAAACATGGACAACTCATGTGACAGGTGAGCTTGATCACAGTTCACAATGAACATGGCCCGGTCCTTGAAAAAACATGGACAAGTTATGTGACAGGTGAACTTGATCACAGTTCCCAAATAACGGGACCCGGTCCTATATTTTGAGGGCCCAGGACTAAGTAGTCCCATCGCTTCTCTCGTCAATGTTTTAGTGTTAGATATGTTTTTTTTAACGATAAAACCGATCAACATGAACAAATTATGTGACAGGTGAACTTCACAACAGTTCCCAAATAGCATGGCCCGAGCTCGTATTTTCAAGTAACAGGATGAATACGCATATATTTTAGTTTTCGATGTATTTAGTTCTCTCTAATCTCTCTCCAGTGTCAAGTGCATCTACAATTAATATTTATAAAAGATATTAAAACAAATAGAAAACAACATTTAACTAATACATTTAAAAAAATTACAATAATTACAAAAAAAAAAAAAAATTAAGCTAAGAAGACTAAGAAAAGATGATATTTAGACTTCATTCAATAGTTATGTGTATTGCTTATTTAGACCAACACTTATATCCAAGCTAATAAATATTTGTGCCTTTCTTAAGACCTATTACAAACTCTAGATCTTTTTACTTAGCCCAAATAGATCCCAGAGCCTCAAAAGAACACAAGCAACGATTTGGCAACCGTCTCTGCTAATACAACCCTGGCATGCCAAGACTGCTAATAACATCACCTACTTTTAGCCATTTCCTATTAAAAACATCCACCACTGAATCTGTTGTAGTCAGACACTTAAAAAATAAATTTTTCATGAGCCAAAACAAACCCATTTCCAGAAACCAGTGCTTGATTTGTACAAGGTGCAGTACTGAGTAGTAGGAGAGAGAGAACTTCATTTATATATATATATATATATATATATATATATATATATATATATATATATATATATATATATACCAAAAAAGAATAATTCCTCAAATATTATTAAAAAATTAGACAAAAACTTAAATTACATTAAAATAGTTTAAATATAATTTAATTATATTTTAATTAGAATATGTTTTAGACATGTTTTTAAAATTTTGGATATATGTTGTTTAAATATAATTTGAATATGAATATACTTTAGTTAGTATTTTTTTATAGATATGTTTATAGGCTTCGAATATATGTTCAGGTAGTTAGGAAGAAGATTTTATGATTTTTTTTTAGTTGAAGATATACATACGCAGTAGTTAGAAGAATTTTAGATTATTTTTTTCTCGTAATTAGATGAGAATATACATACTATTTAGACGGCTCAATTTGAACCGTTTTCAAACCTCTTTATATATATACTAGTAACTCTTTATATATACTAGTAACTAAAGAAATTGAACTCGGATAACCAAGACAAATACCTTACACCTTAACCACTTGAGTTAAAATTATTTAGTTATAAGTAAATCATATTAGTCAGTTAAATAATTAGTAATTTTTTAAAGAAATAATTAATAGAGTATTTATAAACAGCTTAAACGGCTCAATTTTGAGCCGTTTCCAAGCCACCTTTTATATATCCAAAGATATAAATTTATAATAAATTGTATTAAATGAAAGAATTTTGCTAAAATTTTACTAGGAAAAAAACCCCGAAAATTAGAACGTTATAGTTGATTTCACATTATATTGCACCTAAATACAATTATACACAACTAACATCGTTTAAATCCTACTGCATAAAAAAAAATAAGAGAACAAAAAATGTTCTTGTTAAGGGCATATTTGTTCCGACTAGTGCACGAAGGATGTTTTTCGTACAAATAACACATAGCTGTAAAAGAAACATAAAAACATTTTTTTACTAAAGACGATTTTTATTACATGATGCCGAGATCAACCCGAAAACATCCTTGACCGCAGCATTATTTGGTTTTTCTAATTTTTTTTAATTTAAAAAGCACAACAAAGCACTTAATAAATAAATAATTTTTTAAAAGAAACGTCATTGTTAACGACGTTCCTATCACATTAACAAAGAGGTATGTCCCCCTCTCTCTCTCTCTATTTATTTATTTATTTATTTATTTAAAGGGTGTTAGTGTGAATTTCCGATAGGGGCCGGCTATACACATCCCATGACTTGCTAAGGACACCCCACATAACTTAAATGTTATGTGAAAAGACCAATATACCCCCAAGGCTTTCTAAGAACACCCCATAAAAAATAAAAAAAAATTATGCGACAAGCACGACAAATACTTGTCGAACGGACAATGGTCTGTTCGACAAGTATTGGTCGAACATGTCTTCTTCTGTTCGACAAATACTGGTCGAACGTGTCTTCTTGTGTTCGACAAACACTGGTCGAACATATTCTAATCGAACATGCCATCTTCTGTTCGACATATTCTGGTCGAACGTACACACTATAGTTCGACTGTCGTGGGTCGAACATTGCTCTGTGAGTTCGACAAACCAGGGTCGAACCTACCCGTGAATACACCCAAATTTTTTTCTAATTTTTTTTTTGTTTAACAACAGTTTATGGTCGGCGGAGGGGGGATCAGAAAGCGGGGGGAGGGGGAGGAGGAGGAGGAGGAGGAGGAGGAGGCGGGTCCGGGGGGGGGGGGGGGGGGAGTCGGCGGAGGCGGAGGCGGGGGCGGGTCGGGGGAGGAGGCGGCGGCGGGTCGGAGGAGGAGGAGGGTCGGCGGAGGGGGGAAGGGAAGGGGAGGGAAGTATTGGGGTGTGCTCAGCAGCAGCAAGGGTAGAATAGGAAAAAAAATTTTTTTTTTTTTTTTTTTTTTTTTTGAAATGGGGTGTTCTTAGCAGGTCCTGGGGTGCGTTTAGCCGGACCCTTTCCGATATATATAAAAGAAGTTTTTAGTTCTACAGAAACAGAATTAACACACTTAGACATGAAACAAGAAGATCTAGCCTACGCAACGCAATCCCCACATGAAGTAGGAACAATAATACCTAGAGCAGAAGCCAATGGTGCACTGTCAACCCCCCAAAGATCCCCAACAACAGAGTAGAGAAATCCCAGCACACGAAACGCCGCACCGCTCCACCCGACCTCCCCATTAGCTGATGCTCCGAAGAGCCGCCGCCGCCGCCGCTGCCGCAAACATCAACCCCGACCTCGACCCCTACGTCCCCGCGAGCACAGAGGCCCGGGTTCCCGCTCAGGTCCAGATTCCCCCCGAGCCTCCTCACGAACCCGGCATCGAACGGCACGACGCCGCCCAGCATGTTCCTGCTCAGGTTGAGGTGGTATATCCTCCCGAGCCCGCCCAGCCCCCGCGGGATCTCCCCCGTGAGCCGGTTGTCCTCCAGGGACAGCGTGGTCAGGTTCGCCAGCCACGCGAAGCTCCCCGGTATCGGACCCCAGTAGCCGGAGTTGGCCAGCCTGAGCTCCCGGAGCCTCGCCAGCCTCCCGAGCTGGAACGGCAGGCGCACCGCCATCGGGTTGTCGTCCATCAGGAAGTACTGGAGGCTCTGGAGCCTCGGCAGGCCGCCGGGGAGCTCCCCGGCCAGCCGGTTGCTGCTGAGGGCCAGGAACGCGAGGAGGCTGAGGTTGCCCAGGCTGTCCGGGACCCCGCCGGAGAGGGAGTTGGAGCTCAGGTCCAGCTTCTGGAGGGAGCCCATGCGGCCGACCGACGCCGGGATGGGTCCGGAGAGCGAGTTGTAGCTGAGGTCGAGGTCCGCGAGGGACTCGAGCAGGCCGATCTGGGCGGGAATGCGGCCGGTGAGGGAGTTGTAGCTGAGGTCCAGGTGGACGAGGGAGGTCAGGAGGGAGAGCCCCTCAGCCGGGATTTTGCCGGAGAGCCTGTTCTGCGACAGGGTGAGGACTTTGAGCGAGGCGAGCGAGAAGAGCTGGGGCGGGATGGGCCCCACCAGTGCCGGGTTCGACCGGAGGCTCAGCTGCTCGAGATGTGGTGGGGGCCCGCTGGGTGGTGCTGGGATGGAGGAGGGGGTGGTCTTGAAGCAGTCGGAGAAGAAGAGGGACTGGAGGTGGGGGAGGAGGAAGACTTGTGGAGGGAAGGTGGCGGTGGGCTTGCAGGTGGGGCTGTGCGGGGTTCCGAAGTCGAGCCTTGTCACGTGGAGGAGGCCTCCGACTTGCTTGCACTCGAGGCCGGGCCAGGAGGAGCCTGGGCTGCATGGGGCCGGGCTGGAGGACCTCCAGTCCCTGTCGGAGGACATGGAGTCCATCACCTGGAAGAGGGTCTCCTTCTCGTGGGGGTCCATGCTGTTGTTCGTGTTGCCATGGGCATGGGGGGAGGTGAGTGGTGGGAGAGAGGAGAGGAGGAGAAGGACGAACGTGAAGAGTGGCATTTGTGTAGTTGGTAAGAAATGGGGTCGGCAGACCGAGACCAACATAGGAGACTGATTAAAAGAGGGTTGGGACGCTGCCTTTGAAGAAGAGAGTGATGTGATTGATATCATATGGTGATGGTGGGGTCCTTAGCTTTATTCTTCTTCCTCATGGGAAGGGTTAGAAAGAGAGACTATGTAGGGTCAGACAAGACTAGAGTACTGGAAAGAGATTTAATATGAAGATGTTGGTAAGATTGAGATCAACTACTGGTCTCTCTTGGTGTCATCCTTTGTTCACAACATGAGAATCTTCATCTGCTTAGTCTCTAGTGTCATCCTTGGACTCTTCTCAACCTATGAGATCACATATTTTAGTGAGAGCTGAGTTTCCTGTAGAGGTTAGTCTAGTGCTATTGGCTTGGTCTTGCTTATGCTCTAGGGTCATCCTTGAAGTACACCATCAAAAAGTGTAAGCCATATGGTTAGGGCCGGTCGAGGGGTAAGTAAGACCAGAGCCGGTCTCTGGGGTAAGCCGGACAAGTCTCGGGGATTGAGCAACGCTCCTATGCTAGGCCAACTCCTAAGGTTCAGCATAATCCTACCAAAAGTCAGGGTCACGGATAACCACTAGAACCAGCTGACAATAAGGATCAAGGGACAACTAAAATTAGCTCCAGGATAGGACAACCCAACCCTCCGAGCCGGTTCTGAGTAAGACAAGACTTTGGACTTGGACGACCTCTCTCTGCTTAGGACAACCTCCAGCTTCATCGTGATCCCAATAGAGGTCAGGGTCGTGGGTGACCCTCTAGGATTGGCCTACATGCAATAAGGGTCAAGGGACAACCAAAACTAGCTCCGGATAGGATAACCCAACCTCTTGGACCGACCCTGCATATAGTGTGCTGCAACGGGCTAGGAGGAATCCCGTTGCGGCTAGGTCTCTCTTCAACTTATGTATCATGTACTGCTTTACTAAATTGGCTAGTAAAAGAGTTTCCTGTGGACACAAATATAAATGATGTTATTTTTAGTTTGCATGAGAAACTGCAGATATATACTATGTACATATATACAGTGATATATACACCCTACTTTCAGTCCCCAAGAATCTCCTCTTGGTCACGGAGGAGGTTTGAATTGCAAGGCAAAGGGTACACTGGGAGGACAGACAAACACTGGCAGCACATAAGTCTATGGAGCCCAAGAATATGATAAAGATACACAACTGGACTGGACTGGTCACAACTGAAACATGAATAATCAGAAATGAGGATCCATGATTGAAGACGTAAGAGTAATTATTGAGTCGATGAAGACTGGAAATGCTAATTGAACATGTAAATTGCCACAAAGCAAGCAGGAAGGAAAAAAAAAAGCTATCTTCTCATGGATTTAAAATTTGAGCTAATAATGTAAGCTAGCATGTATAAGAACATTCAAATGCTATTGTGACTTTGGAAAAAAAAAAAAAAAAGAACTTTATGACTATCAATTACTCTTATAATTATAGTGGCACAATAGTATCTAATTTTTTTTCTTAGTATGTATACGAGCATCTCCATATATTGTTGGTAAGGTTACAAAATATTGACCCGCTGACCGCAGCGTGCATGAAGGGAGTCTTGTGGCACTTGATCACCCTTTTTATTTATAGTTGCTATAAATAAGAAGGGCGATCAAGTGCCACAAGACTCCCTTCATGCACGCTCCGGCTATCGGGTCAAAATTTTGTAACCTTACCACCAATATATATGGAGATGCTGTATTTGCAACTTGAATCCGCAACCTCGAAGATTTAAGTGCCAAACTTTAGAAATCCTCTTCAAAGTTGAAACTATAAATGCTAAACATAATTGATAAATTGCAACAACTATTGTGCTACATATATATACATTGGTACATAGATGGTAATAACACAAACCTACCTGCAGCTGACATCACAGAGAGATGTGACCCAACAAAGGCAAGGAGTAGTGGGGACTCCAGCAGCAGGCTCTGTTTCTTTTACTCACAAAAATGGCCCCCAGATTTGTCCAAAGCACGGGACTGAGGGATCTCTCGACTAAACTCCATCTGCCACAAAACCCCAAGTGCGCTTAACAAAGACGAGTCATGGGTTAGCTAAATGTATGATAAGTGCTAGTTCTCCACAGGCTTTTCTAAATGCCTTTTTTTCACATTGAATCAAAATTTCTCAAATCTCATCTAAAGTACACTCCAAAGCCTTACTTGGCTGAAGCTTTTCTCTCCATCCTTGGGGAAAAAAGCAGATGATTTTTCTAAATAACATTATATTTCCCAAACCTAAGATTGAGAAAAAAGAAGATGATGCTTTCAGAAATAGGTATTGGCTTATGGGACCACCATAAAAAAGACAGTAGAGCAGTACACGTGAACAACCTTACATCTTTATGCTAAAAAGACCAAACAACTGATAGAGACACTGGACTTCCATCTGCATTGTGATATTCACATATTGATCCATCCAATGGAAATTAGAAACTGTTTGATGTAATAAGAAATCAATAAGAGCATCATTAGTAGTTGGGACTCTCCAATACAATTTGGAGCCCAAAATTTCAAAAAAAAGGTAAATGTAGAATGGGTTGGGTTTGTATGAGAATAGTAGGAAATGATAAAGTGAGCTCCGGTCCCAAAAATTGTGTGGTCAAAAATTAATGTAGGAAAAAAATAATATAAAGTTTAGAATCTAGAAAGTTGGGCTCCAAATTGGAACTTACTATTCTACAAAACGAGTTTCTACAATCTAGAATCTAGAAATTGGGAGGCCCAACCCTTAGCACCCATGGATGGGTTGGGACCGAAATTGTAGAAATTGAGACTAGGGATGAGACTTATTATTCTACAAAATGAGCTCCTATATTCTAAATCTAGAATCTAGAAAATGGGATGGGCCTTACTAATGATGCTCTAACAAATGATACTGGTCTAGGAGCTCTTGGTAGCTGGAAATACGGAATACACGAATCACTAGAGAGAGGTAACTTCGGAAAAACTTAAAATTTAGAGGTGTGGATCTTTTCTTTTTTAGTTTGTTTGTGTGTGTGTGTGTGTGTGTGTGTGTGTGAGAGAGAGAGAGAGAGAGAGAGAGAGACGTAAGTGCTTCTATGTACACACATTCAGGGATAGATGCACTTCTGTGTGTACACATGCAGAAAATTGGGTTACGCTTATCTACAAAACAATGGTTCCATAAGAAGAGTAATGCCAAAGTTATGTTCCACGCCTAGTGGTATTAGAGCGGACACCCGGAGGGGCCGACAAGGTTCGAGCCCCCCAATTGTGTGTGTGTGTGGGATTTCAAACAAACAAAAAAATGTTCCACGCCTATAACTTCTACAAATAACCTATAGAATTCTGGTGCTGTAGTTTGCTGGAGGCAGAGTCACAGACAGACATTGTTTGTCTCACCAATCAGTCCTTGCCACGGCCACAATGCACTTGATGAGAACGAATACAGAATAATGCAAACTCAAAGATGACCTAATTTGATGGTTGCATGCTGAAGAATGTTGGGTTTGAAACACAGCAGATGACAAGACTTGGTAACCATTAAAGACTAGGTAGATCACGGTCATTGTGGGATTTAATTGAGAACCTAAAAGCAGTCAACACAGAAATAAGTCCCGCGGCTCACAAAGATGGAAGCAACAACCAAGAGAAAATGCACTAATTACAGGGGAAACAAAGTTTGAGGGGAAGGATATTCCTTAATAATTGATGTAGTCAATGATCAACAATCATTTCTGAAAACTAATTACAATTGTATGTTTGCCAAAAACGATTTCTGGGCAATCAGACACAAAGAGAGGCCACTTTGAAAATCATCATTTGAGTATTGGATATAGGCTATAGCAAATCTTTGCGAAGGAAGGCCAGATAATATCAAACTTGAACCCTCTTCCAACCAAGTTTGATACAAGAAATTGTAGAGATAATGGACATATATGCATATAGAATCAATTGGGTATTATTTCACAAGCCCCTTCCAACTTTCAACTTCACATCAATGCCAAGAATAATTATTTCAATAGTACATGGGACATGAAAAATGTATGACTGTGCCTTACCTCCAGAACAGCTTTTTCTCTGAAAACATAATTTTCTTAACCCCATCATCAGATCCCAGTTTCATAGACTTGATTGTGTCAGAAACAAGAATTCACCACCTGGTCCAACACTGCCCTTTATTATGGATGGAACATGATTAAACCTGGTTGAATGTCATCTCCGATCTACTGGACCCTACTCACTATAATTAGCTGCTTCATTAGGATTGCCAAAATACTGCCTATGGAGATATTGATCACATTGACAGCATCATTGTTGAGCTGCAGGAATAGTTGCACCCTCATGTTACCTTCATCGTTCAAGCATAATACCAAACCACCAATTGGAAATATATGTTACCAGTTCTACCTTAATTGAGAAATGAAGATGCAATATAAGTTAATAGAAACCATAATCTTTGAGCTCTAGTGTCACTGAGTACAAGAAAACTCAAAAACTTGAGTCATTTGAAACCTCATGGTGCCAATAAAACTTGAAAAAGCAAGGAAATTATATTCTTATTTGTTTTTTAGTAATCTGAGCCATTTTGTCTAGCATATCTAAAAAACATTCCCCTTGAGTCATTTGTCCATAGTATAAGTTGGTCTTTTTCCTTCACTGGTACAAGCATACTGACCCTACAAATTGTTGTCATAGTTAAAGAGCAAGGAAACATAAACTGTTCGCAAACTTCCCTACTTATGATTAAATCATCATGTATAGCAATATTTTGTCTCTCTGGAAGTAGACATCTGTGCACAACACAGCACTTAATAACTAATATTGGTTGGCCGAACTCAAGTGACCCTTGTGGTTACTGGAGAGAGGCATAAGACTATGGCTGGGTGGTGGAAGATCAGTGGATCGAGCCACGGGAGGCGTATTATTCCTTCCATTTATAAAAAATGGTGGGAGTTGGGGGCAGTGGGCCCAAAAGGCATGCAATGCAGCGTGCACAAAAGTCCCGTGCATAATGCCGGGCATCTCAAAAAACAACAACTACTAATATTGGATGATAATTTTTGCACTAACATGGACCAAAGGAAGAAGTGTTTTTACTTATATATGGATATGGTAAGCTTCATATATCCCTGTCTTTGACTCTGGTTCATGCCAAATTCATACACTAGAGTTTTCTTCGACCTTGGGTAGGCATCAGAAGGTTTTCTTTTTCCATACTAAGAATTATTTCTGTAGAAAATAATAGTTGGAATGATTTTATTGATGGACTACTTCACTACTTATAGGGAGTCTAGCTCCTCTACATACTACAAATTTCGATGTGGGACTAAAAGTCCCTTATTGATTCTCAACACTCCCCCTCAAGATGGGCGATAGATATTAATCATCCCCATCTTGTTACATAGCTTTGGCAGACTCAATGAACTAAGACCCTTAGTCAGACAGTCTGCCACTTGTTCTTCTGAGCGAACATAGTCAATCTTCAGTATCCCTTGTTCCAGCTTTTCCTTGATGAAGAATCGATCGATCTCGATGTGCTTCGTTCTGTCGTGCTGAACCGGATTGTTCGCTATACTTATCGCAGCTTGACTATCGCTCCGAAGGTGCAATGGTGTCCCCTTGTCTAGCTTCAACTCTGTCAGCAGCGCCTTTACCCATAGCAATTCTGATACTCCTAGAGCCATTGCTCTGTATTCTGCTTCAGCTGTTGACCGTGCTACCACTGACTGTTTCTTGCTTCTCCATGAAACCAGGTTTCCTCCTACAAAAACACAGTACCCTGTGGTAGACCTTCTGTCGTCTATGCAGCTTGCCCAGTCTGCATCGCAGTATCCCTCAACATCTGTGCATCCATTCTTCTTGAATCACAGTCCTTTTCCCGGCGTCCCTTTCAGATATCTTAGGATCTGAAATACTGCATCCATATGACCCGTTCTTGGATCATGCATATAGCGGCTTACAACACTTACTGCAAATGAGATATCAGGACGAGTATGTCCTAGATAAATCAGTCTGCCTACTAGCCTTTGATACCTTTCGCGATCAACAGGCTCTCCTGCTTCTGCTCCCATCTTGCACTTCTGGTCAATTGGAGTGACTGCTGCTCGGCATCCCAGCATTCCTGTCTCCTTTAGCAGATCTAGTGCATATTTCCTTTGTGAGAGAACAATTCCTTGTTCACCATTACACACCTCGATACCCAAAAAGTATCTCATCTCTCCCAGGTCCTTCACCTCAAACTCTTTGGCGAGTTTCGTCTTCAGCTTAGTGATCTCATCAGCATCATCACCTGTGATTACTATATCATCCACATATACAGCAAGTATAGTTATGTGACCTCTTGCATGCTGGAGGAAGACCGTGTGATCTGCATTTGTCTGATGGTACCCCATGCCAGTGACAGCCTTCCTGAATCTGTCAAACCAGGCTCGAGGAGATTGCTTCAGCCCGTACAGCGACTTCTTCAGTTTGCACACTTTTCCATGTGACGTTCCTTCACCTGAATCTGACACAGAGTAGCACCCCGGAGGAGTCTCCATGTATACTTCTTCTGGTAGGTCTCCATGAAGAAATGCGTTCTTTACGTCTAACTGGTGTAGCTTCCACCCATAGTTTGCTGCAATGGAGACCAGCGTTCTTACGGTACTCATCTTCGCTACTGGGGCAAAAGTCTCATCATAGTCGATGCCATATGTCTGGGTATAGCCTTTTGCAACCAGTCTCGCCTTGTACCGCTCAACTTTTCCTTCTGGTGTTTCCTTCACTGTGTACACCCATTTGCATCCCACAGCTTTCTTTCCTTCAGGTAATGGCACCAGCTCCCATGTCTTATTTTTCTCTAGTGCCCCAAGTTCTTCCATCATTGTAGCTTTCCATCTTGGGTCCTTCTTTGCTTCCTGCCAATTCTTAGGTAAAGAAGTGGAGTCTAACGAAGTGAGGAAGGCTTGATAAGTCGGAGAGATATTAGAATAAGACAAGTAGTTGGCGATATCGTGTTCATAATCTTGATAACGAATAGGAGCCTTTCCCGCATTAATGCGAGAAGACCTCCTTAAGGGAGCAATGGGTGGTGGAGAAAGCATACCATCTGAGTCGGAGAGACCCGCTTCCGAATCCGAGTGATCCGGTCCGGGAGTAACATCTTCAGGAGTTGGGGCAGGAGTAGACGAGGGACTTGGCACATTTGGCACAGGGCACGGCACAGTACTGGACGTCTGCTGTTTTCTTCTGTAAACTTGGAGCTCCTTTTCCCTTGTCTGCTTCTCCCCCTGCGTAATGTACGTATTGTCTTCTTCATCCTCTGTATCAGTATCATCGATGCTTTCTTCCCCTTTCTTCCAGTTTGTCACGACAGGACAAGGTACCGATCCGACAACTACGTTTGGGCGTACTACCTCCCCCTCACGTCTAACACCCGCTGTGGGAGGCGTGTTCCCAAACGCAGAACCTTCGTCCGAACCATAATAAGGTTCCAGCTCTCTGAATGTAACGTCCATGCTTACAAACAGCTTCCGTTCAACCGGGCTCCAGCATACGTAACCCTTCTGTGTCCCGGTGTACCCAACAAAGACACACTTAGCTGCTCGAGGATCCAACTTACCAACGCCAGGCCTGTTATCGTGGACAAAGCATACGCAACCAAATACTTTCGGAGGAACGGTGTACGCAGTTGTCCCCGTGAGCACTTCCAAAGGCGTCTTCCAGTTCAGTAATTGAGAGGGCATCCTGTTGATGAGATAAGAGGCTGTCAAGACAGCCTGCCCCCACAAAAATTTAGGGACATTCATAGCCAGCATCATTGTCCGAGCTACCTCCAGCAGGTGCCTATTCTTTCGTTCGGCAACACCATTTTGAGCCGGTGTATAAGCACAAGAGGTTTGATGCAGTATACCATGAGAGGATAAATACGCAGCAAACCTCTTATGGGTATATTCCGTCCCATTATTCGACCGGAAACACTTAACACGAGCATTATACTGTGTCCTTACCCGTTGATGGAAGCTTTGAAATGCCTCGAAAACATCACTTTTATTCGTCAGCAGGTAGACCCAAGTTACGCGGGTAGAGCAGTCAATAAAAGTAACAAACCATCTATAACCGTTAACACCGTTTGTAGGACAAGGGCCCCACACATCGGAATGAATCATATCAAAAGCAGCAGAACATCGATGCCCAGAACTCACATAGGAGCTTCTGATATGTTTTTCCAACTCACAAGCATCACAAACTAACAACTCTTTATTTGCTTTTTGATATAAAGACGGATACAAACGACTAATAACGGAAAAAGAAGAATGTCCTACACGCTGATGGTGGAGGAGAAGCTCGGCTTCGACACTTCGACTACGGACTTCCGATTGTGCGTCGGCAACCAAAGATGCCAGTGCTCTATCCAGACCGTTCCTGTCCAAGTACCATAGACCCTTATGCCATGTGCCAGTGCCTAGTCGTCTCCCCGTTCCCTTCTCCTGAAAAGTTATCTTAGGAATATCAAAGGAAACAATACAGTTTAGATCAAGGATAATGGCGCTAATGGATATAAGATTGACAGAAAAGGAAGGAGCATGTAAGACATTAGATAGAGTGATGGAAGGAGTGCAATCAACAGTGCCTTTACCCGTAACAGGCCTAGAGGTACCATCAGCAGTCTGAATGCTCTCTGGCGGCGTTAGAGTAGAGTATTCCCGGAACTCACCTCGGGAACCCGTGACATGGCAAGATGCCCCAGAGTCCATAATCCAAGCTGGCTGAGAGACAGATGCAAGAGCACGCGGAGGTATACCGGCAGTGGTTTGGGAGAAGTAAGTGCAGTAATCTCCTGTAGTGGACGGCGCCCCAGGAATGACTTGTCTTTCACCAGAACCAAGCTTGGAGCCGCGCATCTTCTCGAGAACTTCTCTCTCAAATGGAGTGATGTCCGCCAGCTGATTGTCCCCACCTTCATCCGCCAGATGTGCCTTGTTGCCTCCAGAGTAAGTTCCCCTTCCACCACCGTAGCTGCCTCGACCACCTCGTCGTCCACCGCGACCACGACCCCGACCATTCGAGGGAGTCCGTGTCGATTTTGCGCAAAAGCGGATGTAATGACCTGTGTCACCACAGTTGTGGCAAACGCCTCCCGTAGAAGGAGGCTGTGTGAAAGTGGCAAGAGCAGATGTGTCAACTCCGGCCTGCTCCCCCTGGGAGATATCCTTGGTAGGCATCAGCTTCAACCGTGCTTCTTCTTGTGCCATGGCAGCTATGGCGTCCTCTAATGTCGGCAACGTCGGTTGTGCGAGAAGGACATTCCGCCGTTGCTCAAACGCTGGGTTGAGCCCCTTCAAAAACTTCATCATCCGTTGCGGCGAAATATAATCCAGAAATTTTTGGAAATATTTGGCAAAAGTCGGTTCAACCTGAGCATCCTCCATGCCAAGAGGATCATAATGGTCAAGATCAGACCAGTACTTCTTCAACAAGGCAGCGTACTCAGAGATGGTACGATCGTCTTGGATTACCCTATCGAGCTCATCCTGCAGTTGGAAGACTCGCATGGGGTTACCCGAACCGGAGTACATGTCCTTCAACGTTCTCCAGATATCAGCAGCTCCCTCCATTGCTTCAACGTTACCCGACACTTGGTCGGTCAAAGAGGCTGTCAACCAACCAGCCACGACATTGTTGACAATGTCCCATACAGCAAACTCCTTCGAGGAGTGATCGACAGGGGCCGTAGTGTGGCCATCTACATAACCAACCAAGCCACGTCCCTTCAGCGTCCGCATCGCCTGCCGCGACCATTTCAAGTAGTTGGTCGTGCCTTCCAACTTCGTCTCCAGCTTGTCCAACTTCCCCATTTTGTACGGTGACGGATCCACATCAGTATGGGTCACGCGTGGGGTCGCCTCCGGTAATCTCTTGGTCAGGAGATCCTCGACCAGGACCTTCATTTCTTCTGCTGTCAACTTCTCATAGATGGAATCCATGACTTCTGCAACTGCAATCAGTGAGGTGTTGTTGTTTCCGGAGTTGTCTTCTTTGGAGTCGTCTTCGTCTTAGTCAGCTACCGGGAGGAAACAACAAAACGAGATCCCTCACTGATATGTCGTAGTTTATACGACCAACTAGAACCGCGTCATGATAACGCGTTCGGACGGCTCAAAGGTAACCAACGTAGTTGTGCCTCCTTGCATGAGACAAACCAGAGGTATACCAGCCGGGCAGAAACGATTGTAAAGACAACGTTTCTGAGATACGAAGATCTAAAGAGATTTTGTATTCGTAGCAGAGCTTCTAAAAAGAAGGTACTAATTCTCGAAGGCAACTACAAAGATCTTCTAAAGAGAAGGAACTCTGATTCTCGAGGCAACTACAGAGATCTTCTAAAGAGAAGAAATCTGTTTTTTTTTTTTTTTTTTTTTTTTTTTTTTGGAAACAGCAAAAGAAAACCCTAAAAAGGGTGCTGTAGCAGCAGTAAAGGGGCGGGTTGGGGGGGGGCGGCGCTGGAGGGGGGGGAAGGGGGGCCGGCGGGTCAGCGGGGGGGGGGGGGGGGCGGCGGGTCAGCCGGGGGGGGGGGGGGGGAAGGGGGTCGGGGGGGGGGGGGGGGGGGAAGGGGGTCGGGGGGGGGGGGGGGGGCGCAGGTCAGGGGGGCTGCTCAGGGGGGGGGAAAGGGGGGTCGGGGGGGGGGGGGGGCTGCTCCGGGGGGGAGCTAATTTTTTTTTTTTTTTTTTTTTTTGTGGAGAGAGAGAGAGAGAGAGTTATGGCTCTGATACCATGTAGAAAATAATAGTTGGGATGATTTTATTGATGGACTACTTCACTACTTATAGGGAGTCTAGCTCCTCTACATACTACAAATTTCGATGTGGGACTAAAAGTCCCTTATTGATTCTCAACAATTTCATACCTCAGTGATGCCTTTAGAGTCTAGTCTTTTAATGGCACCTTCTGAATTTTAATCCGATAGCAGTATATCAATTCAGTAGGTAATACATAAGATTCATCTTCTTTTTCTTTGATCAAGGGCCAGTCATTGTCCCCTGGGTCTCGACTCTCGAGCACAGGCCTTCCTCCATAACGAAGGCCTCAACCATTGGGCTGCCCACCTTGGTTGGTATTATATCGAATTATCAATTAAATGACTCCAGAACTTAATTTTTCCTTCACTTGATACTATTTTCAAAGTCTACTCCTGATTTTATAACATGGTCTAAAATATTCTCTTTTGTAATCCTACATGCAAACTACTTCTTTGATGTCAATTTTTTTTCATCGATAGTATTAGTCTCAGGCTTACCATTGTATGTGTGCATGTGGCTGATCATACAGTTTCATGAACACATATATTTACCAACCCCACCTAGTTCTCTTGGATTCTGTTGTCATAGACATTAAGTATGCATTTAAATTGATATCAGGATTTTCTCATGTATACCTTCGAATAAAATGTCAAAATTTGTTTGACCACAACAGAATCCACGCTCTGTATCAAATTATCAGGGTTTTTTGATTATCTTGAGAACCATTAGGGAAATAAGGAAGTTCCAAAAATTGCTAGCATTGGACCATATGACAACTGAAAGATAATGAAGCTGTGCCTGCTAGTCTTTTCGACAAAATAAATAAAGAGAAGAAAATGAAACTCGTGAATTAAGAAGCAATAAGGTGATGATTGATACATAACCCAATGAAAACCTTCCTTATCTTGTAATGCAGAACCTATGAGGCTCTCACCAAAATTTGCAATCTGTGATGATAGAACACATATAGCAGCTTGTGGTACATCTCTCTGCGAAAAGAAGTGAGGCAGATGCTGACAACAACCCATATCGATAGATGAATAATATAAATTTACATGAAAATTTTACTTGTAATTGCTAGACACAGAAGATACTAGCAGTGGTCCAGCAGAGAAAAAGGAATTTGATTATTTTAGGTAAGATGAACAGAGTTGCTCAAATAACAGTAGGAAGCAAAAGAATGGAACTGCTTTTAGTTCACACCGCATAGTAATAACCCAAATGAACTCAAAAACAAAATTCCATAGTGAATAAGTATAGCAATTTTATACCATGAAACAACAAAATATTAAATAATAATTACCTTTGAAATTACTTGCTATTCTAAATGACAAGCAAAACCCATATCAGCAAAACCCAGATCTAATATTGTCAGACTCAGTTAGGCCCATGCCAGAAGCAGGCCAGTGGTAGCACATGATTAAACTCTACAATCTATCAGATGACTGAAATTCAATTGTTTGTTCCTGTCACAAAAGGGAGGTTTATAAACTTCTACTGTTCTCCCATACAGGGATGCAGTTTATAGCTCAATCCCATGACAATCCTTCGATTCCGTTTTCTAGCTGAGACTAGAATGAGAAATTTCTATGTTAACACATGATGGAAACATTCAGTTTCAGTAGCCTTTATTCAAACAAAATAAGTCACCGACACAAATACTTATTTCATGTTGGTACTCACTTCATATCCAATTCAGTTTGTTTCTGCGGTTAAAAGATGGATATATCCAATAGTATCGGAATTTGACTATATTTAAGTTAGGGTAATTTGCAGTTAAATACAATCAACTATCAAGTTTTTTCAATTTGCTACCATAAATTATTTTTATTAGAACTTTGAAACTATAAAGTTAGAGGTGACGTCAATAGAGGACAAGATGAAAGAAAATCGTCTTATGCATGGTTTGGACATGTGCGTGTTACCAATAGATGCTTCCTTAAGAAGGAGTGATAATATAGTAGTTACTGGAGCCCTATGTTGTATGGACACAGATACTATTGCGCCCTATAGTAGTTACTGGAGCCCTATGTTGTATGGACACAGATACTATTGCGTGGCCACAGATATGACACGGCAAGTGTTAATGAAATTGACGAAAATTCGTATATGTCTTGAACAAATTTAGACCATGGATGTGGCGGTTACAACAAGTAAACTTGCAATATCTGTGCGGAAGCACAAGAAGCAATAAAAGATCTCAAACTGCAACAAAGTTGCTATGAACACAAATCTTCATAAATCAGAAGCCGTTATGAAACTACTTGCTGGGCTGATGAAAATCGCGAGGTTCGGCCATTTTTGTCGGCCTACTTCCATGAACCAACAAGTTCAGAAGAACTTCTGGAACGTTCCTTTGTTACCTCCTTGACGTCGGACAAAACACTGACGATAGCACTCGTTGGATTCTGCTATTGCTGTTGGTTGATGCTGCACACTATCTTCTCTCGTTGCATATATTCTCTTCTGTTCCTCAGTGCTGAGTGCAAAAAAAGAGTTTATATAGGGGAGCCTAGCCCCTAATAGCCATAATTGTCCACTAAATACGTAGACGGATAACCAAAAAATAACTCACAATTATGTAGACGGTTACCAACATTACCTCCCTATTAATAGGCCAATTAAGAAGCTGTACCAATATACCCTGCAAAACCACTAAGCCGTCGAACGCACGAAACCGCAAAAAGCGTCGAATTTCGTGGAGCTGTGAAACACAGAACACGCTAAACCATGGAACGCTGAATGCTCGAAACTGCGGAACCACGGAGCCGAACACGTGCCCACGGAACAGCAGAACCCACGAACTCCGTTGAACGCACGTCGACTCCTACGCAATCTCCACGAAAGACGAGCAAAAATGTCATCTCGCGTCCGATGCGTACGTGAGAAGTGTGCCATCAAAACACCACTTTGCATCCTTTGCCCACATCCGTTTCCGAGTCTGAGTCCCTAGGCCCCTTTGGGGCCTAGCTCCAAAGGAAAATATCTAGAAAATGGTGATAAAAAATAATTATTTTTTGTGGAATTTGAATATTGTCCACTAGAAAAAATCCTTCACCATACCAACTACTTGAGCTACCATACCCCATATATGCAAGTCAATAAATAATGAGTCATATATTAAAATATACACATTTGAGGTGTGCTACATCATGGAGTGGTAGGACCGGGTCACTAGTGATCAATTTCAAATAAACCCCAATACTAAGGACATTGGTATATATATATATATACCACACCTATTTTGATATGTCTTAGTGTATTTTGGAGTGTCAGATATATGTCTGACACGACATGACCACATTATCAGAATGTCCGTGAGCCGCTAGGACTAGAGGTTGGCCTAGACAAACATGATTTGAAGTTTTAAAGATGGTATGGTTTTTGTTAGCATTACCGAGGACAGAGGCCCTTAATGGAGCCGAACGGAAAAAGAGAATTAAAATAGGCAACCCAAAAAATTGCGATAAGAACTTTGTTGTTGTTGTTGTTGTTGTTGTTGTTGTCGTCGTTGTTACTGTTGTTGTTGTACTTTGATAGCATAAACTATCATTTGCGATGTGCTACCATGACACGGTTAAGGGAGAACATGAAAACACGATTTTGTCCATCTCCTGCGCCACTCTATCCATCTCAAACGCAAGTCCAGACCTCTTAGCTTGTTGAAAGGAAATGAAACACTCTGCAGAATCTTCTACTACTATCTATGAATGCACAAGGCCACAAACGCATATGTTGTTTTTCTTTATGATTCCTGCGTTCTAAATGTTGCTATCTGGTGATATTCCAGTTGGTTCTATCATCGTGACACAAGTTTCTCTCAAAAATCAATGTGACACTAGTAACAATTGGATTCCTCCAATGGAAGATTCAAATGAAGTAAAATCTACTCCCCTTAATCCTTATGAGATAAATTTGCTTGTAAAATAGGAGTGATCACTTTATATGTGTGATCCCTTAATTAGCTAGCACTCTGTAATTCCAAGTGAAGTGGTTTCCCTCCCTAATTTGCTTGGTATATGATTTTCCCATAGGTATTCCTTACTACAATATTGCATTGCTCTCTCAGGTGTGTGGTACAACTCCTTGATTGATTTCTGCCTGTGTCTACAATGTTTATGCTTGATGCCAACTACAAAGATGAGTTTAAGGTACGGTTTTTAAGAATTTTATCAGGCTTCTGCTGTAGCAGCTGCACATGGATGGGGGAGGGGGAGGAGACGACAATGACGACTGGTACAGATTAAGGTTTTGGAGAAGAAGGGCTCTGGACGACTATAGAGGAGAGGTCCATTCTGCTGCTCCACCAGGGTAAACTTCCTGAATTTTGGGGAAGAAGAGTTTGGATAAACAGGATTTTTTTTTTGTTTAAACTCGGGCAAAATGGTCCAAAGTTAGTCATCTGCAAAGCATGAGACCATTGAATGGAACATTTAATTTTAACAGATGGTAGTATCTGCAAATTCCCATTAGTTCATGGTAGCAACTTGCTAATGAAAATAGTTGTGGTAGAAAGTTGCAAAAACTTGATCGTTCATTGTATTAAATGCAAATTAGCCTTTAAGTTAACATGATATTCACATACCTCTCCCATTAAATAACCAACACTTGCAAGAAGGATTGAAGCTAAAAGTCCAGCAATGGTTCCCTCCACACTAACAGCCCCTTCTGTGCCTCTTGGGACTACCTTAAATGTTGTGACAAGATACCTGTTCTTAGAGCCAACAGAGAAACAGAAATATTAAAAAATTCTTCTGAGATAAATAAAGAGTACAGAGACAACAAACTGTCGAGTGAAGAAAAAATTTAGGTCCAAAAAAGTCCTTCAAAGAGCAGAGTTGTAGTTCCTGGAAATAATCAATCAAAGAAATAAATATGTACTATCATTCCCGTTTGGAAGAACACTTGTGTATCCTTTCCCCCATACCAGCAATTATCAGCTGCCTTTGAAATAACTTCAAGGTTACCATAATGGTGAAATGCTTATCCACAATAGCTACGTAATTTCCCAAAGGAACTAACATAATTGAGTTTTAATGGTTTTGCCAAAGGCAATCCAAAAGCAAAGATCCGTACCATGTCCAACTTAGCATTGAATGACTCCGTAAACTGTTTAAAATTAATTTAGTACCACGTTAACAATCGTCTAGTGACTTGATGCTTTGTATTCTCCTTAATTTGGTCTATTAGTCAAGGAAGAATGGTTTGTATGAATGCAGTAAGGCATGCATCCACCACTGGGGACAACACCAAACTTCACAGTTTTTTTGATAATCTATAGCTCCTTGTATCCAGAAGAAGAGGGGTTTGCAAGAAAAAAGAGAGGTCATATTAAAATAGCAATTGGGAGGGCTGCAATTCCAATTAACATTATTCTGAGAATGGAGCTCCAGATAAGAAATGCGAACAAAACAGTATTGTTGTCATGAGAGACCAGTTATGTGAAAGAACAGGAAGGCTGTGACCGGCATTTGGCACTGGTATGCATACGTGTATGCTGGTAGCCTGAAACCAACATCTGTTTGTGACTTTGTATGCAATTGCAACACATAATGATACATACGAAGATAGGAAGAAGAACAGAGGAACAAAATAAGCCCTTCCACTTTATACTATCAATTTCTCATTCGAAAAAGCAGGGGGTTTTGAGATCGGCCATGGAATTTAGCAAAAGCAAACACGAGATCTCCACTACTGCCTGAAATCTTGCTTTGGTTGGCTTGCCCCAAGGTGACTGCAACCAGAGCCCGTACAAAAGTCACCTCTGCCAGTAAGGCAAAAGGCTTTTCAGGAACGATACCAATCTGAATTTCCCTCAAGAGTGAGTCCAAAAGTCATAATCAAATCAAAGGCTTGACAGCGCCTTGCTTGTAATACTGGTCATTTTTTGCTCGTCTCCTTCTACGAGAGAAAAGAACAAAGTGAGGCGAGCGAACCCATGGGGCAGTGACGGGAGCTAATAGAACGAAGGAGCAGTGAACGCCAGTAAGCAAAAGCAAGAGGATAGGGAGTCGAGAAAAAAGCAAAGTTAGTCGGGACTTGCCTATTCAAAAGAAAAGGTGAAGAAATCAACAAAGAAAGGTAAAGGAAAGGCCTTTGTCTTTTTCATTTAGGGCTTGCTTGAAAGGCTCACTTAACTAAAAAGACAGAGTGAAAACAAAGGACATGCATGTTTTAGCACGTTTCCATAGGTAACCACTTAGGTTGGCTTTTCGTAAGCTGCTTTCTTCACCAGAAGGACGGCTTACGGGTCGTCTATCATCACTATGAACAGTTGATCTACACGAAAATCATCAGTACCATGCCCAAATGAAAAAAGGCTGATACCGGACGACATGAGCTGCATAGTGGAAAAAGCTCACTTCGCTCACCTCGATCTCACCAGGATCAAGTGCATCAGGTGGATCATGAGGTTGACGGTTGACTCGTCGAGCATCACTATATTCCAACTGTGCAATCATTAGGGTTAGGTGATTTGAAATGCAACACCATGAAGAAAGATCCACGCTAAACCTAGCCTCTCTCTCTAGCCCTCCCTTCCTCACTGTGTTTGCCTCATAAGAGCGTAAGCAAACACTATAAATGAAAAAAGTATTATAGAAAGGGAAAAATTAGAAAACATTGAACACAATTCACTATTTACCAACAGCCCATGGTGTTGGAGTATGTTAAGCAAATACACACAGTCGATTACACTAACAAGCTGTGCAACTAGTGCATGGCTTTATCATCTCAATAACTTTATTAAGATATGAGAAACAGTGTAAGAACAAAAGAAAGATAACACGATCGCACATAGCTTAGTAACTCCACCAGCAAACTAGGCCTAAACTTAGTAATTAGCACCTTATAGAACTAAGTGAAAATTAAAATTACTGTTTTAAGAAAGAGACTTACATTGTCTTCCCATATGCCTTGCCAATCTCATTGGAAACTGTATCACTTAATTTAGTACAAAAACTGGCAACAAACCCTAGTTGCCAAAATCCTGCAAGGGCAGCTCCACCTATACCATATATTGACAGCAGCGCACAAACGCATCCAGCTGCACGCCTGCACTGGACCAATAACACTGCCTGGTCCTCTTGTACCTCTCCTTTTCTCAGACACTCCTAGAGCTTCTTTTGTGTTATCTTGCCCTGCATATTATCATAGGCATAAATAATGTGGAAGCATCGATAAGTTGCAGAAAACAAAGGGATGTAAGTTTAAAAAAGAATTAAAAGGGAGTAAACGGCATAGCTAAAAAAGTTTCTTCAACAGAGGTGTCATATATTACATGTTGGACACTCAGACACATCCCGTGACACTGGTCAGATACACCTTTTTTTTGCAGAAATAGTCAGATACACCTTCTTACATCCTATATATATAATAGTGTTGTATGAAACATATCTAATTAAAAAAGTTGCAATGGAAATGAATAGATCTATCTCGTATTGCTGAAATTTTTACAGTCATGTGACTCCAAAACCTCCTTTATTTATTTCCTATAAATGGATTTCTAAATAATATTACATCTGTATTGACTTACCAGCTCTCGGAATCTAACTACCAAAATTTTTGTAGAAAATAATAGTTGGTGTAATTTTATTGATGGACTACTTCACTACTTATAGGGAGTCTAGCTCCTCTACATACTACAAATTCCGATGTGGGACTAAAAGTCCCTTATTGATTCTCAACACTCCCCCTCAAGATGGACGATAGATATTGATCATCCCCATCTTGTTACATAGCTTCGACAGACTTAATGAACTAAGACCCTTAGTCAGACAGTCTGCCACTTGTTCTTCTGAGCGGACATGGCCAATCTTCAGTATCCCTTGCTCCAGCTTCTCCTTGATAAAGAATCGATCGATTTCGATGTGCTTCGTTCTGTCGTGCTGAACCGGATTATTCGCTATACTTATTGCGGCTTGACTATCGCTCAGAAGATGCAACGGTGTCCCCTTATCCAACTTCAACTCTGTCAGCAGTGCTTTCACCCATAGTAGTTCTGACACCCCTAGAGCCATTGCTCTGTATTCTGCTTCAGCTGTCGACCGTGCTACCACTGACTGTTTCTTGCTTCTCCATGAAACCAGGTTTCCTCCTACAAAAACACAGTACCCCGTGGTAAACCTTCTGTCGTCTATGCAGCTTGCCCAGTCTGCATTACAGTATCCCTCAATATCTGTGCATCCATTCTTCTTGAACCACAATCCTTTTCCCGGCGTCCCTTTCAGATATCTTAGGATCTGAAATACTGCATCCATATGACCCGTTCTTGGATCATGCATATAGCGGCTTACAACGCTTACTGCAAATGAGATATCAGGGCGAGTATGCCCTAGATAAATCAGTCTGCCTACTAGCCTTTGATACCTTTCGCGATCAACAGGCTCTCCTGCTTCTGCTCCCATCTTGCACTTCTGGTCAATTGGAGTGACTGCTGCTCGGCATCCCAGCATCCCTGTCTCCTTCAGCAGATCTAGTACATATTTTCTTTGTGAGAGAACAATTTCTTGTTCACCATCACACACCTCGATACCTAAAAAGTATCTCATCTGTCCTAAGTCTTTCACCTCAAACTCCTTAGCGAGTTTCGACTTCAGCTTAGTGATCTCATCAGCATCATCACCTGTGATCACTATATCATCCACATATACAGCAAGTATAGTTATGTGGCCTCTTGCATACTGGAGGAAGACCGTGTGATCTGCATTTGTCTGATGGTACCCCATGCCAGTGACAGCCTTTCTGAATCTGTCAAACCAGGCTCGAGGAGATTGCTTCAGCCCGTACAGCGACTTCTTCAGTTTGCACACTTTTCCATGTGACGTTCCTTCACCTGAATCTGACACAGAGTAGCACCCCGGAGGAGTCTCCATGTATACTTCTTCTTGTAGGTCTCCATGAAGAAATGCGTTCTTTACGTCTAACTGGTGTAGCTTCCACCCATAGTTTGCTGCAATAGAGACCAGTGTTCTTACGGTACTCATCTTCGCTACTGGGGCAAAAGTCTCATCATAGTCAATACCATATGTCTGGGTATAGCCTTTTGCAACCAGTCTCGCCTTGTATCGTTCAACTTTTCCTTCTGGTGTCTCCTTCACTGTGTAAACTCATTTGCATCCCACAGCTTTCTTCCCTTCAGGTAATGGCACCAGCTTCCATGTCTTATTTTTCTCTAGTGCCCCAAGTTCTTCCATCATTGCGGCTTTCCATCTTGGGTCCTTCTTTGCTTCCTGCCAATTCTTAGGTAAAGAAGTGGAGTCTAACGAAGTGAGGAATGTTTGATAAGTCGGAGAAATATTAGAATAAGATAGGTAGTTGGCGATATCATGTTCATAATCTTTATAACGAATAGGAGCCTTTTCCGCATTAATGCGAGAAGACCTCCTTAAGGGAGCAATGGGTGGTGGAGAAAGCATACCATCCGAATCGGAGAGATCCGCTTCCGAATCCGAGCGATCCGGTGCGGGAGTAACATCTTCAGGAGTCGGGGCAGGAGTAGACGAGGGACTTGGCACTATAGGCACCGGGTACGGCACAGTACTGGACCTCTGCTCATTTCTTCTTCTGTAAACTTGGAGCTCCTTTTCCCTTGTCTGCTTCTCCCCCTGCGTAATGTACGTATTGTCTTCTTCATCCTCCGTATCAGTACCATTGATGCTTTCTCCCCCTTTCTGCCAGTTTGTCACGACAGGACAAGGTACTGATCCGACAACTACGTTTGGGCGTACTACCTCCCCCTCACGTCTAACACCCGCTGGGTGAGGCGTGTTCCCAAACGCAGAACCTTCGTCCGAACCATAATAAGGTTCCAGCTCTCTGAATGTAACGTCCATGCTTACAAACAGCTTCCGTTCAACCGGACTCCAGCATACGTAACCCTTCTGTGTCCCGGTGTACCCAACAAAGACACACTTAAGTGCTCGAGGATCCAGCTTACCAACACCAGGCCTGTTATCGTGGACGAAGCATACGCAACCAAATACTTTCGGAGGAACGGTGTACGCAGTTGTCCCCGTGAGCATTTCCAAAGGCGTCTTCCAGTCCAGTAATTGAGAGGGCATCCTGTTGATGAGATAAGAGGCTGTCAAAACAGCCTGCCCCTACAAAAATTTAGGGACATTCATAGCCAGCATCATTGTCCGAGCTACCTCCAGCAGGTGCCTATTTTTTCGTTCGGCGACACCATTTTGAGCCGGTGTATAGGCACAAGAGGTTTGATGCAGTATACCATGAGAGGATAAATACGCAGCAAACCTCTTATGGGTATATTCCGTCCCATTATCCGACCGGAAACACTTAACACAAGCATTATATTGTGTCTTTACGCGTTGATGGAAGCTCTGAAATGCTTCAAAAACGTCACTTTTATTCTTCAGTAGGTAGACCCACGTTACGCGGGTAGAACAGTCAATAAAAGTGACAAACCATCTATAACCGTTAACACCGGTTGTAGGACAAGGACCCCACACATCTGAATGAATCATATCAAAAGCAGCAGTACATCGATGCCCAGAACTCACATAGGAGCTTCTGGTATGTTTTTCCATCTCACAAGCATCACAAACTAACAACTCTTTATTCGCTTTTTGATATAAGGATGGAAACATGCGACTAATAACAGAAAAGGAAGAATGTCCTACACGCTGATGGTGTAGGAGTAGCTCGGCTTCGACACTTCGACTTCGGACTTCTGGTTGTGTGTCTGCAACCAATGATGCCAGTGCTCTGTCCAGACCGTTCCTGTGCAAGTACCATAGACCCTTATGCTATGTGCCAGTGCCGAGTCGTCTCCCCGTTCCCTTCTCCTGAAAGATTACCTTAGGAATATCAAAGGAAACAGTACAGTTTAGATCAAGGATAATGACGCTAATGGATATAAGATTGACAGGAAAGGAAGGAGCATGTAAGACATTAGATAGAGTGATGGAAGGAGTGCAATCAATAGTGCCTTTATCCATAACAGGCCTGGAGGTACCATCAGCAGTCTGAATGCTTTCTGGCGGCGTTAGGTTAGAGTATTCCCGGAACTCACCTCGGGATCCCGTGACATGGCGGGATGCCCCAGAGTCCATAATCCAGACTGGCTGAGAGACAGATGCAAGAGCACGCGGAGGTATACCGTCACTGGTTTGGGAAAAGTAAGTGCAGTAATCTCCTGAGGTGGGCGGCACCTCAGAATTGACTTGTCGGTCACCAGAACCAATCTTTGAGCCCCGCAGTTTCTCAAGAACTTTTCTCTCAAATGGAGTTATGTCCGCCAGCTGATTGTCCTGGCCTTCATCCGCCAGATTTGTCGTGTTGCCTCCAGAGTAAGTGCCCCTTCCACCAGTGTAGCTGCCTCGACCACCTCGTCGTCCACCACGACCACGGCCCCGACCACGCGAGGAACTCCGTGCTGGTTTTGGGCAAAAGCGGATGTAATGCCCTGTGTCACCACAGTTGTGGCAAACGCCTCCCGCAGAAGGAGGCTGGTTGAAAGCAGCAAGAGCAGATGTGGCAACTCCGACTTGCTCCCCCTGGGAGATGCCCCTGGTGGGCATCAGCTTCAACCGTGCTTCTTCTTGTGCCATGGCAGCTATGGCATCCTCTAAGGTCGGCAGCTTCGGTTGCGCAAGAAGTACATTCCTCCGTTGCTCAAATGCAGGGTTGAGCCCCTTCAAAAACTTCATCATCCGTTGCCGCGAGATATAATCCAGAAATTTTTGGAAATATTTTGCGAAGGCCGGTTCAACCTGAGCATCCTCCATTCCAAGAGGATCATAATGGTCAAGATCAGACCAGTACTTCTTCAACAAGGCGGCGTACTCAGATATGGTACGATCGTCTTGGACTACCCGATCGAGTTCATCCTGCAGTTGGAAGACTCGTATTGGGTTACCTGAACCGGAGTACATATCTTTCAATGTTCTCCAGATATCAGCAGCTCCCTCCATTGCTTCAACATTACCCGACACTTGATCGGTTAAAGAGGCTGTCAACCAACCAGCCACGACATTGTTGACAATCTCCCATACAGCAAACTCCTTCGAGGAGTGATCGACCGGGGCCTTGGTGTGGCCATCTACATAGCCAACCAAGCCACGTTCCTTCAGCGTCCGCATCGCCTGTCGCGACCATTTTAAGTAGTTGGTCGTGCCTTCCAGCTTCGTCTCCAGTTTGTCCAACTTCTCCATTTTATACGGTGACGAATCCACATCAGTATGGGTCACGCGTGAGGTTGCCTCCGGTAATCTCTTGGTCAGGAGATCCTCGACCAGGGCCTTCATCTCTTCTGCTGTCAACTTCCCATAGATGGAATCCATGGTTTCTGCAACTGTAATCAGTGAGGTTTTGTTGTTTCCTGAGTGGTCGTCGTTTGCTTCGTCTTCGTCTTAGTCAGCAATCTGCTGTGAATCCTGATCTCAGGTAGCGTCTTCGTCAACTGTATATTCTGACAGGTGAGATAGAGATCAGGGGAGGAAACAACAAACTAGCTTTCTCACTGATATGTTGGAGTGTATGCGACCAACTAGAACCGCGTCATTATGACGTGTTCGGACAGCCCAAACTTAGTTGTGCCTCCTTGCATGGCGAAGTATGCAGCACGCCGCAACAGAAATTCTAGAAGGATTCTGAGTGTACGAAAATCTAAAGAGATTTCGTAACAGAAGCAAGACGAAAATCTAAAGAGATTTCGTATGCGTAGCAGTAGGTCTTCTAAAGAGAAGATACTGAGTCTCGAAGGCAACAACAGTAGAGCTTCTAAAAAGAAGGTACTGATTCTCGAAGGCAACTGCAGTAGATCTTCTAAAAAGAAGGTACTGATTTTTTTCCTTTTTTTTTTTGGCGGCTAGGGTTAGGGTTAGGGTTTTGATGGGGCTGCTAGGGCTAGGATTAGGGTTTCCATGTCGAGAGTGGGAGAGGTAGGTAGGGGGGGGGGTCGGGCGCGGGGGGGGGGGTCTGGAGGGGGGGGGTTGGGGGGGGGGCTGCTGCTCCCGGGGGGGGGGGGGGGTCGGGGGGGGGGGGGGGGTCGGGAGGGGGGGGTTGGGGGGGGGCTGCTGCTCCGGGGGGGGGGGGGGGAAGAGAGAGAGAGAGTTATAAAAAAAAAAAATTTGTGGAAAGAGAGAGAGAGTTATGGCTCTGATACCATGTAGAAAATAATAGTTGGTGTAATTTTATTGATGGACTACTTCACTACTTATAGGGAGTCTAGCTCCTCTACATACTACAAATTCCGATGTGGGACTAAAAGTCCCTTATTGATTCTCAACAATTTTGAAGATCTTTATGAACTTACTTCGTCAAGTTGAAAGGTAGGCATCCAGGAAATATTAAATTTCATCCTGTTAGCACAGCATACGTGGATATTGTCAGCATACATGACAACTATGTCTTTACAGTAGGTTTCCAGGACTTCTGGAACAAATTCACAACCAGTTTATTGATGGGCAAGAATCTTATCGTCTTTCACATCATATGTGATTCAAATTTTAATCTAAAAAAACATTACTATTCTCATTTTTATTATCAGGTATTAAGGAGAGATTCAATTGATCTTTGTTCCCTTGGCTTCTTAACTCCCTCTTTATCCATCAAAGTTTAATAACACTTACAATCCTGTAGAAGCTTACCATTTACTGTTCACACAAGATGATGAATTAGTATTGGGTAAGAGAATCTACTGGACTTTCGGTATATTGTGTCTCCTCCAGACCACCAACGTTGAATATACATAACAATTTCTACTTTCAGACTCTTGCTAAGAGAAAACAACATTATCCAAGCATTGATAATCTCCATGTACAATATTATTCGAGAAACTGGTAGCTTTTGAAGAATTTCTTATGATATTGTCAGAATAGATTGAAATATATTTTTAATTCAACAAGCTCAGGTGAACAACACTATTTATCGGGTTAGTGATGGCTAACAAAAAAAAGACAAAGCAAGAAAATAACAACAAAATTGATGGTTAATCAGGAAATCACTCTACACGAAATTGGGACTCCCTCTCATTAGCAAAACAATTTTCAATGCAAAGTAAAATATTAACCATCAATGTTGTTGTTATTTTTATAAATTATCAAGGGAGAAACTCGATTAATCTTTCCTTGGCTTCTTAATTCCTTCCTTATCAAACACAAGGTTCTTAGAATTTGTAGAACCTAAGAATAATGCATGTCGTGCCGTGCCGTGTCTGTGTCACGTGGGACATGTATCAGACACGACACACACCTCGATTACCCTATGACAAACCAAAACAAATGTTGCATCCGTGTCTTTGTGTCCGTGCAAAATTGTGTAGAGAAAGCTAGACAGTATTATAACTTCCTACCCTTTCAACTTCATTTACTCTTCCAACTAAAATCGCTGCCACATATTATTCCTAAAATATCCACTCTCCAAGCCCTGGCAATGGCATCAATGTCATTCTCATTTAAACATTTCATCCAAATTTCAATTTGACTGTGAACTTTGCAGTCAGAGCACTAAACAACACAAATTAAATGGCGACCGTCGCGATCACAAACACAAACAAAAGTCAGCTTTCTACTGCACTGTACGAAAAGATCAATTATTATTAGAGAAATTTGAGTTGCACCCCACTTTATTTACCCTAATTTAAGGTGCACTCCACTGCTTTACCATAAAGCACGAATCGTCAAAACATGTCGGTTAAAGAGGTTGACAGTCAGCAATGGACGTTCCCTCATAAGTTGGTGGGGTTTGTTTTATGGTAAAGCAGTAGGGTCACTGGGTTGCACCTTAAATGAGGGTGAATAAAGTGGGTACAACTCAAATTTTCTCTCCAACAAAAAAAGTTTATGACTTACAGAACCACTTCCGAATCAAAACTTAGTAGAACGAACAGTAGAAAAGAGCAAGAAGAACAAATAAAAAGACCAGCTTTCCGCTACAATGTACCCAAAAAAAAAAAAAAATGTCACCACTCCGCAAATCGAGAACTTACTAGAACGAAACAAATAGCGACGAGCAGGAAGCCGGTCCAGAAGAAGGCCCTCCACGTGAGGACACCGAGCAGGAGCGCCGCGCCGATCCCCGACGCCGAGAGACCGGAGGCAAGGAGCGGGTAGCCGAGGGGAGGAATACGAAACGGTTGCTGGCGACCGCCGACTCCCAAGTCGGTGGGGGTGGATCGGAGGAGGCCGACGATGGAGGTCTGCAGCGCAGCGATCTCCTTGACCGGGAGGGCTCTGGCAGGGGGTAGGAGGAGCGTTCTCGAAATCCTAAGTTTGGGAGAGAGAGGGCCTAATTACGATTTGGGGGATTGGGGAAATGGAGGAGGAGAGGGGATGGAGAGGGAGCTTGGGGAGGACAATGGTGCGGGTCGACAGTGCCATCAGAAAGAGTAGGGAGTGTGGAGTTGTATTTCTTCTCGCGTGGGAATAATTTGTTGGTAATCTGACTTTTGTGAACAAGTCCTCGTGTTGACGGTTATTTACATGGTTGAGATTTGTGTAGGGGATTTTTATGATCCCAGTAGACCTACATAATTTAATACCAACCAATAATGAAATGCCCAAAAATTTAAAAAGTTTTATGAAAAACCCACCCCAAAATAAACTTTCATCGCGTGCCCAGCATTAACTTAAAAATTAAAAAAAGGGCACGGCATGACCCTTTTGCCCTTCTAATTTATTAAGAATATCAACAAACCCAGCAAGTTTTATGAAAAACGGTTCGATTCCAGACTCTTCAAAAAAGTGTCTCTATCGCTCCCTCCTCTTCATACTCTGTTCTGTTGCGATTTTAGGTCATCTCCTCCAAAAATCTTAGAAATTTCTTACAAGAAATCGCCAGCGAATCTCCATCACAATGTCGCAATCATCAGCAATGGAAGTAGACCAAGTTAGAGAAGAAGGAGAAGAAGTAGTTGGAAAACAACAGAAAGGAGGGAAGAAAGTTAAGAGGGTTGCTCGTAGACGAACCGCTCAAAAAGAAAAAGAAGTGCAAGAACCAGTAGAAGAACAAGAACACGGAGAACAACAAGAACAAGATCAAGAACAACAAGAAGCAGTAGCAGGGGGAGAAGAAGAAGATGAAGAAGAAGGGAAGAAAAAAGGTAAAACTTTGAGTCTTGTTCATTCTCCGTTTATATTGACGCGGCAAATGAAAATGATCATTCTCCGTCTATAAAATACACGGAGGATGCCCTTTCTGTGTCATTTGAACTAGAAATGGTCATTCTCCGTCTATTTTGAGACGGAGAATGGCATTCTCCGTGTTTAAACACACGGAGAATGTTCATTTCTGTGTTTTTGACCTAAAGAACGAGCATTCTCCGCCTAATATGAGACGGAGAATGACATTCTCCGTCTGTAAAATAGACGGAGAATGAACTTTCTTCTTGCATTAACCTAGAGAAATGAACATTATCCGTCTCACTGACACGGAGAATGCCATTCTCCGTCTATTTTATAACGGAGAATGACGTTCTCTGTCTATTTTGACGCGGAGAATGGCATTCTCCTTGTAATTTGACCTAGAAAATGAGCATTCTCCGTCTTACTGACGCGGAGAATGTCATTCTCCGGGTCAAAAGAGACGGAGAATGCCATTCCCCGTGTTAAAACAAAACGGAGAATGACATTCTCCGCCTAATATGAGACGGAGAATGGCATTCTCCGCCTTACTTAGACGGAGAATGCTCATTCTCCGGGACAAAATAAAGGGAGAATGTCATTCTCCTTGTATTTTGACCTAGAGAATGAGCATTCTCCGTCTTACTGACGCGGAGAATGAGCATTCTCCGTCTTGCTAACGCGGAGAATGGCATTCTCCGTATTAAAACACGCGGAGAATGGCATTCTCCTTGTAATTTGACCTAGAGAATGAGCATTCTCCGTCTTACTGACGCGGAGAATGGCATTCTCCGGGTCAAAAGAGACGGAGAATGCCATTCCCCGTGTTAAAACAAAACGGAGAATGACATTCTCCGTCTATTTTGAGACGGAGAATGGCATTCTCCGTCTATTTTAAAACGGAGAATGGCATTCTCCCTTTATTTTGATCTAAAGAATGAGCATTCTCCGCCTAATATGAGACGGAGAATGGCATTCTCCGCCTTACTTAGACGGAGAATGCTCATTCTCCGGGACAAAATAAAGGGAGAATGTCATTCTCCTTGTATTTTGACCTAGAGAATGAGCATTCTCCGTCTTACTGACGCGGAGAATGAGCATTCTCCGTCTTGCTAACGCGGAGAATGGCATTCTCCATATTAAAACACGCGGAGAATGGCATTCTCCTTGTAATTTGACCTAGAGAATGAGCATTCTCCGTCTTACTGACGCGGAGAATGGCATTCTCCGGGTCAAAAGAGACGGAGAATGCCATTCCCTGTGTTAAAACAAAACGGAGAATGACATTCTCCGTCTATTTTGAGACGGAGAATGGCATTCTCCGTCTATTTTAAAACGGAGAATGGCATTCTCCCTTTATTTTGATCTAAAGAATGAGCATTCTCCGCCTAATATGAGACGGAGAATGGCATTCTCCGCCTTACTTAGACGGAGAATGCTCATTCTCCGGGACAAAATAAAGGGAGAATGTCATTCTCCTTGTATTTTGACCTAGAGAATGAGCATTCTCCGTCTTACTGACGCGGAGAATGGCATTCTCCGTTTTAAAACACGCGGAGAATGCCATTCTCCGTGTTAATACAAAACGGAGAATGCCATTCTCCGTGTCAAAATAGACGGAGAATGATATTCTCCGTCTATTTTGACACGGAGAATGGCATTCTCCGTCTAATATTAGACGGAGAATGGCTTTCTCTTTATTATAATAAAGAAGAATGTTGACGTAAACCTAATTGTTGTTGTTTTTAGGGAAAAAAAACTGTCAGGAACAGAGACGAAAGACTTTTCCGTGCAACATTCACCCCAGTACTCTCTCTCATGGATGAGGTGAAGGAAAAGTTTCGCCATTTGCCTGAAGCAGTTGTCGAAAGCTTGAAGAATGTAGGATTCTACGACTTCGTAGATGTATTCTACAGAAATAAGGTGAAAAAATCAGAACTGTCTAAAGTCACCCAAGGTCTGGAGAAGTTGATGGGGACTTATTTGGAAGAAGATGGAATTGGATATTTCCAATTGAGCAGCAGTGTCAAAGTAGCACCAACTGCTGATGAGATGGCAACCATTTTCGGTCTGCCAATGAATGATGACACTGAAGTTGATGATAAGTATTTGAAGATCATCACTGAGAAGCAGAAGACCCCCCCACCAGCAGACTCATTCAGCATGTGTACAAAACACTTCACAAGATTGCTGAAAAATTCCAAGGGCAAAGGTGCTGAAGTCTCAAACGCTGAAGTTAGGAAAAGGATATTAGAGCTGCTGGGGGGCGAAAATGCAAGTCCCGATGAGGTGGCCAAGTTAATAGTATTCAACTTGTGCCAAACAGCATTCTTCACCAGAATGGGGGGGTCGAACTTGCCATACAAGTTCTTCGCTCTGGTGGAGAGCACAGATGTTATAAAAAGCATCTGTTGGCCTCGGATTATACTGGAGTACGTTATGGACAGCATAAAGAGGGCTGTCACAAAATCTGAAGATGGTGATGTTGATATATCGTACAAGAAGATTGAAGGTTGTACGATATACTTCTTGTATTGGTTTGCAGAGCACAGTCGACTGGTAGAAAGGAAGTGCAAACCAACAGTCGCATCTCCGAGATTCTGCACATGGGATGGGAATAAAATCTCAATATTCCTAAAAATGAATATCAAGGTGCTAAAATGGATTCAGATTTGATATTCAAGGATATTGTTGCATTGAATGTTGATGAACTTGAAGAAGTCCCAGCAGAGCAGCAATATGTAGAAGGTGGAGACAATTCTGTTGATGAAGAAGAAGCTCAAGCTGAAGCTCAAGCACCAGCACCCTCTACAGCTGACAATGTAGATATGTTGCGTGTCTTGCAGGAGAAATCTCAGCTTATCGCTGAGAATGAGCAACTCCAGGAAAGAGCCCAGCAACTAGCGGCAGATGTAGCCCAACAACGTGCTGTGGGGCTCGTTGCTGATGGCTTGGAGAAGGAGTTAGACTCTTTAAGGAACGAGAAATCGCTCCTTATTGATGATAACAAGAAACTCCTTAAGCGAGTTGAGGAACTGGAGGCACAGGGGTCGGAACTAGACTCCCTGAGAAAGCAGAAGTCTGAGCTTACTGCTGATAATGAGAAGCTTCGTCAACATGTTGAGGAGCTACTTCTAAAAGGTAAGATTTTATATTTTTTGTCTATTTTAATCTGTAATTACATGTATCTAACAAGGAGAATGAGCATTCTCCGTCTTACTGACGCGGAGAATGGCATTCTCCGGGTCAAAAGAGACGGAGAATGCCATTCCCTGTGTTAAAACAAAACGGAGAATGACATTCTCCGTCTATTTTGAGACGGAGAATGGCATTCTCCGTCTATTTTAAAACGGAGAATGGCATTCTCCCTTTATTTTGATCTAAAGAATGAGCATTCTCCGCCTAATATGAGACGGAGAATGGCATTCTCCACCTTACTTAGACGGAGAATGCTCATTCTCCGGGACAAAATAAAGGGAGAATGTCATTCTCCTTGTATTTTGATCTAGAGAATGAGCATTCTCCGTCTTTCTAAAGCGGAGAATGGCATTCTCCGTTTTAAAACACGCGGAGAATGCCATTCCCCGTGTTAATACAAAACGGAGAATGACATTTTCTGTATTTTGACATAGAAATGATCATTCTCCGTATGTTTTGACACGGAGAATGACATTCTCCGTCTAATATTAGACGGAGAATGTCATTCTCCGTCTATTTGGAAACGGAGAATGACATTCTCCGTCTATTTTGACACGGAGAATGTCATTCTCCGTCTATTTTGAAACGGAGAATGTCATTCTCCGTCTAAATTGACACGGAGAATGACATTGTTTTTAAAAAGAAGATTATTTAATATTGACATCATACCTCTTGTTCTTGTTTGTTTTTATATCAGTGAAAATGACAGAGGATCTGAAAAAAGAGAATGAAAAGCTAACTAATGATAATAACAGACTTCTAGAGGAAGTTGCCTCGTTGAATGACGAAGTCAAGAATAAGAACGATACAATCGTTAACCTTGAAGCAATGGCTAGAGCATTGGAAAGAGGGGATACTCAAGCAGTTCCCCAGAAGCATTACACAAGATCAAATGTACCTGCTGCAGATGAGGATGATTTTACTACATTGCAAAAGAAGAAAACATCCGATGCTACAACAAGTAAGAAGGCAGGTCCTGGTCGGAAAAGAAAAGCTGCTACTAGTCCCAGTAAGAATGTAGCTCCTGCTGGAAAAAAAAAAGCTCCTTCCAGCCCCGAGAAGGTCGACAATAAAAAGGAGATGTCAGCTCCTGAAGAACTTGAGGAAGAATCTCCTCAAACAGCAAAGCTTGTTAGAGATGGGAAAATGCTGATGCAATGTCCGAAGCTCAGACTTTGGAACGTTGCAGACGATGAGCTGAAGCAAGTATACAGGAGCATCGTATACACAAGAAGGATGTCTCCAACGTAAGTATTCTAAACTTGAACCAATTTCTGTTTAGAATACTTATGTATATATGTACTTTCCAAGTGCAATGATCATTCTCTATTGGAGTTATTTTTTATGCAATTTTATCATTAGCCTATATTATTATCATAATCGAAACTAAATTTATGTGCAGTGATTATGTATATATGTACTTTCCAAGTGCTCCAGAAGAGTGTAAAATAAGAAGAAGAAATAATGATGTCAGCATGTTGTTAAGTGCTAAAGATTTTCAAGACATTATAAATGAGGCGGATATAGAAGCCGGTGTTATGAACTACCTAATAAAGCTTATGAACGACGTTCAAGCCGAATTAAGGCAGAACATTCAGTCAAGCTCGCAGGGTGCACAATGTAAATGGTTTGCAATCATGATGCCCCATTCATTGGTAAGAATCGAAACTGAAAAATAAATATTAATGTGTACAGCTACTAATAGTGTTGTAAAAAACTAACTCATGTTATTATTTTATTTTTTTTTCTTCTGGAAAACAGGGTACTGCCAAGATTATCGATAAAGAAAATCCAACAGAAGGAGCAGTGTACAATTTCAAAGTTGATATAGAAGATTTTATAATGGAGCTGGAAGATGACATTGAATGGCTATTCGTGCCACTCTTCCGCGAGGAGAATAAACACTATACGCTGCTGGCATTCAACTTCAGCTCCTATGTTTGGACGCACTACAACTCATTGCGGAAAAACACGGGCGCTAAGGGAATCCAGGATGCAGTATACATGAAGAATAAAATTGAGCCAATTATAATAAAGAAGATTGCATTGATGAGTAATAAAAGCCCAGCAATCTCGGAATATGAAACAACAGAGCTCAAGGTTTGCAAAGAATGTCCACAGCAACTAACACCCAGCTGCCTTCTGTATGTTTCATATTATATTAAAAAGTTGTCGAGATATCCATTTGATTTACGGAAGAAAACAAACAAACAAGTTCACAATACTATTGTAAAGAGAAGGCTAGATTTGGCTAAGGCTTTGCTTATGAGTAAATGTGCAATTCCTTTTGTAAAATGACAATGTAAATTGGCTAACAAATTCAATGTATATATTCTGTTTGTCAGGTTTCTTTTGTAATGTATTTGTTTTCCTTTGTATTGAAATTTAATTTTACAACTAATTTATATTGTTCTATATATGTAAATCTGTTTTGTTAAAGTTCTGTTGTTTGATTCAAACCTATAATGTCATTATCTGTGTTAATACAAACCTATAATGTGTGCATTTGGAACTTAGAATGGCCATTCTCCGTTTCGTATGAGACGGAGAATGGCATTCTCCGGGTCAATAGAGACGGAGAATGCCATTCTCTTTGTATTTTGACCTAGAGAATGAGCATTCTCCGTCTTACTGACGCGGAGAATGGCATTCTCCGTTTTAAAACACGCGGAGAATGGTTATTCTCCTTCTATTTTGACTTATAAATGGCCATTCTCCGTCTTAGGGACGCGGAGAATGCCATTCTCCGTTTCGTATGAGACGGAGAATGCCATTCTCCGGGTCAAAAGAGACGGAGAATGCCATTCTCCTTGTATTTTGACCTAGAGAATGAGCATTCTCCGTCTTACTGACGCGGAGAATGGCATTCTCCGTTTTAAAACACGCGGAGAATGATTATTCTCCTTGTATTTTTGACCTAGTAAGGAACATTGTCCGTCTTAGTGACGCGGAGAATGGCCATTCTCCGTTTCGTATGAGACGGAGAATGCCATTCTCCGGGTCAAAAGAGACGGAGAATGCCATTCTCCTTGTATTTTGACCTAGAGAATGAGCATTCTCCGTCTTACTGACGCGGAGAATGGCATTCTCCGTTTTAAAACACGCGGAGAATGATTATTCTCCTTGTATTTTTGACCTAGTAAGGAACATTGTCCGTCTTAGTGACGCGGAGAATGGCCATTCTCCGTTTCGTATGAGACGGAGAATGTCATTCTCCGGGTCAAAAGAGACGGAGAATGCCATTCTCCTTGTATTTTGACCTAGAGAATGAGCATTCTCCGTCTTACTGATGCGGATACAACGCAATGGGCGAATGGACACATACAACAAGTGATCGCATAGGAAGTGGCCCGTGCCTATAAATAGGCCCTGGAGGAGAGAGAAATTTCATTATTCCCTTCTCTTTCAGTTTTTCAGAAAACTCTTCGTCTTTTTTCTTTAATAACCATGTCTCCAAAGGTCGCCAAGAGATCCGCGAAGGGCAAGGGGGCTGCACCGAGTGACTCTCCTCCTGCGGCAGTGTCCTCGGCAGTGGTGAAGGAGGAGATGCTGCCTTCTCTCATCAAACAAGGGTCACCGTTCGTTAAGGAGGAGGTGATACAAAAAATTGAAGTAAAAGAAGAATTGTCGATGATCGGGGAAGGAATTACTCCCAAGATTGAAGCTGCTGTGAAAGAGGAGCCCAAGTCTGAGGGTAGTAGCACTGGAAGTTCTGACCATCCAGCCCCGGCCGACGACCTTGATCAATTACATCCTACATATGCGAAATGGTTGAGGGAATGGTATATCCCTCGACACAGATAGGGTCCGCGGGTTTTCATAAATTTCCGTATTTTGTATTGGTATTTCTATCTGTCTTCAGGTTTATGTTTCACTCCTTTTGGACATCAAATGTAATCCTCTACTTCTTGCCCTGATGAAGATATGAAGAACCTTTTGTTTTGCTCATGAGATGTAGTCCTGTGAATGTAACTGAAGCGGAATGTCATTCTCCGTGTCAAAATAGACGGATAATTCCATTCTCCGTCTTAAAATACACGAAGAATTACATTATCTTTGTATTTCGACTTATAAATAACCATTCTCCGTGTATATAAATGGAGAATGGCATTCTCCGTCTTACTGACGCGGAGAATGGTATTCTCCGTTTTAAAACACGCGGAGAATGGTTATTCTTTGTATTTTTGACCTAGAAAGGAACATTGTCCGTCTTAGGGACGCGGAGAATGCCATTCTCCGTGTCCAAATAGACGGAGAATGTCATTATCCGGGTCAATAGAGACGGAGAATGCCATTCTCTTTGTATTTTGACCTAGAGAATGAGCATTCTCCGTCTTACTGACGCGGAGAATGGCATTCTCCGTTTTAAAACACGCGGAGAATGATTATTCTTTGTATTTTTGACCTAGAAAGGAACATTGTCCGTCTTAGGGACGCGGAGAATGCAATTCTCCGTTTCGTATGAGACGGAGAATGTCATTCTCCGGGTCAAAAAAGACGGAGAATGTCATTCTCTTTGTATTTTGAACTAGAGAATGAGCATTCTCCGTCTTACTGACGCGGAGAATGGCATTCTCCGTTTTAAAACACGCGGATAATGGTTATTATTTGTATTTTTGACCTAGAAAGGAACATTGTCCGTCTTAGGGACGCGGAGAATGCCATTCTCCGTGTCCAAATAGACGGAGAATGTCATTCTCCGGGTCAAAAGAGACGGAGAATGCCATTCTGCTTGTATTTTGACCTAGAGAATGAGCATTCTCCGTCTTACTGACGCGGAGAATGGCATTCTCCGTTTTAAAACACGCGGAGAATGATTATTCTCCTATTTTTGACTTATAAATGGCCATTCTCCGTGTATCTAAAACGGAGAATGATTATTCTCCGTGTTAAAACACACGGAGAATGGTCATTCAATACATTATAAAGTCAGAGAGTATAAAGGAGAATAAGTTCTTATGCTGATATGCAGAATTCAAACTATTACCATTGATATCAAAAAATGTAAGATATGTATTCAAAAAATAATTTCCAGTTATATAAAAGAAGGAATATATTTGTATGTATTAACGAGGGGGCGCTGCCCCCTCGACCACCGTAGCAGCACGTGGAGGCAGAGGACAAGTGCTGCGATTGTGATTGCATAATTCAAAACAATTCTGGCACCTTATCTTTCTCTTCTCTTTTCCCTTGTTCTCATATTTGCTCTTGTAACGGTCCACTTTTGGTCGTCCAGGACCACGTTTCGGAACAGGGGGTAGAACAACATCAGTGGAATTATTTTCAAACTGTTTTTCGCAATCTGGAACAGGACGAATAGCACATGAATATAACTTCCAGTAATAATCTGATGTCCAATACTGCTCCACAAAGTCGTAAACAGATTTATCTGAACCAACTCTGATGCATTGTATTGCATGGCTGCATGGAAATCCATATACCTTCCATCTACGACAACTACAATGACAATCAAGAAGATTCACCATGTGGGAGGAAGTATCTGCGATCACCTCAAATTCGAAATCACCGGACCGATACACCCTATAACACATGCCATCATCTGTAAGCTGCTTCAGCATATCCTCAGCGTATGGAGTCAATTTGCTATTCAAACCAATTGCATCCTTGTGGCGATCCGAAATCATCTTCATCATCTTCACACGGATGACATTTACAATTGCTGAAATAGGCAATTTCTTCTCAGCCTTTATCCATGCATTGAATGACTCTGCACAACTAGAAGCAACCTCACCGTATCTACATCCCGGGAAGAATGCGTTTGACCAGTGTTCAGGTTTTTGTTTATTCATCCAATTCACAACATGACCATAATTCAGATCATAAATCTTCTTGATTGCTTGTCTATACCCACCTTTATACAGAAAAACAAATAAGTAATAAAGAATTAGGTCAATTCACAAAATTATGAAAAAATAAGTGCATTCTCATAAGGATAATAGTCATTCTCCGTTCAAAAGCTAACGGAGAATGATATTCTCCGTTCTATGCAAGACGGAGAATACCATTCTCCGTTCAAAAGCTAACGGAGAATGCTATTCTCCGTTCTATGTTGGACGGAGAATGGTCATTCTCCGTGTGATTGAAACGGAGAATGACTATTCTCCGTCTTACTGACACGGAGAATGGTCATTCTCCTTGTTAAATTAATGGTAAATGCATAAAAAATGTGCATATATCTGTCTCATTAACACACCTGGAGTTAGAGCATATACTGCTTGCCTCCAAGCTTCAAGTACATGCGGATACAATCTTTTATTTCCTTTCTCTTTCATCGGTATGTTATTCTTCATGTGATAATAGCAATAGCTATGGTAATCATTAGGAAACACTTTAGGGACTTCAGAAACTAGACCAGTGCCTTGATCCGAAAGAAAAACAATACGCCTACTACATCCAACAACATTCTTTAGATTTCTAAGGAACCATTCCCAATTATCGCCATCTTTGCCTGAGACTATACCGTATGCAATATGGTAGAACTGTTGGTTACCATTCTTCGCTGTAGCAGACATCAAACATCCTCTAAACCTACCTGTAAGGAAAGTAGCATCCAAATATAGCATTGGACGACAATATTGAAAGCCTTCTACGCAAGCCCCATATGAAAGAAAAAGCCGCTCAAACCTCATTGATGAATCATCTTTCTGAAAGTCGATAACGGAACCATTATTGGTTTCCTTTACCTTGTTGACATACCAACACAAGTCACTGTAAGATCTAACATCATCTCCGTACATTTCCTGGTGCACCAGCCTAATGCCATGGTATGCCTGCCCGTAGGTAACAGATAAGCCGTAGTCGACCTTGAAATCATCGACAACAGATTTTGCTGACTTTTTAGGATGCATCCGAACAATGTCACTAACCAAACTTTTCACAAACTTTGCTGGAACAACCTGATTACCTTTATCCATATAGCCAGCTCCACAATTATGTTCTCCCACATACCTCTTCACCTCAAAATTTGATTATCTTTCGAAATAGATATAGCATGGAAGCTCCACAAACAAGCATGTGTCTTGTAATTCTTGCAGCAAACAGTATACCTCCCCGGCTCAGATTTCAAAATGTGAAATGGATGACGAGATTCAAAACATACCTTTCTAACAGCATTCCTAACTTCTTCAACACCATTTAGAAAAATCTGACCAACACCAGTAATTGATCCAGGCCACATATCCGATTTCCTCTTCTTCACTGTCTCAGTTGAGCCCTCATAAAATTGTACTACTCGTTTGTCCTTTACAGTAGGAGAAGATCTACTCAAAGAACTAGAGGAGGAAGACGAAGGTCCCATGTGAAAGCTTTGACAAGGAAAAGATGTTGATGAAGAACATTGAGAGTATATTTGCTCCACAAATAGATCAAAACTCACATCATGAGTACCGTTAAAACCACCAACCAATGAGCGAAGCCAAAAATCACTTTCAACATACAGTTCAGTCCCATCAGAGTGCAAAAACCTGAAACGGAAGGAAAGTGGATCCAAAGAAGTCCATCGATCGCACACTTTATTCTTTAAAAAATCCACGGTACTTTCATGTGTGACACGGCAGGAAACTATGTCTTCCTTGAAACAAATGTTAACTAAACAACTTGATTCCATATCTTCCCCCCTGATAACATAAAAACATAAGAGGCCACAAATAGAACAATAAAATTCTCATCTAATAATGATTATTCTCCGTCTAAAAATAACGGAGAATAAATATCATCAGTTGGAACTAACTTATAATGATCATTCTCCGTCTAAAGTAAAACGGAGAATGTCATTCTCCGTCCTAATTAAGACGGAGAATGTCATTCTCCGTCCTAACTAAGACGGATAATGTCATTCTCCGTTCAAATTAAAACGGAGAATGTCATTCTCCGTCCTAATTAAGACGGAGAATGGCATTCTCCGTCCTAAAAACAAAACGGTTAATGATCTTTATAAGAAGTAATTGTCATTCTCCTTTAAAATATAACGGAGAATGCTATTCGCATAAAATAACAAGATTAAATATCTCACTAACATTTTCTAAGTTAATAATCTTCATAACAAAATCAAATTCAGCATAAATTATGAGATATACGAAGCTGATGGATGAATTTCTACAGATCTGAACTCTCACCTTGTTTTAAGATCTATAAAAAGACGGAGAAGAAGATCTTCTATCCACAATTGACCTAATCGCCGGAAACCACGAAGATGATGTTGATGATGATGATGATCGATGATGATGAAGGATGATCGACGTTCGACTGACGAAAACCACAGTGAACTACGAACGATTCTGCGATCTCTAATAAAGATTATATCAATGGATTTCAAATTTCTCGTGAAGAAGAAGAAGAATACGAATTTCTCAATCCAAATCTGAGTTTGCGAATTCATAATTATATATAGATGTCCAAATTTACGCGAAGGGGTATTTTTGGAATTATGATAATGGCAAATTTTGTAAATACATATCAACTAGAGAGAATCTTGAAATATTTAACGTGTAAAAACTTAATTCTGGGCATTTCATAAAAATAATCCAGCGGGTGGGCATTTCATAAAAGCCCACCCCGAAATTGGGCTTCTCAGCAATTTTCAGATTTATATACATGGTTATTATTTGATATGAGATCTATATAAAATATGACTCGAACATTGTTTGTTTCTTCATCAAATTGATGTCACCTTGGAACTTTTCTTAACATGTCACCTTGAATTTTACTCTGGATATACAAATACATAAAATTGACGAAAAAATATGTAAATTTTTTGCTTAGTTAATTGTTCATAAAATGGCATAAAGTAGTACATTGAATAATATACAATCTAATATTGGATGAACATATATTTTTTGAATTTTACTTGGTTAAACAAATAACAAAATTGTTAATTTAAAAACATAATACCTTAATAAATCAATAAGTTGTTAATTAGTCGACAAATTAAAAAATAGTTAACTTATCAATTATTTAATTATTTGCTAAACTAATAGGTTTTTCTTGATCCTAAGACTATTAATTTATGTAAGTTTAAGTGTATATGAATCTATTAAGAATGACTATATCCAATAAGAATGTTAAAATAGATGTGATAATATATTACAAATAAGATAAGAAATCAAAATACACGTAGAAAGTTAGAAAATACAAAAATCAATTAATAACATGTTCAAAAAATTGATCTAGCCAAAAAATAATGTTATGGATGGGAAAATATATTTAAAGATAGCATATAAAATAAAAGTTCCTTGAAAAGTTGTATGAGACCAAATAAGCAGCAAATGAGAGAGTAGCTTTAGCTTGCTTGGACATCTTGTAAAATGATTCCTACACTCTCTCTTTTTCAGGGAGGTAAGCATTTAAGCAATTATATTCTTCCAAGTAACACTTGTTAATTACTGACCAAGTAATTTGTCTTCTAGAGTCTGTAAAATATGATAAAAACAATTTTGTTCTTCTGGTCAGCAACCTTGTTTTCAAGTTACATCTATGTTGCCATTGGTACAAGAAGCAAATGCCTAGGGTCAAGTCTGGCTTGGGTTTGGCTGGCGATATGGACGCATCGTCGATAAAAAGGTTTGAATAATGTCAATGCCTCGACTCAAGAAGGGCTGAGCAGTACAGTTGTGCAAGAGATGCATGACCTAGTACCAGCTCATGACCTCTTCCAGTACCTTCGACTTGCAGGCTATCACCAAGCCTTGTACATTTAACACATATCTCCGTCCAACTCAGTCGACAGTTTGGTTCTTACTCACAGCCAGTAATTATAACCCTGCATGATTAATAACATAAAAAGATCTCACTGAGAGGGCTCTAGTAAGCTTCTCCTTCATATCAATTATCGACTAAATGGACACAACCACGAACATGATGACTATGAGGATCCAAATAAAAGCACATATGCGCAAGTGCAACTAGCAATATTTTGCTACCAAAAATAGTGTGCTGTGAATCTGTGATTCTCAAAAGTATGAATAAGCAAGTTTCAAGGTTCTTAACATAACCAATTGTTCCCCCTCAGCTTGTTGACTACAATCTGTCTCAGCGGAGCCAGAGCTCTCTCCGCGTTAAGTGCACCTTCCAGTAATCACAACCTGGCAGCAACATCAATTATTGGAGTGATATAAGCCCAGAACCATTTACAAACTTTTACAGTATTGGCCTTCATGGTCTACATGCCAAAAATAGACGGAGGTCCAGATTTAGTCCGCTGTACATTACACCATTACATGCCAAGTCTCAGGGCCGACCAAGGGTTAGCCAGCCTTAATATACAAGATGTGTTACCATTTCTAGAAAGAAAAAGGGAGAATCACTGCATAGTAACCCCAGTTATGCTGTCCCTTATTGTATTCTCTTTTAAACAATAACTAGTGATACAACCTAACGCACTTCTACTACTGTGACGATAATTTTGACAATCCATACATGGATTTAAATTGTAGGGGCAAAGAATAAAGTCTATCAACTAGTTAGTCTACAGGAATCCTACAAGAGCTATAATTACATATAAACAACTGGCTACCATGAAGCAACCGGCAACTTTTCCCCATAGATGAACTCAACTCATATATGCACTTATTTTCGACGATGTTGTTGCCTTTGTGCCTGCTCTATCCTATCAGCATACATGGGGAGGCCCAGTATCTCTTGAATCTCACCCAGAAGCACTTCTTCCGTGATGTTGTCTTTGATACTTCGCATCACCTGCGCTCATTTCAAGAAATCAATAAGTTCCATCTTAGTTCTGAATATAATACAAGGTAGTGAGGTCAACCTCCATCAACTGCCAGCCAACAAAAACATCAAATACCAAATATATTGAAACATAATACATGGCTCTCACATAATTATTTTATAACTTAACTTTACTCTACTGATTTGCAAAAAGCCATGGGGTTTTCTTGCAAATATATAGTAGTTCATATGCATAATTATGCTTGTGGTCTCCACCGATTGTTTTAAATTTTGCATGTAAAATTCATACACTTGGATAGAAAATATCACCTTCCGGTAAGTGTTGATTTCATTTGGTGTGTTTTTATCTACTCGGATGCGCATGCACACCCAACTGTCCTTCTCGGCATCCCAAGAGCACTCAACGATCTTTCCTGAGAGTGAGGTGATGTCCTCTTCTTCTGCGAAGATATAGCATTCAAAACAAATTGTCAAAATAGCTAGAAAACATAAATAACAAATCAACTCCACTAGAAAGCCTTAGTAGTTATGAACAAGAAAATTATCACATGGCAAGAAACTCTGGGTCACGGACATTTTACAATTCCAAAATAAAGACATGAGACAGCTCTATGGAAGGAACTGGAGTGAACTCAACAAAGTGGGATTAAAGGTGAAGAAATGATACATGATTTCGGATATCATAATATTGTATGCTTATCCCGGTTCTATTTGGATCTAGATCTGGTCGGATCATTCTTAATGTGTGTCCCTAGAGAGTCCTAAGATACTGCCAATGTGTTAGTTTACAAATGTGCATAAAAGCATGTTCTTTTTTACATGCAGATGAATCTTAATAGAGAAGAGATGATGCACTAATGTGTGACCCTAGAGTCCTAAGATACTGACAATGTGTTAGTTTACAAATGTGTATAAAAGCATGTTCCCTTTGACATGCAGATGAATCTTAATAGAGAAGAGATGATGCACTAAGATACTACATTCTTACGATGATAACACACAAAACTCTTCATCTTATTCATTTATCTGCAACACTGCACCCAGACCACAGAAAAAAGGAGTTTCATTGACCCACAGTCAGTAACGGCTAACTGCAAATTAATGTATGAAAGTACTTCCCATCACTTGGATCTAAAATTATTACCCTAATCCCCCCCCCCCCCCCCCCCCCCCCCCCCCTTCTCTCCTCCTTTTTTTCAAGGAGGACTTCTCTTATACATCATCTATACTGCATCCGCTTGGGAAAAAGGAAACATATTGGTAAGCTATATCAAACAAGCAGTTGTTTACAAAATGAGAAGTATAATTTAAAAAAGTGAAATAACAATATGTTCACTTATCAAAGATTCATATGCATAGAAGAGTAATTGGTAGCTATTAGCATCTTGCTTCTCAGAATGCCAAAAAAAGGACAAATAATTGTTTTTGACAAATTACATTGCCACCATCAAAAGGTATCCATGAAAAGTTTTATATACAACCTGTAACACGTACCGTATGAGTAAATTGCATGCGTTTAACCTCATAGGACTGTCACATATCACATCCCCACAAAACAGGCGAAGCATGAAAAGTTTATTCATTGTTTAAAATTTACAGCGTATGAGAATAATGGTGCATAACGGTGATTTCTATTGCTTGTCAAGTATCCTGAAATCTTGACCCCATTGTGCACTGTTGAGGTGGGCATATTCCTCCCAGTCCCCACCCTGGTCATGGACTTTCTGGGTTATGCAGCCATCAACTACCAAAGAGGCAGTTGGGCGAATGAGTAAAATTGGTCAAAATACCTAGATGTATAGTTTTCTCATTAGCAAATGAAGTGGGCAGAACAAATTATTAATGGCTTAAATCGTTCAATTGACTTAAATAGAGTTATCAGGCTAGAGTTTGTGTGTAAATTATTCGTGTGGTTTTCTCCCTTCAGACATTCATCTCTCCCAAAGTTCAACAGCATGGTAAGTCTCCAAAACCAAAACATAACAACAGTTGAAGTATTTTATCTTTTTTCTTCTTCTTTTTGCTTCTACTTTTCATACTACTAGGCATTGGGAATGTGTGATGCATATAACTACAACGGTTTATGAAATATATGGCCACTTTGTATTAATTTTCTAAAATTAAGTACATCAATTTAGAAGTATATGATGCCCAATTTAGTACTCGAGTAACCTGATGCTATCGTTATAGTACCACGTCATAATTAGTTTCTACAGTCTGCTAGACTATACAGAATGGCTTTTAATATAGCTAATCCAAGGATGCAATATTTAGTCAGACTGGATCCCTCACCTAACCTATTGATTATCGGTCTAATACATGTTATCCACAGATTACACTCCCATAAAAGATCTATTTTACCGAAGTCAAATCATACCCATGGTTAAGCTCTATCAAACTAGTGAGTAGTGCATCTAAGTGAACTAACCGGGTTTGAAAGCCCATTGTTTAATATGTGTGGCAAACACTAATTGAGAGGCCTGTATATGTTTAAATCTTAGATCAAGTATAAACAGTAGACTTTTGAAGATTTCAGATTTTAAATATCTGCAGTAGACTTTTGAAGATTTCAGATTTTAAATATCTGCATTACTTTTCAACTCCACCACAAGTCCCTAGTCCCCATGCAATTTACTACAAGTCGTGGACAAAACATTACCTGCAAAAAAGTACATACAATATATACTTAATATACAACATCAACAATGAAGTCTTTATCCAAAAATTTCTAGGGTTAGATGTTTAAATCCTCTACTTCCATTTGGCTCTGTTAAAGGTCATGTATGTGTAACGCTAACAAGATTCATATACTTCTTTTGCACTTCAAAACAATGTTAGTCTATGTCTACCTCTAGCCTAGTGGCTCCATTAACTATTATATGATCGTTCCTCCTTAAGGGGCATATACGGGTCAGCGTTGCACATGTCCAACCCACCTAAGTCGATTTTTTCCATCATGTCCTTAATTGGCGTCACCTCTAACTTCCCACAGATAGCACTCATCTCTTATTCTATTTTAATGTATTGACACACATCCATCTTAGCCTTCTCATTTCAGCTACACTAACTTTATGGACAAGTTTCTTAATTGCTCTAATACTCTGATCCATAATTATGGATGATCTTATAATAGTCTTATAGAATTTTTCTTTCAACTTCAGAGGTTATCTTGTGATCACAAAGTACACCAGAAATATTCATCCATTTCAACCATCATGTTTTAATTACACGCATGTCATCCTTCTCAATCTCTCCATCATGGTGAATGATTGATCATAAATACCGGAGGTTATCGCTCCTAGGTATCTCGTCCATCTATATGGAATCCACATCATTTCTTTTTAACTCTGGGTTAAAATTATATTCCATATTTTTTTTCATTCGTTTAATTCTAAATTCTGTAGATTCCAAAGTCTCTCTACATACTTTTTTATTTTAGCATCTAACCGTTCTATACTCTCATCAACAAACATAATATCGTCATCAAACATCGTACACCATGTAATCTCCTCTTGGATATGCCTAGTAATTTCATCCATAACTATTGCAAAAAAGTAAGGACTCAACGTTGATCCATGTTGTAAGCCCAATGATAAAAGAGAACGATTACCATCTCCCCAAGTATTTTGCAATCGTCGGAATTCTATTATACGTATCCTTAATAGTCTCAATATAACTAATAGAAACTTGTTTTTTTTCAAAAGTCCAACATATTATCTTCATATAACTTGATCATGGGGTTTTTCTAAGTCGCTAAAAAACATGTCAATCTCTTTTTCTTTCTAAATATTTTCATTAATCTTCTGAGTAAGTAAATATCTTCCCTAATAAAACTCTCCGGCATAAAATCAAATTTATTCTCTGAAATCTAAGTATCACTCTCTCTCTCATAGTTTTATAGTATAACTCATAAGCTTAATTCCTCGAAAATTGTTACAACTTCGTATGTCACTCTTGTTCTTATACGCTTCTCTTTTGTTCTTACATATAGGCACTATAAGATTGTTTCTCCATTCATCCGGCATCTACTTAATCCCTAGAATTTGTTGCACAATTCAGTAAGCCACCTCAATCATCTCCCCTATTGCTGGGCACGGGTCGGACCGGGACCAAATTTGATGGACCCGAACCTGACCCGTCACTTGGCAGGGCGGGACGGGACTGGCCAAAAAATAGAACCGGAACGGGCTAGACCCGTTCAAAACGGATCCGAACCGGACCGACCCGCGCGTCCAAACGGGTCCCAAAACAGTATATAAAAAATTCAAAGATCAAAATATACAATGTATGTTTACTCATCGCTCATCCCAGAACCATCCCGACCATTCCTTTATTGATTACACAGTACACATGAAATATACCAAAACAAAGAGAATAATACAGAGGTGCCAAAAATGGCAATGCTACGATCAATATTTTGGCCCTAGTCAGCATTATGATCAGGAAAAAAAAAACTAAATAGGACCAACTTCGAACAAAAATGATTCAAATGAACTTACCATACTTATTGCTCAGCATATGGTCATTTGTGCTAATAAAACATTAAGCAAATAATAACTGAAGTTTACAAACATCTTTGCACCCTGATCACCATCAGATCACCATCAGATCTAGGTGCCATTGAATGCTTTGATTTTTTAACAAGATTAAAACTATAATAACAAAACATCTCTCTCCATACAACCCGTATAGAAAATAAGGGTAACTAACTGAAAATATTATTAAAAAAAAATCAATATAAATGGGCCGGGGCGCGTTTATTTTGGGAACACAACCTGCCCCGCCCCGTTTAATTTATACGGCCGGACCCGTCCCAACCCGTTTAAATATAAAATTTTAGAAACCGGCTTGTTTGGGTAATATACGGTTCGGAACGGGTCGAAACCGCGGGTCTTGGACCCGTATGCCCAGCACTAATCTCCCCTAAACATTTCCAACCCTCAATAGGAATATCATCAACTTCTACCGCTTTTTTAGTTTTCATTACTTCAAAAATTCTAATTTTACAAAAAAAGCAATAAGACTCATCTTGAGCTAACTCTGAATCTAAACTGAACTTTTCTAGATAGTTCCCATTAAATATCTTTAGATATATCATTTTCTTTTACTAATACATTTTGGTCATCACTCTTGATATACTTAATATTACGTAAGTATGTTCCTTTTTCTATTCTTAGCAAGTCGATAATATCATTTTTTTTCCTCCTTATTTTCTAACCTCCTATATAAATAATCATAGACCTTAGGTTTAGCTTCAATAGCTCTTTCTTGGCTTCCTTTTTTGCTACTTTATATCTCTCAAAGTTTTAACAATATATGCCTAATATAAATATATTAAATAGAAAGAAACACTTGCCCCTAGCTAGAAAGGGAAGATTATTATCTCCTTTCTTTTAAGCATAGTTCGCAGTATCAGTAATGGAATCAGTACCGTTCTTAATTGGCAGTTACAAGCAGCTTTTGGGGAATTTTGGTAGCTACGGGTAGGTATCAAAACAAAATATAAAGGGAGTAAATAATAGGTCACCTGCAAATATAACCTGCGCCCCATCCATGAGTTTCTTTTTGCCCCTCTCAAATAGAAAAAGCAATTGCCGGTTCTCGCTTCCCACCTGTAAACACAACATAGCAAAAAAAAAAATTGTGAATACAGAAAACAAACATATTATCAATAACAACAATACGCAACAAGTTGTGAGTTATACCTCAAAAAGGAAGTCCACAGAATTCATTTCGGGATATTTCCACTTCAGAAGACCTTCATGTGTACGTGGTACATACGGATCATCCCAACACTGCAAAGGAACATTGAGAGCAATTTTCATGGAGCATTCTAAAAAGGGGAAATAGAACAAAATTAAAAAAACAGTTATTTACTGTTTATGGACATAACGAAAGAAAAGTGTATATATATATATATATATATATATATATATATATATATATATTTCCATCTTAGGGAGTACGACTGATATGAAATGAGATGTTTACTCTTTGAGAAGTCAACACATGTACTGAAGAGTGAAGACCTTGTAGAACAACATTAAGTAGTTAGACGAGTCATTATATGTCCTTATTATAAGGATTATTCCAGCAGCAGTCATTAAGTTATGGAACAACCTTTTGGGCAAAAAAAATCTTCATCAATCCAGGTGTTGTGTTCATATTTTTTTATAATAGCTCAGAGAAACTTCAGTTTTGGGATAATTTGGTGGTATGCTAACTACTAAGTTAAATGACACTTTAAAGCACCCTATGAGGTAGATGTACTTCAGTCCTGATCCACAACCTCGTAAGGTGGCCCAGAGAGAGAAATCAAAACAACTATTATAAAATGAAATGCAGCTATGAAGGGTCGAGCCATTACTTTTCACAAACGGATATTGTATACCTTAGAATTTTTCAAATAATGCATGTAGAATAATTACTGCTCTATAAGCAGTTAGTTATGAGATAGTGGATTTGTCCAGAGAGAGAAATCGAAGATTTAGGCTTTTAGCAAAGGTATATCAGGAAGCAGAAGAGAAGGATTCTGAATTTGTTCATTAATGTCATGTCTTCAGAGAATGTTAGGATGATCACATACCTGAAATATAAGGCCATCAGCTTGATGACAAAGCCTTGGAATAAACCCATTTAGGAGCTTTGTAACCGTAGACAGTAACCAAAAGTCCTTCCTCCTGACCTGGTAACCTCTTAGAAATCAATAACTTCTCAAGGTACATAAAAAGAATTACTGAAGAAATCCTCAATTTATTTGCCCTTACTCCAAATGGTTCCATGTCATATCTGTAGATCGGATTGCATTTGCCCTCAATCTCGAACTGCTTTCTCTCAACATGTCTAGGTCGAATTACTTCTTCCTCGAGGAGTTTCCACCTTTCGGAGAAGGGTTTCTACATTCGCAGATAATTGTATTCATAAAATGAGTAGAGTAGATAAATAGTAAAGACAGGACCAGGACATAATGACTAGTCAAAATCACAATGAAATGAGAACCATCAAAAGGGTAAGAAGTTGCTCCTACATACTACCAAAACTGAAAGACTTGCATCCTTCAGCTATAGAAAGTGCTCAGGCACTTGATGGTGTTAGTCTTAGAGAACTACTTTTTTATATGTACCCTCTCTACCCTTCATAAATTTGTTGATATAAAGGTAATGTTTCCACATGTGGTTTAGTCATCGATTGTTGGACACAGAAAGAGTCTGTGTAGCTTGGTCGAGATAGTTGAAGAGGGGAGATTGTTCAGTTCTCAAGCAGATATGAACAAAAGTGAAACTCCCAAATTAAAGTTGGTCTTCTATAATCTACACTGGAATAAAATACATACAACTAAGTTTGAGCTGAAAAGATATCATATGAAGTATGAGGTTCATACTGGAACTCAGATTATCAACGATACAACTCATGGGAAGCGAAAGAAGCATATTTCTCCGAGAAAAGAAAACAGCAAAGTGAAGTCAGCTTCATCTACCACGATTCTGATTCGTCGAAGTTTCAAAACATTCTACAATCAGCCAAACCACATCAGAACCCTAAGAATCACATTTGAATCTTTAATGAGAACAAACAGGAAGAAGAGAAGGCCATTTAGGAAATGACTGTTGGAATGACAATGTTAAGATTACTTGACCCTCAAAGCTAATATAACATTCCTTTCAAACTTATAATATCAAGACTTCAACGAGAGGAACTTTTGATCTCAGTTTCACCAAATATTTAGTGTGGCATACTATATTACTAAGTGGAACATTTGATCTTAAAGTTGCACCTACTATCCAATGCGGCATATTCTATTACTACAGATTACAAGCCCAAGAAGGAATGAAGTTTTCCCGAAGCAAACTAACATAGTTCTTGGTAGAGATTGGTGTACGCAAGGTTGTGAAAAGCGCTAGGCGCTAGTCAGGCGGGTACTCGCCGCCTAGATCTAGGCGGTTCAAAAATAAATAAAAATAAATCCAAAAAAACTACTGAAATTGCAGAAAAAGTACAAAAAATCTCAAAATGTACATAGTCGGACGTCGCGCGGGGGGGGGGGGGGGGGGGGGGGGGTGTGGGGTGGGGTGGGGTGGGGGGGGGGGGGGGGGTTAGGCGGGTGCCTAGGCGGACATCGGGCAGACACCGGGCGCCTAGCAACTAGGCGGCCGCCTAGACCGCCTTTTAGAACAGTGGGTGTACGCAGCACATAAACCACTCAAGGAATTTCTGTACTATGTTATACTTGGATATTTGAATTGTAACCTTGATATCAACCTGCCCACCTTATACTAATAGGGTCAGCGGCATGGAGATAGAAGTTCGATCCATCAGTGCTCTAGCATTTTTTATAACCAGCTTGCAATCTGAAGCCATCACTAAGAACTGGTTAATAAATGAAGAAAGAGAGAAAAGAACTGGTTGGTATAATTGTTGTTTATTAAAGTTGTACACTTTTACTTGATGCTCAACATCCAACAAAGGAGTCTCATCAAGGTGACTTTATCTTGAAGTCATGTGGAAGATTCAATGGGGAAAATCATCTCTCTAAAAAAGGTAAGGCATCTGGGAAGGCCAATAAATGCTTATTTCTACCCAGAAAAAAAAACTTAATAGTTCTGCTTCTCACAAATTGAGACAATTAAACAGTATTAAAGTACCAAACTACCAAACCCACTAAAAGAACACACAACAACGAACGGTAACAAATAAAAACAGATATCATGTTGATGTAGCAAACCTTTATAACAGACTGCCCGTTTAGTGCCACCAGATCATATGCAAGGTATCTCCTCTTCAATCCAACATCAGGGATTGTATCTATAACCATTTCTCCATCAATCAATGTCAAGTTATGGAAGCCCTAGTAAATTCAAAACAGTCAGATTGCCGCTGAAGTTTAACCTATACATGTGTTCATAAAAAATAATCAATAACATCAAGTGTTGGTATGTAACAACCTCGTTAATATTTTTTAATGGAAACCGCATCTGAATTCTCCGAAAGCAGAAGTTTCGATCTACTAAGTAACAACCATGGTTGGTAATGAGCATCATGTACCTCGTCCCATCAGCTTTCCAAGTAGCATAATAATACCGCTGTCTAAGCAGCTGCAGATTTTCCCTGCATACTAGATCATGTCATTGAACTGTAATTCAAATCATGGTTGAAATGGAGGACATATATGAAACAATACGTGGTCTACAACAGGCTTAACAGGTGTCCTATTATCACATGATTTTTGCATCCATCCATCAAAGTTGATGCAAAATCCTGATTAGATTGAGAATCAAAGTAGAAATTCAAACTAAAATTTGTTTGCCTTTGTGCAAGATCCACAACAAATTTAGAGTATAAGGGCTAGCATTAGATTATTATTATTTCAAACCATAATTGTCACAATAGGAGTTTACTGACATGGTTTGGGATCAAATAATACCAAACAAAACACACAGTTTTTAAAAAATCCTTGTCCTGAACAAAAGACGAAGGATGAACATAAGGAAGACAAAAGAGAAAAAGAACAAAGCAACTTCATATAAACAATAATCACAAATGAAAATAAAATGAATTAACAGAAGCAAGGCAAATGAGAAAACGAAAGAAAATAGGCTACCAACCACCATGATACTAACAGCATTTTTAAGAAGCAATAACATATACACTAGTGTCAACTACATCGTCCCTAGTTCAGATTACACACAACACGTTATACAGAGTTTCTTGACTGCTCCTTGACAGAAATTGAAGAATTATGTACTGACTTGCCCATTCTCAACTATAATCTGAGTGATGTTCCATACCACTCTCATAAATACAAGGTCTTTCTTGTAAACAACAATGAATAACGATTTATACCTGTGAAGTAGACCACTCTTGCAAAGATTCAAAATGCATGAATAGTAGTCTCAGCTTAGAAAAATTATTTTCCATGTACATTTTTTGCCACCATTTTTCACCAGCCGTTTGGCAATCATAAGCTTTATTATGCATTCTCATAATTGATGGAGACCCCAAATTTTGCTTAAAATGTGTCAATGGGCGATTGAACTGATTTGAATTTCAGAAGCACCTTATAGGATTGTTTATTTGTTCAAGCTACAGTTTCTGATAATGATTTGAACAAGCTAGATTAAATTGATTAATTCGAATATGAAATCATGTGAAGCAAGTCCATGCACACGAGCCAATCACTATGTCTCACCTATCACTTCCTCATGAAATGTAAGCTCACAATCAGATAAAAATGTGATAAATAGGAGGCACTAATGGCTAATCTGATAAAATATGTACCTTCTCAACAATCTATACAGAACTACTGCTACTTATTCACGTCTTTCACCCAATAACACAAGCAAGAAAACAAAAAAGTTTCTTCATGACAATCAGTAAAGAACAATCTTCCCAAATGCCAAGAAGAGCTGGTGGTTGTCATATTATTATCAAGGGTTAAACTACCAAAAAATACTCAAACCTTGAAAAACTGAAAAACTCAAGCCCAAGCACGAGTATATAGCATAATAGCTAGACAACTTCAAAATCATACAAACGGGATCAAGTGAAATTGAGGTCAGACATTTCATAACCCACATAATAAAGATTTCACATAGCTAGGGTAAAATTATTTCTAGAGGTAATCCAAGTTCCAGGTGGAGGATTAGTGTAAGAAATCCAAGAAGATATAGTACGTGGAAATATCAACTACTTGTAGTGTATACCCCATACATAATTACATATAGTTATCATGTACCGAAAAAACTTCATGGAAAAGGATGAGGTAGAACTATCTCGGTAACACATTCAGATAAATGCCAAATACTTGCCATGATATAACAAAGGGAAAGTTCCATGAGTCTGCAGTTGCACAAAGTAGCAGCTAGTTAACAGCTTTGAACTGAGGTTTTATGGGCATGGAATTCAGGTAGTGAAACCATGTCGGAGATGAATTTGGTTAGGTCGGACCAGATTTGGTGAAATTTGACCTATTTCAGGTCCAATTTGATGGCTTTGTTTAGTAGTGCTTAAAAATGAGGTAGGTCTGAGTCGTCTGACCAAATTAACCTAAATAAACTAAGTTGAGGCAAGCCAAGAGACATAAAGAGAAATAAGTAAGGTATGTGCTACCACATCTCTTCCAACTGAACACTGTTGCATCATCTGCCACCTGCATCTTCCTCGCTGTCAAAAGTTGATGCTCCACCAATACGTAACATAAACTCCATCCATTACTTCTCCTTTATTCCTCTGTACATTTGATAAATCAGATATGTATTTTAAGCTTTTTGTCTACTAATTCAGCATTGAGCATTTTGGACAATGTATGCAACATGTGCAATTCTTGACAAAATGGTGCCGAGTCACGAACCTCTCCACAAAAGAGTTAATGCTACAAAATCTTGAATCTCCCAAGACCACCAATAACCAAGTTCCTTGCAGCATTGGTGTATCATCTTTAAGTAGTGAGGAATTTGGGTTGGTGCTTGAGTTTTTAGAATGTTAATTCTTTTGGGTTCTATAATGTTAGTGCTTTTAGGGCTAATTTGCACAGTACCCTATGTTTTGAGGAAATTCATATCCCCTATTGTTTTGTTGTATATCAAGAATCAAAGATTAATAGTATCCTGTCAAGTACCTTAACTCTTATACAACATATATAGTATCCTGTCAAGTACCTTACTCTTATACAACATATATAAAGAGAAAAGGAGAGATGCATGCACACAAGAGACATGCATATTGGCACCTCCATTGAAGTTCATGTGCAAAGTTGTCAAAAGCCACGTATTCTTGTTTTTATTACTGTACATGGTAATTTTTGTCAAACATCTTGACCTGGCAATCTTAAAGTAGTAAAAATAACAACAGCCTTACAACCTTGAAAATCATGAAGGCAATGAGATAACGCACATCAGCAATTGATACAAGCAAACAAATTATATAAAATCAAGTTAAACCAATAAATTTGTTTCACTGTTCAGATGAGTTACATCCTAAAAAGCTTCGACCAATATCAAATCCCCCCCCCCCCCCCAAAAACAAAATACCATCATCCCTTTTAAAATGCACATTGCATTGTTAGGCAGAACATGCACAACCACACTTAAGTATGTATACTAGCAAGTTATGTCTGCAAATTCCAACATGTTGTAATCCTGTCCAGCGTAATTATGCTATGCCTAACTATTAGCCAATATGTCTAACTAAATGAGGGGAAAATTAGACCTGTTGAGAGAAACAGGGTGTGATCCTGGAAATTGTGCATTCGCTCTCCCCTGTTAAGCAAAAGAAAATCACACTATAAGTCGTAAAATAATAAACAATTGCTTAAAGTGGATTTATTCTAGATACATCTTATACATAACTCCGACAACCTACAGATAATTTGTAATTGTAGATAACACTTATTGTTGTCGTGCAGCATCGACTTGCTGTTTATTGTACAATTATAATCAGCTTATGAATAAGCTTATTGACAAGACAATTTCAAATCGCTTCTTTTGTCAGCACAGAAAATGTAAAATCTGATCTAAATCTTAATGAGTAAAAGTAAAACGCAGTTAAATCTATGGTTTTAAATCATATTCACAATGAAACCATCTCTCTGGCGGTGAGTCGAACTGACTCCAACCATTTCTCTCAACAGGAAAAAATAAACTTTTGTTTATGATAAGAAAAATTACAATTCGTATATTTTCAACAGATTTGTGCATAAGGAAGGTATCACAAATTACAAAGATACAAAAGACATTTGTGGATTACATACAGAAGGAATTAACTCAAATAACTGATAGCAAATATGGCGCATGGCATCTTGCTGATCAAAAGGTATGGCATCACCTAGAACATCATCATTTGTTATAACAGGGTTTTCACTGTTTCCCTGCAAAACATGAAACAAGCTTCATAGTTAGTTGATGATGATTACAACAGAGAATGATATACCAAGCCAAATCAAGTAAGTATAATTAGTAAACAAGGTCATAAAAGGCACTAGGCGACTAGAGCCCGCCTAGGCGGCCACGGTTCAAAAAAATAACCACAAAAAACTACTGAAATTTGCATTAAAAAATCCATAAAACCCAAAAACATACATAGTTGGGGGTCGGGTGGGCCTAGGCGGACATCGGGCGGGCACAAGGCGCCGCCTAGGTGGCCGCCTAGGCCGACTTTTAGAACACTGTTAGTAAGTGAACCTCATGGCAGAACAAGGACATATGGGGTACACAGAAGAAGCCATCGAATATAGCATAACGCAAAATTCCCCGAACTACAAAAAGGAGGAAACTTGAAAATGAACATCCCTTGCCATGATGATCCTACTAATGCAAGGTCAGGAGAGGGGGCAAGATGGTACACAGCCTCAATCCCCATTTATGAAGATGTTTTGGTACTCGATCTCGCGTCCACGAGAATGCATGCACAAAACTTTACCACCATAGCAGTGCCTCTAACTTTCGTATTGTTCAACAAGGAAAACATTAAGCATGCACAGAACTGCCTAACTTTAGCTACAGGTGATTACGAAGGGTGTATGGGGGTTCGGTTTCTCTTTCCTGATTTAGCAGCTTGGGATGTAAAATCAAAACGAGAGACTATTTTGCTCCAAAAGTTAAGAATGCACACCTTTTCTTTGCTAAACAAATGTCAGCTGTCTTTATTATGCTGGAAATTGGGAACTTTCCGAAGTACCATTAATTTAAACCATATAAGACTATCAGAAGGAAGAAGTGACCAAGATGAGAAAATAATGTGTGAAATTAGTTACCCAGGATGAATCTATTACCTTAGTATTTAATCCACCTTAGTATTTAATCCATAAACTGATAGTGCAGATTTTTTGGTTTGTGGTGTGTTTCTTGAGTGTGATTATAAAACCAGCAATATTCATGAGAAAAATATTGAAAGATTCTGGTAATGAATCCATAATTCTACTGTATACTATTCAATTATCCCAAGTCAACAAGCATTGGCCCAAGTGGTCATCATGACTTTCACACATAAAGACACAGAAACCAGGTTGGTGGTTCGAATCACCTAGGCGTGCTACGTGCTTAAATATTAAAGGGCGATGAATCAGAACATTCAGGTAGCATCTGACTGAGAGTTCGATCTGGAGAAACGGTCTACCCAGACGAGGATCATGGTATCGACGGCCAGCTTGAGTAGAACGTTCAATGGAAATCCACCCAAGCAATGAATCGAGAAATGTTGCATCAGACACATTAATCAAAGATCGGTGTGGAGAGGACCCATACCAGGACATTTCAGAGATGATTTGTTGTATAGAAAGACCCGAGCTTAAGCAGAACACTGGGATGTAGACTCACCATTTTAATATATATGTACGTATGTATGTATACATATGTATGTACGTACGTACGATAAACTTCATTACCAGCCAAAAGAAATAAGCCAAAAACAAAGATATGGCTAAGATGTGCTGCAATATAATTATTTCATGCTAAACTTAAAAAAAAAATAGAAAACAAAGCACAGTATAATTATTTCATGCTAAACCTAAACAAACTAGCAAACAAAAGGAAGAATTGTTATATATTCATGTTGACCGAAAGAAGTGAAAGGAAACAAAAAGAGTTACATATAGCAAAATAAGAAGAAAAAGAAAGGGAAGCCTTTCCAATCATTGGAAACCAGGAACATTCTAAACACTTCTGCAAAGAAAAAGGAGTGGCCTCTGGATCAAGGTTCGTAGTATCACATCGGAATCGGAATTGGACCCATCCTATGAGGATCGGGATCGGCGGTTTCAGATCGAAGAGTATCAAATTTTTTGGTATTGGAAGTAAAATAATTATTAAAAGTTTAGAATTTCTTTATACATTTAGGCATCATTTTAAGTATTTTATGTGTTGTTTCTTAATAGTTTTGAAATTGAATGAAATAATAGTCACCCTTACTGATTGGTTTTACATGCGATAAATAATTACATGCTTTTCCAACCTTACTATGCTTTTACACCTTTGCTATTGGTCTTTCTAATTCAATTTTCTCTACCGAATTGACTGGAAAAGAGACCCCCAACGTCGATATCGGTCAGTATCGGTAACGGTCGATATCAGATGGGAACATGCCAAACTATATCGGTATCGGCAGTAGTGGTCGGTACCGTCCGATATTGCAAGCTATGCCCTGGATACATAAAGGTCATCCTATATCAAGCATGACAATAATTTTATGGCCAAAAAATCCATCAAGCTCAAGTACTATTGGAGTACATATTTGTAAATCGCAAGGACTAAATGCTGAGTTATAGACCATATACAAGAATTTCCGCCTGCTTGATGATCTGGTGTTCCTACCTAGAGAATGCATAAAGAACTAAATGACAGTGTATAGGGAACGAAGAATATGTCAAGAAAAGAAAAAATGTCCGGATAGTATCAAAAGATAGCAGCAGAAACAATGACATCGTACCAATAAGCAGGATACACCTATGACACTGATAATTCCAAGACAGTCAAATACTAATAGAATTTCATACAACTCTTAGCAAGCTTAAGACAGAAATGGAAATTCTGAACATATGAGAGAGAGAGAGAGAGAGTTCACACTCAGCACGTTTTAGAAATATGGAATCCGTAGTAGTAAACAATGGAATTATCTAAATCTTAAAACAGTATGAGCTTATTTTCCACTAAAACCTATGATAAACACACATTTAAAACTTAAAATTTATATGGACAATATGATCATAAAATAATAGTACTTCTAAATGTTACAAAAACAAATACTTACTTCTCTATCAACCTATAGTATTCATTTAGATACATCTCATCACATAACACTACAGACGAAGACTTCAACCCAAGTATCTAGGGTTGGTTATATGGATCCTTTTTCTTCCATTCAGCTATGTTAGAACCATCACTTTATAAACTTGAACAAATGTCATACCCTTTTTCACATCCTCAACCAAAGTTAGATAAGGTCCATCATCACTCACTTGTTCAATTAACTAAGATCCCATTGCACTGCCTTATTCGTGCATGCATTATTGGTCTTGGTTGGTATGTTCAAACCTATGTTGCCTGGACTCGGGTACGGGTGTTGGGTGTTGGTACATATCTAAGAGTCGGACGCTTCAAACTCATAATTGAAGGATACACGGACTCGGCTAAAAAAGATGCAAATTTTGGATATATGTACGGAGATATGACTAAAATTTCATAAAAAGACAGCCTGTAAGTATAAACTAATAGTAAACTTTACTGAACTAGTTGAAGAAGTCCCTAAGGGACCGTCCCTTCAGCTCCCCTACTACTTTACTACCAGTCTATCATATTAAAATAAATTATTTATTTCACTACCACATTATAATAAACTATCTACTTTACTACCAGCCTCCCGATTGCTACCATGAATGATCTGATTGTCACCGTGGATGATCGGATACGGATCTCATACCCATACCCATGTCCTATCGGATTGACACGGGTACTTCTCCTTAAAGTGGAGAGTCCGGGTAACATAGGTTCAAACCATCTGGAATGATTCTTTCTCAACCTAAATTGACATAAGCTCCAACTTCCCCCGAAGAGATACCTATCATACTGTTTGGATACCGAAGTACATTATTCGTTTTTATTGACATGTTCAAACAATCTCAAACGATTCTCTCAACCTTAATTGACATCCCCTCTAGTTTCCCACTAAGAGATACCTTAGCTACCATTTTGATACTAGAATTAGGTGAGAAATGGAACAAGTAAATAGCAATTACTGAACACTTTTGACACACCCAAAAACCATAATATCTTGTTACGATTCGGTAATTTTCATATGGCAACGGCCGTGGGAGATGACAAGAAGAAGAGATGGTGATTAGCCTTAATATGGTGGAGAGAAATAAACTCTCTGAAATAATCAACTTGTTTATAGCGATCAAGAATACATTGATAGATTCCATAATAGAAAGAGTACAATAAGTCAAGAATACAAATATAGATTCGTAGACTCAAAATGTAATCAATTTGGAAAGGTGTACTCTTGACTCGATATATAAAACTAAAGCTTTGACTAAATCTAGTCGACCCAAATATAACATATTAATCCTAAAATAACCCATAACCAACTATCTCCTTCTGCACGTCAAAACTTCACATTTCTAGTTTTTCTAATAGATTTGATAATTGGTAGGATTCCCTTACGAATTGGGGAAATAGTGCTCCTAGTTTCTGAGACGCAACGAAAAAACGTCAACATTAGAACCAAAATACTAAGTTGCCAAATTAGTGAGTTGGTAAGAGAATTCAAGAACCTAATTTCTTCTAAGAGTTCCTTTAGGTTCTGAATTCTCCAATCTCATATCCTAAGGGTGACTTAGAAAAGGTTCGCCATTTGAAATTTGGATTACACGTTCAACGACAGCGAGATTGAGAACAAAATTGTAAACAAATATTGTTTTGGAGTGCTTTGTAACCATCAAATACCCTTATTCTGGCACAAATGACAAAACCATAATGATTTTTGTTTCTTATCTTACTTTTTGGCTCAATTACTCCATATTCCAGATTTTTATGAGGCCAGCAAGCTTCATTCCCTAATAAAACTGTATATCTAACTTTTAACTTGTTTTTATACGAGGTACCAAAATATTTCTCCATTGATACAGCACCTTTTAATTTTTACAATTTGGTTGAATTAGCAAAATTGCCACATTAATCAGTTTTCTCTCAAACATCTCAAAAACTAAATAAGGATAGTGTCAAATCTTTCACCTATCCCTTTTTATCTTTTTTCTAAAGATCTGTGACAACAAAAAGAGAATTATGAGTAGCAATAAATACTAGATCATGCTAAGTCATAATTATCATTCTCGATAATCTGGGTCCTTTTCCTACTCAAAACATCAATTATGAAATATCCCTCTTTAATATCAAATTTCCCATAATCAATAGAAGGCCTTAGATTTAGCTTCAATAATTGTTTTCTCAGTTGTATTCTTCGATAACCTGTTAGGGCATCGGCTGATGCAACGGTATGGCCTGGCACTTGCATCTTGGAGCATGTGGTCTTGAGTCACAGAAAGAGTCTACTCATGTATTGAGGTTACATCTTGACAACAAACTGTGCATTAGCGGGAGCTTCATGGCAGTTTGACTCCCTATTGTATTCCTTACTATTTTCTCTCGCAAAGTTTTTCACTATTTGTATACTTTTGTCAATCTCTATAGGATGTTTTTTTTTCCTTCTCAACATCACAGACTTCTCGTACTACCAACTCCTGACTGATGAAACTTTGAAATCTTTGCGTGCTACCCTACCTATATAAGGAGAAAATATGTTTGACATACAATTCACTCTTCAAAGTTTAACTGTTCTATAACTTCTTCCTAAAACAACTGTTTGTTATAATAGGGTCATAAGGATGATAGTCACCAAGGGTCGGCCAGATGGCCCGTAGGCCGGCCGTAAAACAGCCTGCTCTGACCCTACCCCTATTACAAAACAGGTTGGATTGGGCTCAATTTTTTTGGCCCAAATTACTTGTGTGTCGGGTTTGGATACTAGTTAGCCCAACCCGAACGCAGTCCGAAGCCCAACCCATTGTAGATCCGCTATCCAACCATATAAAAATGATGGGTTAGCTTTGGAGAAAAGTGAGAAAAATGTTACGGATACCAGCGAAAGACTAAAATCAAAGTCACCTCCCACTTCGACCAAGCATCAACAAGAAGTTACAAGATACCTCAAGTGGTGATGACGTCGATCGACATACTATTTATCATATTCCTAAAGAACAATTGTTGTTGCATCTTCTTTTATCATATTCTATGGGTTTAATTGAATAATGTAAGAAAATTGTGATCATATAAGAAGTGTTAAAGTCCATGAGTCGCACGCCCGTAAGGAAGCTAACACTTGCTACTCGTTTTCTGTGAGGCAAGGCTCCTTCACCTAGACTCACTTGGCGTAGCACCTTGCACACCCGATAACTACTCTTGAGGCATGTGCCTCACGCCACTTTTGAGGCACGGCTCAAGCGTATGAGGCTCATTACTTGGTGATTTTTCCTTTTCTTTTTATTCGTTTTTCCTTTCTGTAATAGATATATTTTAGTATGAAGTGTTTAAGTAATACCCCCAACCAATCTTTCTACTGTAGTTAATAGGTATTCTACCTTTTGATGTTATCTAGTGATTCAAGAAAAGATTGAATGAAAATAATGTTGCCACCTAGATCTTAAGGATCGAATCACTATCAAATATCATGTCAAGTTGTCAACCAACTCTTCTTTCTATTGTAAATAATAGGTTTTTTATAGGATGATTATGATAATTATGATAAAAATACATATCCATTTATAGTGTGAAGATAATATGGACGACGATGATGATTTTTAGGATTTTATCAATTTTTTATTATTATGAACTTATGATAGTTTATTTTTGAGTTTTTAAAGTGGTTAACCGTTAGTTATCGTCTTTATGATTTTATATAATCTACTTCTTAATATTTTGATGGTATTATGAATTGATATAATATGAATTTGCTTGAAACTATATTACTTAAAAAATTCTAAAAATATGTGACTCGTGTCGTTGAAGCTCGTGCCTCACAGTATGCCTAGTGCTCCAGAGGACCCTAGTGCCTTGAGTGCACCCCACAAAAATTGTGGCTCGACTCAGAAAACCTGTGAGCACCCTCTCACCCCAATACCAAGTTTTCTAACATGAGACCATCTAGATCTCCTTTATAGAGCTTCTCTTTCTCCTGTATTCCTCGAACGAGATATACACATGTTCCCAAAATTATATTTAAATGTTTTCCTGTAAGCCTACATGGGATGCATATGCACGAAGCACCACAATCACCTCACTGTGTAAAGCAAACTGTTTTTATATTATCGTAGCTCCATTTTCTTACATTCACAATGGCATCTTTTAATATTGTTACTTAAATTGTCCAGATATCTCACTTACCTACTTTGTTTTCTTGTATCCACTTACATTACTCTCATTTCCTTAAGTATTCATGTATTTCATTTTCAGGGGGGTTGATCTAATCCTACTCCCCATTCACTAGCTCTTCGCCACTTGGCTTTTTATGCAAAACACTTGCCTATTTGACACCATATTAGTGTTGCAGTATGGTGCCTAGCTTCTAGGGAGTAGGGATGCCCTAACCAACACTTGTTGCATCGCGGTGGAATCAATGCAACATTAGCATTCAAATGAGTGATCTAAGTCTTACTAAAGATAACACGTGAATTAACATTTGGAGTTACTAAGACTTAATAAGTTCCAAGATACAAACTAAGACCTCTGTTAGTCCATTGTCAAGGAAATGAGATTGCTATCTACAATAATAACAACAAAGCCTTTATCTCATATTTTTTTGACGTAGACAATATCAGATTACTACCTCCAGAAACTCAAAGTGACGACATAATACAATGTACTTTGAAGTAGTTTACCATCACTCATCATTAATTGGACAAAGTGAGAAGTGGAAAACACCACAGAATAGACAATACAGCCTAATTACAGAGGTGCATCGCTTGCAAGGTTAGGCAAATATCAGAAACGATGAAATAAGGTTAATTGAGAGTAACAGACAGGTGCTACACCTACATGAGAAAAGGCTGTGTTGCTGCCATCATCATCCTCATCCGGTGCGGCTTCACCATTCAGATCAAGATCATCAGGTCTTTTCCACTCCGGAGTGGAAGGACAAATCAATTTTTCAGGACTTTCATGATAAAACGTGTAAAGAGCTTCAATGTAATCTTGCTTGTAGATTCCTGGAGGGCGTTTCTCAGCAAATATCTTTACTGCCTGGCAATAATAAGTATTAGCTTAAATGAGGGAAAATGCAAGCATCCTCCCAAAGAAAGCTATGAAACAACATAGATACCTCAGCAACATGCATGTTCTGTGAACGCATGAGGAAATGGATAATCATAAAACCTGTTCTATTGTGCCCATGAGTACAATGAACAAGCATATACTTCTTAGAATGCTTATGACGGGTGAGGAACTGCATGACCTGAAGTGATTGCACAAGGATGAAAATTTAGAGAGACAGTAAAAACTTCATGTTCTACATATAAGACAAACACAATATATAATGTAAACATAGAACAAAATCAAAATGGTTGAAAGGAAAAAAAAAATTAAATGAAAGCTTTCTCCTCAAATTAAAGCATTTACATTTGACAATTAACAATTTGATGAAGGCAAGTACAAATAAAACCAAAACAAATCAATTCCTCAGCTATATCTTTCAAAATTATTCAGATAAAGCCTACAGTTAATCTCAACAAAAATCACATCATAGGGTCAAATATAATTCAAGGTTCAAAACAAAACAAAGGACAGAAAACATAACTCCTGCAGTATCTATGGTTAGCCGCTAGGAAAAATCTAAGGGATATGGTATGTCCAGATGTACCAAGAACTTAGCAACAAACATCTCAATATTTAAAAAAATGCATGACAATTATGGTTAGCTAGGCTAAGCAAAGGGAACATAGGTGCCTATTTATAAGAATATATGGTGGAAGCAAGCAACTGGGCTAAATATGAAATTTTGGAATAGAGGAACTGAGAAAAGAATAAGAAAGTTAAGATCATCTCTAAATTGTTTTGGTTTGCTTTTAGGGACATAGCTACTTTCACATCCAAAGGAATCCGCGGACAGTTGGCAGACAAGAGATCTTTCAATGCTTTAACATCACCGAAAAAGGATATGATATAGTACCATAACAAGAAAGATAATGAGGTAAGGTTTAGATAAGAAAGCGTATAGTAGTAAAATGGGATGTAGACATCCTTTCATATACAAATTAGTTAAGGAGGAAAAAAAAATCAATTCTGTTTATTGGCATTAACAATATAGTTTTTTTTTATCAAGGATAGGCATTTAGCCCTTCATTCTTGCATATTTATGGATGAACTTACTACAAAATTTAAGTAGAGATACTCTTATGCATATTGTGAAGATAATGAATCTTGGAAGGAAACAAATATATCAGCACCAACAAAAACAGCAATCCTGTCTCCTGGTCAGATATTTGCATCATTCCATACTAACTTAGATCAAACAATTCTAAAAATTATTATAATAACAGTTATGCAAGTGATTAGGGAGGAAGCTGGCTTTTCTTGACTCATATGTCGAACAGCGTCATAGTTTCATGCCCTATCAGGCCCAATACATGCCCTACCAGTCAATCTTGACCACCGTTACATGTTGCCCGTAAATGGAAATGACATTCAACACATGTTGCATGTAGCATTTATTACTGTAAGTGATGTTGCAAATACATCAGTTGCCTATAAAAAAATGTAACAGGATACAAATCCAATTTTTGGAATGATATAACAAGGATGCTTGGTTGCAAGTTGTTTGGTTGCGATTCTATGACACTTAATGGTGAGAGAAAGGGAAAAAGTGGTGTGAAAAATGTTGATGCAACGGTGTGGCGGCCATTTGAGGGAGTTCTTGAAACATTTATTGCAGCAATTCCACTACTCACGGTAGATCAAACGCAAGAAATACTGTAATGCTGCAAAAGATGTTGCAGCAAAACGAAACTACTTGAGCCAACCAATCAGCCCCTTAATTGGGTTGGATCACCAGCAACCAAACATAATTTTATAATAAAACTCAAAGCCCAAGTTGTCGGCCCCAAAAACCTAACTTTCATGCACAAGGTCAACTTTTGTAATTACCTTAAGGGCACCAGACCCACTACTAATTAGTGGTCACCGATATCATTATATAAAATAAAGAAGCCAGAAGTCCCTGATCCTGTCATAGCTATCTGGCCATGAATCTGGCAGAAGCACGGAGGGTTTGGTGTTAAATGACAGCCGGTTACAAATGACAATATGGAGCTATCTCGTGCTCCATAGCTGACCCCAATCTGGTGAGAGAAGGCTTGGATGATGATGAGAAACCATATGGAAGAAACAAATGCAGCAGGTTTGCACATTACTAGGCATTTCTTGATGTACACAGAATACCAAGATAAGACAAGTTTATGCAGCAACTATGGCCAACTATGGCTATAAGGAATCAGCAAACTCAGGAGTATAAGCATAATGACTGATACCTCATAGACAAATGTATTCACAGACTCGTTATCTGGAACAGCATCTCGCCCTTTGCAAGGGATCTGTATGTTAAAAACAGAAGATCAATCTGGTTAGGTATAAAGTTAAAACTATTTATTCACCTAAAAGTAGTTAATAAGTCGAGAATTCTCACCTTGACATGCTTAATGCCTAGCTTTGTCCATTCAGACGGTGAATAGTAACGTGTAGTATTTGTCAGGTCGATCACCAAACCAAGCTGCAGAAAGTTGGTAGATAAAAAAAAATCAAACATACGCCCAATAAACAATTGTGAAACAGAAGGAATTTGATTGCATCAATGACCTCAACTGGCATCAAGCAATCAACTACAGACTATAGTTCAAATGTGTCATTAAATATGTTAACCAGAGTTACTAATCAAGACTGTCACTGGACCAAAGAAATGACTATTAGGGAAAACATTAGTAAACCTTCTATATTATGGAGGCCCCTTTGTTCACTTACTAAGACCAGCCACCTTTCCTTTTGTCATCTCCTACCCTCTTCTCACCCACCAATAAAATCACCCCACCAGACAACCGAACCGCCCTCCCACCATATACTTCTCCTCCTGCCTATAAACAAACTGGTCAAAATAATGTGGCAGTCAATTTTCCAGCAGTGGATGGAGGATTCCATCCAGACTCCCAAGGTCAACAATTTTGGCAGTAGGGTCAAGGGTGGATGAGGAAAAGGACACACCAACACAGTAAGCCATTCCCACCTAGCGAGAAAATTGGGAGAGGGCAAAGGGAAAGAGGACTGATGGGGTTTGAGTTCGAACAGGAGTCAAGCTAAACTTACCATATCTAAGCCATTTACAAGACAAAAGGATGTACATCTTTCACGTCATTACACAAATTCGGAACAGCTCCAATATAGGAGAAGCCTGAGGATCAATTTCTAAACATCTAGGGTTGTTCGTCGCTGATAAAAAATATAGGGGTTCATAAAACTCTGTATATTTTTACCTCCACTCCAAACAGAAAAGATTCCAAAATAAAATGGAAAGTAAATCACTTGGTAATCACGACATATATAATGGTTGCAGACTTGCACCTTGTGGATTTTGAGGCTACAGCAGTTGAAGTTTTCCAGAAGTTTTCTAGACTATAAAAGACGGGGGATTTCAAGGCTATAGCAGTTGACTTTTCTAGACTATAAAAGACAAAAAATAAGTTTTATCAACAATAAATCCAGGTACCCCTCACAAAACAAAAAGTATAAAATATGCTTTCAGAAACCACATGGACAAGTAAGGAAGTCTAAGCAAGTTACAGAATAGCACCTGACAACAAAAAGTTACAGACATCTTTTTAGACAACGAGTTGTCTATAACAATTTAAGATGCAACATTTCATACTTGAGAAGTTCCATCAATGTGTAAAATGGAAGCAAGTACAGCTGCAAATATAAAAAGCAATTCACGAGCCCAGGTTGCATTCATTAACGACCCGAGTTTATCATAGAAATAATAAGCTCAATTGTCATCAAGAGACCATCTTGAACATAGGAAGTTCAGTTTTTGAGCTTGTGAACAAGATCGACTCATCCGTCAGCCCTAATTGGGCTTTAGATTGAACTCATAATGTAAAACAGTAAAAGTATTGGGCTTCAGCAACCCACAAGTCCATACTCCATAAACAAAGCCCTCCGTCTATTTATATGAGAAAAGAGACTCTCCATCCTTATGCAAGCTTGAAGCCGGACGTAACCATCCCAAAATTCCTCCTTCCCTTCGTCCTCACCAACTCCACCCACACACTATTGTCCCATACATGTACGTGATTGGGATGTGTAGTGTACTCGAGCTCAAGCTTGAGCATCTTGTGAGTCGTTCTCGAGCTGAGATGCTCAAGTCTACTAGAGTTCGACCTTCAACAGTTATCTAAGTTCAATCTTGAGCTCAGCTCGACAAAATTCAACCATAAAGAAGCGGAGCTTGAACATGCAAAGCTTCACTTAATTGCGACCATAGAAGCAAGTCACACCAAGTTCATGACAAAATATCCACACCAAGTTCGACCTTGAACAGTCAGCTCGAGCTTGAGCTCAGCTCGAGAAATTCCAACCATAAAAATTGGTTAGACATGCAAAGTCTGTTACATTGACGCCCTAGAAGCAAGTCACACCAAGTTAGTGTCATAAATCTACAACACCATGGTAGTTGGCATTATCAATCTAGTTCCTTTTCCTAAAATGATATACATTAAGATGGCACCTACATTATTAGACATGAATATCAGCAATAGTGCGTACATCGACATTGACGCGTGGACCTTAAGGCTTAAAGCATGTATTGCACCATCCGCCGGAAGATGTGGATACAATTGGTTTATATTGTTCCCTTTACCAGTAAATAAATATTGTTCCCTTTACAATTGGTTTATATTGGTTACCTAAACTGATACCTCGGGAACTTAACCTTTATAATCCTCCCATGCATGTATCATGTTTGAGTAATCTTTTATCTAACCAGATGGTTATCATCACCATCATCTAGGCCTATTTCAATCAAAACAGAGATTGAAGTAAAAAATCCAACTGGGAGCCCTATGAAAAGCCTTTTCAATCAAACAAATCCTGAAAGAGGAAATATGCAAAAGATAGGTCTGCAGAAAACGAGAAGGCAATCAGCAGGTAAGTAGCAGTTATTTGTTGGTTAAGTCGATTAAGCTGAAACAACAAGGGGTGAGCCCTCTAAAAACTCTCCTAGAACTTGTCACTAGTTTCATCATGATCATTCTACCTAGTTTCCTAAAAACTAGCTCTTCATGATGCATATTTAGAACAACAAATTTGAACTACATTGCCATCATTAGAGATCTACCTCTCCATTTAACCAATAAGAAACTTGAATCTCGCATGGCTCTTAGGATGAGTAAATTTAAGTAATTTTGCCCAGTACCACATTCAAAGCATGATATGAGTATGCAACACATTTATACACTAGTTATAGCTTATCACAACAAAAGTTTGATCCTTACTAGATCAAATCCAAACCAATTAGTTGAAGACAATTCACATCTCAGCCTTTAGGCAACAATAAACGAGTTTTGCATTAAGATGAGCTGTTTATTATAGCCAAAATTCACATTCAAAATCAAAAGCCCAAACCACATACTGATTCAAACAAGGAGCCTTTTTAGAGACAACTGCTTGCAAAATAAAATAACCATTGTTCTTCAAATATTATCAAGACCAACGTTTGAATGATTGCACTCTTTGATAACTCTTTAGAAGTAATTGGATAATTCAATGCAGTAAAATATGAGCTATAAACTACTATCATTTACAGTTGAAAATAACTGGACTGGGTGTTACTAGAATTGTGTAATGATGAATTTTAAAACAAATGTACTTACTTCACGCCCACTTCTTCTTTGCGCATTAATGACTTGTTTTGAAGAATATCTCCTCCCGGGCAGCACTAAATCATTATAAGACTCATCTAGAGGAACTTTGGAAGGAATAAGAAATCCTACGTTTTGTCCATATGGAGGGCACTCCAGCCAACCTGTAAAATCAAGAACACTAAGATTCTGTGAGACTTTTTGGAATAATATCGCTTTGCAGTATCAATGACAGTAAATTACGTTTAAAATTCCTTTACTCAGTAATCTAGGAAGCAATGATACCCCAAAATTGGTGTTGTTTCATAGTGTTGCGCCGCTCTCATCGCACTTAGAGTTTCTTTCATTTTTTATTTATTTCCGATCAGTTCATAATTTTTTATTTGTATGAGACATGAAATGATATACAAAGAAAATGTCAACTGCACATAATCATGCATTCCAAAGAAGATCCTCCACAATTGATCAAATGATCAAAATAATAAAAACTGAAAGGCCGCCATAGAAATGTAATCACCATAAAGCAATGGAATAACAAAGAATGCTATACCTTGAGGGAGTTCTTTAGCCCTCCCATAACCTCTGGAGCTTCTACTTTGGGCGATATAGTCATTTCTAGAAGGTTGTGAGATCGGTTTTGCACCTTCATCTCGGTGATCTCTTTTCAACCGACGACGCCTCTCTTCGCGCTCCTAATCGTCAAGGAAATCATAAGATAACTATATGTAGTTTTCTCTCTCTGGATATAAGTAATATATATAAAGGAAAATGAATGGGTAGATAATAATCAAGAAGGATGCCTACATATTTTAGACAATCTTCACAAACAATAATTGTCACCAACCTAGAGAGCATACATAGTTTAAAAGTAACAATCACACATAATTCAGATGTAATACAAATTCAAAAGTAAATATAACAACAACAAAACCTCCATCCCAAATTTTTGGAATCAGCTGACAAATTCAAAAGAAAATGAGTAATGAAAAACCATATTCACACAATTATGAAGCAAATGCAAATTAGACAACTGATTTGGTCATTCAGTTTTGTTTTAGAAAAGAAGAGAACTTCTCCGTACAAGAAGCAAAGTCTAAGGTTCATGATTATTTACACAAGTTAGAATCCAACTAGAGTCGAGATTCTTGAAGATGTTGATTAAGACAAAATTGTAGCCTTACGGACCGACCATACTGCACTTACACAAGCATATGATTCAAAAATGAAATTGAGAAAAAAGAGCCAATTTGCCCATTCCTCATCTCTTTTTTGTAACATACTGTTGTTTTCCTAATGAAGGGGCTCCAAAAACAATGAGTCTTGTCTTGGCACATTCCCTAAACAGGAAACAAAAGAATTGGAGGAATTGTTTTCACAAGTTGTTTAATGGAACTACCTAGGAGATGTTAGCATACAAAAAATGATTTAGCTCAAGTTAAGAAATACTTATAGTCCTTAAAATAAATGTTTGAAGCTAAAGGTGCTTTAAAGCAAACAAAAGCTACAAGGTCATAGCGCGTAATGAATGTCCTATTAAGGTTTCAAAAAGTTCTCCAACTAAGTTCTATAGGTATAGGAAAGTGTGGAATAATGTACTACTATTTTGGTACTTATTCACACACAAAAAAGTGGGATTAGCAAACTTATACTAACTACTACATAATAGACCCATACTATGAAATCCTGGAGAGTTGAAAGTAAAAAAAAAAAAAAAGCAAACAAGTGTTTCCAAGAAACAAATTGGTTACATACCCCGCACGTCTACCACTCATTTTAGAAAGAAAATAGATCTAAATATAGTTTTCATCAACTTAAAAAGGCTTAAATAAGAATTCTAGGGAGATGACATGGGGGATTTTGGAGAAGGAATGAATCTTCTATAGCTGCATCGAGATCATTAAAAAATAATCTAATATTGATATTGACAAAGGTACATCTTAATTTCCTATTACAATAGGCTTGCATCAAAACAAAATTGCACCCACATCTATTTAAGCTCTTATGGATGAAACTTATTCGGCACATCCAGGATATTTGTTTTAGTTTGTTGATGACATTGTGTTAGTCGATGAGAGTACATAAGGATTAGCTTTCAAAATAGAAACATTAAAAGCTCTAGAATCTAAAAGATCAAGCATTAGTGGGACAGAAATAAAATACATGAGAAGTACAAATTTAGCAAACATACAAGATATGAGGAGTTATTATTAATCAAGAGAGAGTGAGATGGCTATATGAAAACTTTCACCACTCAGCATCAATTCTCCACAACGATGGAGAAGTTGAAAAGGATGTTTTTAATAGATTAAAATCAAGACAATGCAGCTGAAGATATTCTTTTAAAGTGCTTTTTTTATCAAAAAATACCCACTTGAAATGAAAATTCTATAAGAATACTGTAGTGCCCCGTCCCGCTCAGTCAATCGGACTATCGGAGGAATCGAAACGCCGACGGCGTTCGGACTTAGCCTTACAACGGCTGCTCGAAGACATCGCTCGATCGAGACGACCCCTCGCTCAGGTGGGATAGTTTCGGTGAACTTGCCTCATCTTAGCCTTCACATAATAAATCGCATGTTTTCAAATGCACAAGTAGGCTTGATAATAAAAGAGACGAATCAACATAGCTAAATGGAATAATCCCGACGGATCGAATTGAGTTAGAATATGGAAAGATCCAACGGTCGGCTTAGAATTTGTGCACGACGTGCTTTGAAAATGACACTCTGTCCTTCGTCCCGTGGCCTGGGAGAAGAAAAGTTGGTCTTCGACACAAACTATGAATTTGCCTAATTCATAGGCGTCTCCCGCGCTCGATAAAGCATGCACGCTTCCACGATGCAAGGCTTGGCATAGCCTTTGCTCATCACTTGGGTTAAGTTGTAGGCTTGATTAAGTTAAGCAAAGTAATGGCGCTCGACCAAAGTCATTCCAAGCACGGTCCTATGAGTTCTACGGCTAGGTATAACAACATAGTCCAAGCCCGTCAAATAGAGTATGTCTTGGGCAGTGGTGTCGCATAGAGTTCAAGTTGGTTTAAGACACGGGCCAAGGTTGAATCATTGAGTTTGGAAAAGTGTTTCAAATAGTGTTCTTGAGTTGAATGAAATGATAGGACAAGAAGAAAGAATGCTCGCGACCGGGTCGTCGAGGCAAGGTCTCAGATGTGAGAAGTATTGAACTTGGCCTTGAAAGAGATGGTAATACTAGAGGTAGAATGACTGTGTGAGACGTCAGTTTGAGTCGAGTCTTGCATGGTCATGGACAACTTGTCGACAAAGTAGAGTTTTTTCGAAAGGCAACCCAGGGCCACGGGACCGTTGCAGACAAAGAAAGGAAACAATTTTACATAAGCTGTGTTGGACACGATGTTAGACGGGGACTTGCAGCGGGGCTCGCTACTCGCGCTGAAAGGGCTCCGTCTAACAAAAGTTAAAAGGAGTCCACGATGGCTCTGAGAATCAGTGACCAAATCATATAGATGAGTCGGCATGACGACAACCCGCATGTGTGCCTTTGGATTGAGTCGAGTATTGAGTGCACTATATCAAGAAGTCGAGTTGAATGTATGTGTGCAGTTGGAACACAAAATGTTGGGCCTAAGATTTGGCTGCAATGTAGGCGACGTGCTTCAGCACGAGATGTGGCGTCGAGTCTTAAGTTGTCGGCATATAAGTTGCATAAGTTGGTTTAAGTCGTTGGAGTTTAAGTCAGAAAACCGCCGCAAGGCAAAGTTGGTTGAGTGACACTAAGTTCACAAGTCTTGATTGGGTCAGTTGGGATCAAAGTAGCAAGGGCCGCGAGACGGCGATATGGTTTAGTCACACTGAGTTGCGAGGCACGGCACGATGGATTTGTAGCACGGTCACAAAGAAATGGGGTACTGTCGCGTAGTTCGCGTCTCTGATTATGTGCCAAAAGACAAGCACGACTTGATAGGTGAATGTTGTTGGTACAAGCACGGGATGGTCTAGAGACACAGAATAGGCCAAGACGTCTATCCTAAAACTGATCCTAAGACAAGAGTAGAAAGACAATCATAAAGGGTTATGTTGCACAAAGTAAATTAACGTGTCGATTTTCATTCCACCAGTACAGTTGAGTACTGACACCCACATAGTTTTCATGTGCAGGCACAGGTAGAAGCTCGTGGCGCGGAGCTCACTTGGATGCGTCGAGGCACGGAGTTCCTTGGCGATTCGAAGCGTGCGGCCGCATGGAGTCAAGACTTATACGGAACAGAATGTATGGACGTCGTCTTCCGAAGCATCCGCTGGTTCAAGACTTATATTGAGAGATGAGAGAGAGCTAAGTGACTTGTAATGTGAGATGAGTGAGCTTGAGTGATTGTAACCTTGGCCTTGTGCCCCAATTGTAACATTTGTTCCAATATCAATAAAGATCATCGTTTGAGTAATTTGTGTTTTGTTCTAAATTTTTCGCTGCTATTTTTCAATGTCTCTGCTTGGGACTTCTGTACGACGACCCCGTCGCAGCCGCTGTAATTGGCCGTTATGGAACCCGCCTTGCGCGAGCGCAATCTAGGCTCGTGCGGCATCACGCCTTAGTGAAGACGATCGCTCCTACGGGAGCGGGACGTGACATAATGGTATCAGAGCACGGCTTTACGTCCTTGGACTATCGATTGAATTCTTTAACTTCGTTGTTTCCACAAGCTATGTTGCTTCCGCAAGTTGTTGTCGTTGGTGCGCTCTCTCAAATGTCCCACGGGATGTCCATACAATAAGTCTAACTATTTTGCAAAACATAGGAGAACAGCTTTTGACAAAATGAAAAGATGGTCTGCGTAAGCACGGTTGGCTAAGTCGTGCTGGACATATACACCAAAGTTGTGTCGACCTTAGAAAAGTCGAGTGCGAAAATTAAATAGTGTCGAGCAAGAACGAGTTGAACTCGATTTAGTAAATAAGATGACTATTAATAGAGGTGCTATCGAGCGACGATAACGTCGGTGCGTTATAGATGAGCGTGCTTGGAAATTGAGGAATGGTTCGAACGGAAGATTTGAAGAAGCGATTTTGAAACGAATGATAATTTTGAGGATTCGTCAAATGACTTCATCCCTGAGTGGTGTATGCGATAGCCTCAGGAATGTCGATCGATGGATTGAGGATGCGGGGTGTCGATGAGTCTATCAGCAAGCGTCGTGTGTATGCAAAGCCGTAGACTGAGTATCGTTGAGTAAGTTTTAGTCTTGAAGTTTGCCGAGTTGATTCAAACGACCTAGAAATTGACGTGCATGGAACATGCACGGGATTGAGGATTGTGCGAAGTATGAAACGCGAAAATGATTGAGTAGGTAAAACTGAATCGATAAAAAGTTTAGGTGTGCGAGTGGATGACTCGATCAAGGAAATCGATAAGGATCGTATACGAAAAGTTAGCACGACGGAAAGATAGCGTGCATGAAAAGTTAAATTTGAATGTTTGAAAATGACAGTAAGGATTGGGATAAATGTTGCTCGATGATTGAGTTAGCAACGAATGATGCAAATTGAGAAAATACGTTAGTCGATGACTTAAGATAGACGGATGAGCAATACGTGAATTTGGGTTTGAGGAATTCGATGTTGTGAATGATTCGAGGGATAGTGATCGAACTTGAATTTGAATGTCGAGCAGATTATCCAGTCGGACGATAGCATCATTCGCACGACTCGAAACTTGTTGCAAAGGAAGATCGTCAGGTTACGCATATCATCGATGGTATTGAGGCGTATCAAAGATCGATATGCGATAATTCGGAGGTACTCTGACTTGGCGAATGACGATCGTACAAGTGTTATTGTTCGGTTTGATGCTACACTTAGAATTTTGATTGAGATGAACGATGGATGAAAATGATTGTGTTTTGATGGTTACGCGGATAACCACAGCATCGACATTATTGTCTTGCGCGAGCGCAACTTTAGCCTCGCACATGCGTCGCGTCGGATTTGGGGACGATCGTTCCGCGTGAGCGCTGACATGGTGATTCATGTCGCGGGAATGATCGAACTCGGAAAGTCAGGACGCGACAACTTTGATTGTCTCGACTTGTTGGTTGGTTACGAAGGAAAATTTGAGGATGTTTGAACTTGCGACTGATGAATGAATTAAACTTGAGGATTGAGCAGGTCCAATCTGCGCATCGAGAATGAATTAGTCTAGACTCAAACAAGAGTTACGTCCCGATGAGGATGATTATTCCGCGGGAGCGTACATGGTGATTCATGCCCACCGTAGATAATCTGAATCGCGTGAGATCGGGACGCAACATATTGTAAAGCTAGACGACCTCATGATCGAATACGTGAATTGGGATGAATGACTTAGGAAATATAAAATGTGAATTACGGTTTAGCGGTGAATTGTGTCGTAGCATGTTTGACTTGGAAGGATTGATAGGCGCAGTATGTCGAACGTGTTCGAAGAGATAGACTATGTGAAATGGCATGATGAACGAGTAATATTGATATGTTAAGGAATTGGTTGAAATGTGAGTTATTGTAGGATGGCTTTGCTGAATGACTCGGATCCCATGCGACGAATGTTGAGATGTGTGTAGGAAACCTATGCTCGAAGTTTAGAAATCGGAGTGATGCGAGCTTGGGTAGGAAATCCCGTACTATCAACTTAGTTTGACCTTAGGATGGGGTCAGTGTTGATATTGTTATTTGGGAACTATGATTCCAATACTAACGGATGACTTTAGCCTAAAGACATAGCCTAGCGGTTAGGCAGACGTCCCGGTACGGAGCGATAGGAATTGTGGAGGCACCACTCGTGAGTCTCAGTTGACATGCATGTATATCAAGGACGCTTGAATATGTGCACGATCCAACTCGAGTGGTGATGGCGGAATTCACTATCACGATATGCATGTATTTTGGGGACGCCTGGAATGCGTGCAAGATCCAACCAAGTGATACGTTGAATTCAAATAAGACTTGAGAAATGAAAAGTGTCGAGGATTTTGAGATCATAAAGTTTTGAAGAAAAGATTGTAGGTAGTACGAGCGTGGCTCGAATTAAGGAAACGCATAGGCGTAGTGTGTGCGAGAATTCTTGAATGTTGAGTAAAGTGATAAGTCGATAAGTACTCAGTTAGTTTCGAGGACGAAACTTTTTCTGAGTGGTGTATAATGTAGTGCCCCGTCCCGCTCAGTCAATCGGAGGAATCGAAACGCCGACGGCGTTCGGACTTAGCATTGCAACGGCTGCTCGAAGACATCGCTCGATCGAGGCGACCCCTCGCTCAGGTGGTGTAGTTTCGGTGAACTTGCCTCATCTTAGCCTTCACATAATAAATCGCATGTTTTCAAATGCACAAGTAGGCTTGATAATAAAAGAGACAAATCAACATAGCTAAAGAAAATAATCCCGACGGGTCGAATTGAGTTAGAATATGGAAAGGTCCAACGGTCGGCTTAGAATTGGTGCACGACGTGCTTTGAAAATGACACTCAGTCCTTCGTCCCGTGACTTGGAAGAAGAAAAAGTTGGTCTTCGACACAAACTATGAATTTGTCTAAGTCATAGGCGTCGCCCGCGCTCGATAAAGCATGCACGCTTCCACGATGCAAGGCTTGGCATAGCCTTTGCTCATCACTTGGGTTAAGTTGTAGGCTTGATTAAGTTAAGCAAAGTAATGGCGGTCGACCTAAGTCATTCCAAGCACGGTCCTATGAGTTCTACGGCTAGGTATAACAACATAGTCCAAGCCCGTCAAATAGAGTATGTCTTGGGCAGTGGTGTCGCATAGAGTTCAAGTTGGTTTAAGGCACGGGCCACGGTTGAATCATTGAGTTTGGAAAAGTGTTTCAAATAGTGTTCTTGAGTTGAATGAAATGATAGGGCAAGAAGAAAGAATACTCGCAACCGGGTCGTCGAGGCAAGGTCTCAAATGTGAGAAGTATTGTACTTGGCCCTGAAAGAGATGGTAATACTAGAGGTAGAATGACTGTATGAGACGTCAGTTTGAGTCGAGTCTTGCATGGTCATGGACAACTTGTCGACAAGGTAGAGTTTTCCCGAACGGCAACCCGGGGCCACGGGACCGTTGCGGACAAAGAAAGGAAACAATTTTACATAAGCTGTGCTGGACACGATGTTAGGCGGGGACTTGCAGCGGGGCTCGTAACTCGCACTGAAAGGGCCCCGTCTAACAAAAGCTAAAAGGAGTCCACGATGGCTCTGGGAGTCGGTGACCAAATCATATAGATGAGTCGGCATGACGGCAACCCGCATGTGTGCCTTTGGATTGAGTCGAGTATTGAGTGCACTATATCAAGGAGTCGAGTTGAATGTGTGTGTACAGTTGGAACACAAAATGTTGGGCCTAAGATTTGGCTGCAATGTAGGCGACATGCTTCGGCACGAGATGTGACGTCGAGTCTTAAGTTGTCGGTATATAAGTTTCATAAGTTGGTTTGAGTCGTTGGAGTTTAAGTCAGGAAACCGCCGCAAGGCAAAGTTGGTTGAGTGACACTAAGTTCGCAAGTCTTGATTGGGTCAGTTGGGGATCAAAGTAGCAAGGGCCGCGAGAAGACGATATGGTTTAGTCACACTGAGTTGCGAGGCACGGCACGATGGATTTGTAGCACGGTCACAAAGAAATGGGGTACTGTCGTGTAGTTCGCGTCTCTGATTATGTGTCGAAAGGCAAGCACGACTTGATAGGTGAATGTTGTTGGTGCAAGCACGGGATGGTCTAGAGACACAGAATAGGCCAAGACGTCTGTCCTAAAACTGATCCTAAGGCAAGAGTAGAAAGACAATCATAAAGAGTTATGTTGCATAAAGTAAATTAACGTGTCGATTTTGTATGGGTGGACGAGGAGCTCATTCCACCAGTACAGTTGAGTACTGACACCCACATAGTTTTCATGTGCAGGCACAGGTAGAAGCTCATGGCGCGGAGCTCGCTTGGATGCGTCGAGGCACGGAGTTCCTTGGCGATTCGAAGCGTGCGGCCGCATGGAGTCAAGACTTATACGGGACATAATGTATGGACGTCGCCTTCCGAAGCATCCGCTGGTTCAAGACTTGTATTGAGAGATGAGAGAGAGCTGAGTGACTTATAATGTGAGATGAGTGAGCTTGAGTGATTGTAACCTTGGCCCTGCGCTCCAATTGTAACCTTTGTTCCAATATCAATAAAGATCATCGTTTGAGTAATTTGTGTTTTGTTCTAAATTTTCCGCTGCTATTATTCAATGTCTCTGCTTGGGACTTCTGTGCGACGACCCCGTCGCAGCCGCTGTAATCGGTCGTTATGGAACCCGCCTTGCGCGAGCGCAATTTAGGCTCATGCGGCATCACGCCTTAGCGAGGACGATCGCTCCTACGGGAGCGGGGCGTGACAAATGCCATGCGTTAATAGTCAGAAATCAATTAAGAAATATTTCCAAAACTAGCGTCGTTGGAATGAGAATGCTCGAATGGCCGAGTGGCAATACAAGACAGGATTTGGATGAGTGTGTTTGATGCGAAGTCGGATGTGGATGTGGTGCCAAACGAGGATAAGATGAGAGAAATCATCTGAGATGCAACCTTAACAGTTGAAACAAAAATTCTATAAGAATGCTAAATATCAGCCATGCTTTACTAGTCAGAAGTCAATTAAGAAATATTTCCACAACTAGCGTCTTTGGAATGAGAATGCTCGGATGGACGAGTGGCAATACAAGACAGGATATGGATGACTGTGTTTGATGTGAAGTCAGACGTGGTGCCAAATGAGGATAAGATGAGAGAAATCATCTGGAGACACAACAAAGACCAGTAGATAGTCCAGTTAAGGCAATAGATCTTAATTAAAGGTACTGCCACCATTTAAGGATAGATCATATACCTAAACAAACTTGGATTGAGGCTATGAAAAAGATAATAACGTTTTCTGTGAAAAAGTATAGGAATATTTGCTAATGCTAGAGAGATGTCACTTAACATAGCATAAGAAGAAAATGATCACATTGCCTAACCCACAAATTCAGGATAAAGACTTCATCGCTGATGTTGGTGGTGAATCTGGAGATGGAGTTGTCGTTTAAGACTTGCAAGTCTTTGTAATAAACACTAGTCTTATGTCACATTTGCTCAAATAACACCAAAATTGTAGTCAAGATCATGTTCGACTCGAGCATTCAATCAATATATCAATTGAAAATCTCCATAATACCGCATGTCAGCAATATATGATTAACCATGCAGGGGTTACTCTCTAAATCATGAAACCTACAACAACCTGAAAAGCACATTGCTGATGTACAAGAAACAAAACAATCTCTAATCCATGCATTACTTGTTAAGTGATTTTACAAATTTTCAAGGAAAATGGAATTTTTCTCATCAAAAGAATTACAGAACAGCTAAATGTGAAGTAATTTGAAGTGAGAACTGTACATGGCAACTAGCTAATAGTCGAAGACTCTGAGGTAGATAGCTTCTATTATTTAACATGGCTAAGAAATGTGACAATGGTTCCTCCTTCAAACTCCTGATAACATACGTGATCGAGTGGAAGCAAAGTGCAGGGAAGCAAATTTTGCATAAAAAGATATCCCAATAACATCTAATGGTTCAACCCGATGGAAGCTCTGACAAAAAAACATGGTACTACTTAAAGACTCGTTATGCCTCAAGGAGAATATACTTGAGAGGGTTGTCACTTGTCTATCATCTAAAAAAGGTGAGTGGGAGAAAGAAAACAAATAAAAAGCCATCCATCCTCGCCAGAACAATTTCCAAAGCCACAGATCAGGATCGCACATTCCTACCAATGATTTTCCATGGATTAATGATGACTATATGATTAAGAAGGCTTATCGCAACTCGCAAAAATCTGCTCAGAATAATTTTATGCGCATCTATAAGATATCATGACTAATCATTACGATTCCTACTCAGCCTCAACTGCAATTCAACAAAAGGTTGGAAGGGTCAGAAGCATTTGTTCCATAAGCAATGGACCATAATGCTCCTATCAAAGCTTTCAAGATTCATAAACTCACACATAGCAATCGAAAGGCTTGTGTTAAGCCACATCGTGAAACAAAAGCAACGCATTCGACCCAGAATGCAGTATCTATAGATCATATCAGTTTTGCAGGAAGCACTACAATCCTCGTCTTCAGAGGAGTGACACATATAATAGCAAGATGAAAGAAGCAACTAGCAAGCAATGCTTGTAACATATTGCAGTAATAAGCTTACTAGCCATTAATCTAAATCATCAAGTTGGAATGACGCAAAATCGCTACCACTCCAGTGCAATGAAGTTAAGAAGAGAGTAAGAAACTGTCATTGTCATCAAAATTTGGACACACCAGTTCAGTCAACATATCCTCGGGCAAAAAAATATCAAAAGTATAAATTCTTTGTTAGTACTAACTTCACCTCAAAACAGTTGCAATACTAGGTTGCCCTAAATCAATGAAGGTCTTAGTTGTAATGCCCCGCTCTGCACGGTGCATTATGCTGAGTCGTTGACTCGAAGAGTCGCGTTGACCCGATTAAGTATCGATGCGAATCGATACAAGAGTTAGGTTGACCCGAAGAATGCATCGAGTAAGATCGATGCAAGTGTTAAGTTTGTCTGAGATAAAGCATTGAGTCGGTTCGAAGATTCTAAGAAATAGAATTGATGCAACGCGCAAGTCCGATTCGGACAAGTATTGATTTTAGTTAGTTTCGTGTGCAGGCTACATGTTTACGCTGAAATAGAAGAGGTCGGCATTTTGCCTTATTTACAACAGGGTCCGTAAAACCAAATTACCGCCTCGCAACGGACTGAGGCATAGGCTCAGTAAGCCAAATTGGTCGTATATTTCAATGAAGCACGAAGTACTCGAATGGCTAAGTTAGAAGAGTTGGTCGTGCAACAAGTTATGAAATCGAGCCGTATCGACTCGACAAAACGACAAGACGTATCAGCTTAAGGTGGGGGGACTTTGACTCTTCTTTTCTACTCCTTCATGCCTAAATAAAATATATCGTTGTATATTAAGTTAAATTATCGAGACCACGAGCGTGGCTCAATTGAGAGATGAACATAGTACGTGTCGAACACTAGATAGAACAATTGAAATGAAACGTACATCAAAGGTACGAGTCGCTATTGAACATTGAATATCGCAAAGACGAGCGCCTCGGTGCATAAGCCATAAGAACATGGGATAACTATATCGACGAGTGCCTCAGCGCACAAGTCATTCGTGCCCCCGTGTACGAGTTAGTATGCTAGAACATTGAAAGACTATATCGACGAGAGTGCCTCGGTACACGAGCTATAGAACATTGAATATCCTATCGAGACGTGCCTCAGTAGCACGAGTCGGAGGGAAGAAACATAAGTCTAACGTATTGAACACTAAGGCGTAGAACATGGAAATACTAAATCGAGACGTGCATCGAATGCACGACACAATTGAATGTCGAATAACTATATCAAAGCATGCGTACGTACATAAGATTTATGAAAGATGGCTTCGTTACGAATAAGAGAACAGTTATGGCACGAATGTGACAGAACTGTCGAATGTGGCATGGTGCCTTCGAAATGTTTATGGCCCTTGGGACGTTCGTTGATGAACATTAAGTTGGGACATTGTACCAATGGAAATAGAGATAGACGAATTGCTTGGTTGTATGACTTTGACGTGTTTCATGGTCGCGGACAACTTGTGCACAAGTTTTTATCCCTCGAACGTGGTAGACGATTGCCGGAACCCGTTTCGATCTAGAAAGGGAATTTGAGATGGGTATTATGTGGGGTATTTCAATCTGTTAGGCTTGCGACCTACCATTGAAATAAAGCGTCACAAATACCGGTATTGTTCGGGAGGAGTACTTCAGGGCGTAGAATTAGCACCCCAGGCTGAAGTAGTCATCGTTCGTATCTTGATGTCCATTATGGTGTTAAAGCCGCTGACCTTCATATAGTTAAGGAACGACGGATTGAAAGTGCAGGAACACAGAGACCCTGCACAGAGCACTTATAACATGACAGGGAAGGAATGAGACGCATTCACCTTGCGTCGGTGCAAGGGCGAGTGCGTCGGTGTTTGGTAAGAAGTCACGAAAAAATACGAGATTGCTATTGGTTGCCTGCTTGCTTATGCGAATCAAATAACATGCTTGCCATGATAACATATTTTACTGCTTTCGAATATGCCATGAAACCGATCCTAAGAAGAACATAAAAAGATAACTAAATTGTATGCTGCCTGAATCAATACATTGCTTAATGTCGGTTTAGTTAAGTGGGTCTTGATCAGTACAGCGAGGACGAAAGTACTAATCCCCCACTAGTTTGTTAGCAGGTTCAGGAAATGATCTACTCGCGACGGATCTTCGCTTGATCACGCTGAGGCATAGAGTCGTAGCGTTTGAAGCGTGCGATCGCATTGACGCTCGGACTTGCAACAGGATTGATGCGACCGAGATATGGAAGGCATGATATATGGAACGGTGAAATCCTTTGTGGGCAAAAGAGAACTTGAGTGTTGTAGCCAATCTGGCAAATTCAGTTGGACTATTGAAAGCCTTTGTAATCTCAGTTCATTTATTGAATAAAAGAGAATTGTTTCGTATCTCTGTTTTCTTCAGTTGCTAATATCAAATCAAAGATAACCATTTGAGAACTTGTCATCTTGCCTTCTACGAGTGCAACTCCAGACTCGTACGGCATCACGTCCCAGCGAGGACGATGATTCGGATAAATCGATGCGAGGACGAACGATTTTCCGGGTCGGAACGTGACATTAGTCATTGCCAGACAAAGGGAAAAGTAACTCTTGAAGCACTAATAGCATTGCGTCCATGCCAAAGTAACATCATACTGGTAAGCAAGAAAGCACATATACTAAAAAATTATGCCCGGACACTCCAAAATACACTAGGACAACAAAATAGATACCATGTCCGTATCGTCATGTCCTTACCGTGCTGTGTCATATCCATGCAACATACCTGGTGAGATAGGCTTTACTATACAAAAACAAACTGAAATCTAGAAGCTTACTCGTGAATAATACTTTGTGTAGACCTGTGTAAACAATGATAAAGCAATAGCATAAGTGTGCAAATCATCAAACCTATGCCAATACTTTGGTATATGGTTATAGCCTGTTCACTAAACAGATGCTAACAAATTTAGAGACTGTAGTAGGCAATTTATGTCCTCTTCCAATAGGCCTTCACCACAAAAGTTAGATAAATTGAAAAAGAATTTTATAAACAAAACAATCTGAATATAGTATTGTACGAGAATACATATAAGATTTGCAAAATGGTAACGATAATTTTAACTACAAAACAAGAGAAGTAGCTGAACAATCCAAAAACATGATAATGTAACCGCATCTTGAGGATTAGGAAATCCACCAGCATAGAGGGGAGGAGAGAAGGAGGGGAGGGGGGGGGGGGGGGGGGGGGGGGGGTGGTGGAGAGGAACAAACCCAACTATAAAGGATATACAAACTTTGAATGCAAATAAAATTCTAAAATAGTGTGAATAAAGACTAATCTATAAAGGTTCTCCAACTTAGTAAAGAAGTTAGAAGATGTATCGCAAAGAAGCAGTTAATAAAAGTGAAGAAAATGATACTCTGAGCATGGTTTGCACTGATTCTGATGGCTGTTGCACATCCTCTATATGTTCTTCATAGTATTGGTCATCTTCCTCAGGCAGAGGTGACGCATTCAAGTCCATAAAGATGATCCAAACAATCCAACAAGGCCAGGGAATAGTTCTTGAATGATGCTACCAAGAAAACATAAGGTACCTGAAAAATAAGTCAACCTATATAAATATGATGGTATGGAACACCGCTTAAGGATCCATGGAAAACGAGCAAGAATAGCACCAACAAATCCCATGGCAGCACACAATTTCTAATAGATACTACATAAACAACACTATCCATGGCAGAACATGGACAACATGCACAATGCTTATAATGTACAGACACCATAACACCTATATTGCATGGTTGTAGGTGTGAGACGATATGTCGGTCACGTAGGTCAAAGACTCAAACGACACAATTTTTTCAAATTTGCTCGAATTTTTGTTGCTCGGATTCCTTTGAAGTTTTTTAGATCAAAAGTTTTTAACTTTTAAATTTGTTGGGACTCTTAAAGTAGTCTTAATATTTTAAGTGCTAAATTAGTTAAGACTACTAAATGATGTTTTTTTTTGTATTTGTACTTAATCTTACTTACAACAACAACAAAGTCTTTATCCTATATCTTTGGGGTCAGCTATTTGAATCATATGTTCTTCCATTCAGCTATGGTAAGGGTCATGTCCTTTCCAACACTAACAAAAAGGATATCTTTCTTTAAAATCTCAATCTAAGTTCGTTTAGGTCAACCTAAGACGATTTTCTCTCATCTATTCATCTTCATTGCACATGTCCAAACCATATAAGACGATTTTATCCCATCGTTGTCCTCAACTGGCATCATTTCTAACTTTCCATGAATACCCTCATTTTGTATCTCATCTTCCAGTGTATTGTCACTCATTCATCTTAGCATTCTTATTTCTGATACACTAATTTTTTGGACATTGTTTCTTAACTGCCCAACATTCTAAGCCATAAAATATTGTTCGACTTGTCTTATATAATTTTTCTTTCAACTTCAAAGGTATCCTTCCGTCCACAAAGTACTCCAAAAGCTCTCCTCCATTTCAACCATCTTATTTTAATTTTATGCATGACATTATTCTCAATCTCTCCATCATGATGAATAATTGATCATAAATACCAAAAAATATCACTCATAGGTATCTCATGCCCATCTATATGTACTCTCTCATCTTTTCTATTTGCCTTTTTTTTGTTGAAGTCACATTTCATATAATATGTTTTTTGTCCTACTGGTTTTAAAATCCTTATATTCCAAAATCTCTCTCCACAAAATCATCAGCAATATAATCATTTTCTACTCGCATCAACCAACGCAATATCATCAGCAAACATAATAATCCATGGCACCTCCTCTTCAATATGCCTACTAACATCATCCATAACTAGCACGAAAAAGGTATAGATTAAACTTTTGTCCTTGATGTAAAGCAACGGTAATAGAAAATTATTTACTACCTCCTCCAACGATTTGCACGGTTGTCGTAACTCCACCATGTATATCTTTAATAGTCTCAATAAAGCTACTATGAGCTTGTTTCTTCTTCAAAGCTCTCCACATTAAATCCCTAGGAACTCTGTCTTAAGCTTTTTCTAAGTCAATAAAAACTATATGCAAGTACGTTTTTCTCCAAATACTTTCATTAATCTTACTAATAAGTAGATGGCTTCCATAGTAGATCGGACCGTCGGACATAAAACAAAATGATTCTCTGAAACTCAGATTTTTTTTTTTTTGATCTTTGCTCAATTACTCTCTCATAGTTTCATGGTATGGCTCAAGCTTAATTTCTCAATAGTTGGTACAACTTTGTATATTTCTTTTATTTTTATATATGGCTACTATAATATTAGTTCTCCTTTCATCTGACATTTTCTTAGTTTAGGATTTGGTTGAGTAATCAGTAAGTCGTATATATACTTTCTCACATGTATATATACTTTCTCACATAAGTACTTCTAAAGTCTAAACGTCGATAGGAATATCACTGTCCTAACAGTGTCCTAACATTTATCTACTACTTATATTTATGCTCTTTACTACTTTCCTAACCTCGAAAATTCAAATTTTACGACAATAGCAATAAACGAATATTGTATCAATTCAAAACCAAGCTTTTCTAGGTTGCCCTTATTGTATAACTTGTGAAATAACTTATCTACCTTTCCTCGATATCATTCTATTTTACTACTACCTTTTGTTCTTCGCTCTTAATACATTTAATATTACCTAGATCTCTACTTTTCATTGTCCTTCTTTTAGCAAACTTATAAATATCTTTTTCTCCCTCCATAGTTTCTAACCTCATAAACAATAATCATAAGTCTTAGATTTAGCTTCAGTAACTACTTTTTTTGCTTCATTTTTGCTAGTGTATACCTCTCAAAGTTTTATCATTCTACACTTTTGACACTCTTAATAGAAAATTATTTTTGCCTTAATTACACTTTTGCACTCATTCGTTCCTCCACCAACTTTCTTACATAAGTCCAACAATTACCTTTTGGAACTCATAAAATCTCTTTTGCTACTTTCTTGATGCAATTTGACATATTACACCACATAACATTCTAATTTCCTTCTATGCTCCATCCTCATTCATTTATAATGTCATCCTTAAATAGTACTAAGTTCTTTTCTTTCAACTTCCACCATCTAGTTATCGGTCTCTTCTATATCCTAGTATTTTTCTTCCATTTTATAATAGTATCTAAGACCATTAATCTATGTCGAGTGGTTAGCCTCTCTCTTGATATAACCTTGAAATCTTTACAAGCTAGTTTATCGAACTTCCTAGTAAAAAAGTAATCCATTTGGCTAAAATTGTATCTGCTCTTAAAAAAAGTAATTGTTCATCTCTCTTCCTAAAGTAAGTATTTGTTATTGTTAAGTCATATGACATTGCAAAATCAAAGATCTTATCACCTCCCTTCATTCCTAACTCCATACCCATAACTTCCATGCATGTTATCATATTCATTGTTCTCCTTTCCAACATGACCATTTAAGTCCCTCTAATGTCTAAATTTTCTCATTTAAGACTATTAAATTACTTAATAAGACATTTTAATGTTAATTGCTTTTTTGTGTACTTACAATTGTTAGTTCTAAGACATTTAGTACACTTTGTTAGAACATTTAGTACATAATATGTATAAGTAGCCTAAAATTGATAATCATCATTTTAATAGTCACCAATATCCGATATCCGACATTTCAAAACCCAAACCGACATGAATCCGACGTCCAATATCTACAACTTACTATTGACAGTGACACACGACTAACACCAAGATTGGCGTGTCCGTTTATATTTTGGCATATAAGATGTGCCCAACACTGACACATCACCAGGGACTCCAACCCCCGACGGTTTTTTTGGAGAAAAAGGAATACCAGTTATGTTTCTATTTGATATTTTTTTTCCCAAATAAATAAATATGTGCTTCTACTAATTTCCGTCATCACCAAATTCTGGAGCAATTTGCTAGATAGTAGGTGTATATGTATGACGCCCATGGTCCAATACTCTAATGTATATGTAGGAGTATCCCTGTATGTCACTAACTTCCGAATGCTGGTGAGCCTCCAAAGAGTCCGGTGCAGCAGAAAAGCAAATAAAATGAGAAGTTACACATCCACATGATATGATTTGTGCCCTTTTATGGAAGTCATCATTACTTGAAACGAGATGCAGCCATACAAAACAATCGTAATCTTACGAGAAAACTAGGTATAAAAATTTAAAGATCAAAACCTAACACTATTACTGTAAGAAAAAATATATATACATCCGTGATCGTTGATTAAGTAATCGGTGCTTATGACAATCTAGTTTCTCTGTTTCTGCTTTCTATGAGCAACACAAACAAAGGTTTTAAGTATCTGCCGAAACTGGTCAGCTCCGGCTTCGAATTAGAGGGACCAAAACCACAAGACATTAAAAAAAACAATAATTCCTCCATCGGACAGTAAAAGTATTACATAAACCTAAAATTTCCAAAAGTATTTGGTTCTGGAAGAACCTTTGTATAGATATAGATTAGACTTCAATAAGCTGATAGCAAAGAATCCAACAAACCGCTTACGTAATAGAAAACCCTAATTCGAGGGAAAACCTAATAACAGCGGATCGTCCAATTACAAGGAAATTTGTCGGCGATCAATAATTACAGAAGTTGAAAAACTGATCGTGATGATTCGAGCTACTACACGGATCATTGTTAGAGAGAACCATAATTATGAAGGAGATGGGATGGAGGACTAAACCCTAAAAAATGATCAAATTGTCTTACTTGGAGAAGACGGAGGAGGTCGATGTGGCCGGAGGAGTTCGCCGCGTCTGCTTCTGCCGGCGATCGCTGCTGCTGCAGCAGCAGCTAGGATTATGGGATGAGAGAGAGAGAGAGAGTGAATTGGGGATTTTTGGAATATTTGGAATTTGGGGATGAAAATCGAGGGTTAAGGGTTTTGATTAACGGGTTTGAATTAAACGGGTTTTAAACTACCTGACCCGTATATAGACAGGCCGAAGCTTCCGCCTGGCTATTGGCCCGCCCAAACAAAAATATGTACACGGAATGGGCTGGGCGATGATTCAGTAAAATATTTACAATTCGTACAAAAACTAACATGGGTTTGAGAAATATATTTGGGGCTGTTTGGCAAAGCTTTGGAGGTTTTTGAATATATTTTGGATTCATTATCTAAGTCTAGAATTATTAGTAGGAAAAAATACGAGTTTCAGTTTTCCGCAGCACTAGGAGAGTGATAAATATTTGTTTGGAGTATTAATTATAATTTTTTTACGGTAATAATTTCAATAACAACGGGAATTTAGGTAACAGTAACATCATCAAATTAATATTAAAAAATTTGTAGAAAATTAAACTAATTAATATTTTTATTTATTTTTTAACCAAACATGAGAAAGAAAATTATACTTAATCCTTCTTAACATCACCATACTTTTATTAGTTTATGTAAATTGTCCACTTCTCTAAAGTATTTATGGATTTTGATCATGTAAATTATACTTAGGGCCTGCTTGGATTGAGGGAGAAAAATAAGCAGTGATGGAGAGTAGAGGCAATACATATAACCTTGTTTTAATTTGAATGAGAGTTAAGTGGGTGTGTTTAATAACTCTTGATTGTACTGGAGGTTTTGAATGAAAGCATGACTAGTAAAAATATATAGTTAAAAAATATTCTTATTACATACCTCAACCAATTTTCAATTAAAAATTGTCGAAATATTTTCACAAATGAGGAACTTACGGAGGAACATTTTGAAATTAAGAAAAAAAAAGTCATAATATTTTATAGGACAAATAAGAGGTATTTACGACTTTTAAACAAAATCTCACAATCTCCCTCGTTTACCCTCTTATTTGGGGGGTTAAAAAATAGACAAAATAGGGTTAATCAAACTCTCACTTAACCATATATAACCCCCTCCTCTAAACTCTTATCTTTGAACCAAACATGATTTTATTTTTTTCTCACTTAACTTTCTTTCAGTTAACTCTCTAAACCCTCAATCAAAACATACCCCTAAGGTATGCGTAACGACCGTAAATTGTCTAGAAGATATAATTTCATTCTCCGTGTTACAAACCAGCAAGTTGAGAACAAGAGCAAAATAACACTTGAAAAAATTAGAGAGGGAGAATAATATTGGCACACGACTTTCTCTCTAAATTAGGCGGGCTTTTATTGGCTTATCCCAAACAAGACTATAAAACACAACAATAAAATGAATTAGATGACGTGAACAAAGGCCCTCTAGACATAAATAAACAACAGGCAACCAATTATTCTAATAATTATATATATATATATATATATATATATATATATATAATGATAAATAAATAAATAAACATAACATAGCATAACATGCAACCTTGACTAGATGAAGCCCGAGCTCGGCCGGCCATGGCATGGAGCGTGCGCCAATCAATAGCTCCCTTGGAACCCAATTCGACTTAAGTGACTAAGTCTAACACGAATGTCTTCATATATATATATATATATATATATATATATATATATATATATATATATATGGATAGTTGGAATTATTCTTTCTAATGCTTTGTAACGTGAAAATCCAACACTTGTCGTCTTTCAATGCGAACAAAATTTATTATTTTTATTTTTTTGGCTAATTATAAGGACACATCAAAATTTTATCAGAATTATTCCATTTTTAACTTCTTTTATTTATAAGTTTGTCATTAAAAATTTTACTCAGGACTATTCCATTCTAATGTATAAAAGACAACTATTTTAATTTTTCTCTCTCTCTTCTCCTTCTTTACAAGAAGAAGAAGAAGAAGAAGAATGAAGAAATAAGAAAGAACAAGAACATGAAGAGCAAGAACAAGAAAAATGAAAATAAATATAAAAATCACTTTTTCCAAACCCTAGTTAATTTTTTTGCTCTCTTATAATTTCTTATTTTTACTAATCTATTAATCAATTAATCAATTTTTCTTTATTAATATAAGAATTTATGGATGAAACCATAATTCTAGAAGAAATCGATTTATTGAGTAAGTTTATAGAGCAATGCTACAGTTACAACCAAACTTTTACAAACTTTTTACAACCACTCACCCATTTCCTGATATGTGGGCCAGGTGGTGGCCTGGCCCACATGTCAGCAAATGGGTGTAAATTGTAAAAAGGTTGTAAAAGTTTGGTTGTAAACCAAACATTTTCCAAGTTTATATCAGGACTGCCACAATTTCTGGCAGTCATAGAAGTATTGAGAAATGCCAGAAATTGTGGCAGTCCTGAAAGAGACTTGCTGTACAGTACAACAGGACTGCCATAATTTTTGGCAGTCCTAGAAGTATTGAGGACTTCCAGAAATTGTGGCAGTCCTGAAAGGACCTTGCTATACAACAGAAATGTCACAATTTTTGGCAGTCCTAGAAGTATTGAGGACTGCCAAGAATTGTAACAGTCCTGAAAGGGACTTGCTGTATAACAAGTACATTTTAGAACTGTCACAATTCCTGACAGTCCTAAAATCGAAATGGCCGAATGAAAAATATATGTTAGGATTTATTTCCATCTTGATAATATAATGAAATATACATTTTAGGATTTATTTTTATGCATTTTTTGAGAGAAAAGAATGAAATAAACATGCTAGGATTTATTTTCATGCATTATTTGTGAGGAATCAAAATGATGAGAATGAAAATTGTGGAGAGAAAAACTAGGGTTTTGATGGAAATGATGGAGAAGAAAACTAGGGTTTAGAGTGAAGAAATTATGGAGAATAAGATGAAGAAGAAGATGTATAGTTTGGGGAGTGGGAAATGGTGAAGAAGAATAGGAGGAGGAGGAGGAGGAGGAGGAGGAGGAAGAAAGTTAGGATTTTGGAAGAGAGATAGTAAAATTTACAAATGAGAGTGAAATTTGGGATTTGGGGGTGTAGAGTTTGGGCAGCCCCTTGAGTAAAAATTGGGATAGTCCTAGTAATTTTTCCATAAACATGGGCTAGCTCTAATCCTGGATAGCCCTAATAAGATTTTGATGTGCTCTTATAATTAGTCTTTTTTTTCCTCTTACCATTCCATTCGTAACAGAAAAGAAAACGAAAAAAATGTTTGTGACTTGTACAGTTTTAGTCAAATCCAATTATGAGGTTGAATATTTTATCAATTTCGTTTGAGCCCTACCGAGCAGTGCTCCCAAGAATACTAGTCGGAAAAGATTTGATGTAATTAGAGGGGATTCATAAATGTATATTGGGATAGACTAGGCGTGGACTAACTCGGACAAAAAAAAAATAATAAATAAAAATAAAATGGCGGTGGATTGGAACCCACCTCAGTGTCATGCACAAAAATTTGCGTCTCACCAAAACGGACTTGAATAACTATTCGTGGACCGAATTATGCTGAAAGTTTCCGAAACTTCCTAGAATATGTTGGAATTCTCTTGAAGACTCAAGAATATTCTAGAAGATGGTGGAAGACTCGGAATCATTTATGAAGACACATGACCTTTCTAGATGTTCTAGAAACCTTCTTATAAATATCTAGGTTCTAGAGTTTTCTATAATAATCTATAAAATATTCCGTTTCAAGAAGTTTACCGTAAGATTTATGAGCACTATAAATAAGTGGGAGGTCTCATTTGTTCATAACCACCCAAAGTTGTAATCTCTTTATAGTACATTGAAGTTTTCATACTTTCAATATCTCTATTTTGCTCCACTTTATTTTCGATATGGCCTTAGCGATCTAGCTAAACGGGTTCGGAAAGGCTGGCACATGTTTTTAAGTAGAAAATTTGTGCGCCGTACAAATCGAAGTGTAGTGTAAAATACTAAGTCCGTGAAACCATGCTCTACTTGAATCTGCCCCTGGACGTAATGTATTTTCATAGGAACCAAACGATAAAACACATTTATGTGTAGAATAAAAAATTTGAGCTCGAATATAGGAACTCAAATAGTAAATTTGAATATGGTGATTTTTTACATTTAGATTTTTAACTTTTTCTGTTTAGGTCCTAAAAAAAATAAAGGGAAACCATGTATGTAATCTAGACAAGTTTTAACTCATGAGTTCCTCTAGTATTTTTTAAAGAAATTTTAGGCACAATGGAAAGAAATTATCAAGTGGATGAACCAACAATTCGTAGCTAGGACCAACCCAAAAAGAACAAAATCATAGGTCTAAGCCACGTTGGGTCGTTTTTTTTTTTATTCTACGGTTCAGTTTGGTATGGTTTTCTTAGTTTGTCTATTTTTACCATCCAGTTCGAATCTGAAAACTAAACAATCAGTTCGGAAATAAAATTAACCAAATATAGTAAAATGGTTTTATATTTTTTATGGATCATTTTATAGGTGATCTTAAAATTTTAGATTGAGTTGTAGTGAATTTTTGGATATGTCTTAACAATTTAGAATATTTTGTCATCTTTGAGTATTAGAATACACCTGACAAAAGGTTTTTTTTTTTTTTTTTTTTTATAGAATTAACACCCGGGTTGGTTGGGCTGCTTCCTATCTCCTTTGTGGTCTTGACCCTCGTTAGCAATTTGGCGAAGGGAAAATTTTCAAAACTGCAAAATTACGAATATAAATCGGCTCAGTACAAATAAAATATATTTAAAAATTTGGCCAAATATTTAAAAATAGAAATACTGATGCTAGAAATTTTACATTTTTAAATATGTTATCAAATTTGATTAATTAAACAGGTTTTTATCATTTTTTTTGTCAACTTTTTCAATAATTTATATGGCAAACGTTTAAAACTTCGCATACTTAAAATTTACGTACTGGTTTTAATATGTCTAAAGTACACTTTTTTTTTTAGATGTCCGACGATTCGCACGAGACTTTCTGTACGTTGCATTGCATGTCTGTTTGGCTCACTGTCTCCAAACTCCCACAGAATAAATGGAAAGAATAATACGCCCCCGCCTCCGTGGCTCGATCCACTGATATTCTACCACCAAGTTAGGATCTTATACCTCTCTTTGATAACCAGGGCCGGCCCGAAATTTTTTGATGTCCGGGACGGAATCCAAATTGATGCCCCATGTCCAAAGGATATATTGCAATAAAGTTTTAATTTTTTTTTTGGGAATATTAAATATTTCATTATCATAAACGTATTTTACATTTAGGGTCTCGTTAAAACATTGCTTCCCTAAAGGAAAGAGTACCCTAGCAATTTAAGCACAAACGTCTTGATCATATTTAAACACAATAACTTAAAATGTTCTACAAAATCAATAAAAAACTCCTATAAACAAGAAACCTAATAATGACATTGTAGTGCAGCACCAATGTCTTCGCACTCCAAAATGAGAACCCACATCTGCATAAGAAAACAAGCAAACAAGAACTCAGCCACAAAGTATCATATAAAAAAATGTTTCCTTCTTTAATTTTGAAAAACAATTTCATCAATGATGTCTGCATATTTAATGGTTCCAGCATATCTTTTTTAATGCACATAATTGCTAATCCATTTAGCCTATTTGAGTCATAGTGGCACCAATGAGTTGTGAATGCATGTATAATTTTCATTTTCTCCTACATCATCGAGAACATTCTCATTTTCCACCACTTCAATCAAATTAACCAATTGCTCAAACTCGTTGGTTTGAGTTATATTTTTTTTTCTTAAACAATATTTTTGCAAAAAAAATTATTTAGAGATCCTCTTGAGAAAGAGCAATCTCTTCATCCTTTATGGATTATTCGTGAAATTTTGTTACATGTGGAGACCCTGCTGTCTTCGAGTTATTGGTAAGTAGGCTAAGTAGCTTTGGGTTTGCTTGTTACTGTATCCAACTTGTGTCAACTGTTCGCTACATACAAATTATGCAAACTTGCTACCGAGAGACAATCCCCAAATTGGTTGTGTTTGCTGCAAATGGACAGAGGCTTGGTTTGACATTATTTATGTTTTTTAGGAGGAAAAAAAAAAGACAACAACAATTTTTTAAATGTTTTTTAAAAAAGCCTCTCAAAATCAAACTGATTTTTTTTATAAACAACTTTTATTAAACAAACAATTATTGGAACCACTTTTGAAAGAAAAAAAATATCATAAGCAATCCCAAACAGAAACTGAGTCCGGGTTGATACAATTAGATGAAATGCAACTCGTGTATCAGTATATGAATATTATGTAATAATAATAATATTGTACCAGATGAAATTTATTAATTACAAAACCAGAATTACAAATTCCTAAATTATTGAAATAAAAAGATCAAAACAACTTTTATCCCATATTACAAGACCAGAATTTGAAAAAATTTAGAAAATTAGAAAATATCTCATATTAATTTCAAAACAATAATTTTCAGCATGTTAGTTTCGAGAACATTAGAACAATATCTCAAATATAAAGAAGATAGCAACATACAAAAATTGCAGGAAGCTAGGAGGATCAAATTAAACCGGTCAAGGATCAAGCAAAGGCCTGAGAGAGTTCCGCCGTGGCCTTCTTCGCGTAATCTGACATCGGCGAGTCCATATGAAAGAGTCTAGAAGAAGATTAGAAAAAATTGAAGAAAATTAGCAATTTGTTGTTCATTTATAAGCAAAAGAAAGAAGAAAAATTGAATAAAAATCAACAATTTAAAAAGGAACTTACCGTTGGTCATTTGGAATCGGAACCAACGGAACTCGAAAGAGGAACCAAATTCTTTTTTCTTTGAAACGGAAGAGGAATCGAAGCGACGGAACTCGAAAGAAGGATTCTTTTCTCTCTGGAAGAGAAATACGCAGTTGTAACAGACAAAGATGAGAAACAATGCTTTATTATGTAGGGCTAAGGGCATCACTATACTAACCACCCAAAAAATTGAGGTCCCTTGGATTTTGGGGTCCCGGGCCCAAGTCCAGTTTGCCTCAACCTTGGATCGCTCCTGTGGTAACTACAAGAGTCATTTAAATTCGGTCTAACAGACTTATAAAATTACGCTATTTATTTCATGCACTGCATGTAAGGGGCACGGGTGTTGGTGAGCCCGACTTTGAGCGAGCTCTGTAAGGAAACGTGGAACTCAGAGTTTTAAGTCTATTGTGTGACACGCGAAAGTTCACACACGTCAATGAGAATAGAAAGTTATAATAATCCGAACAAAAGCAACAATGACAAATACGCAATATTTATCGTTGTTCTGTTGAGCTCGACCTATATACACGTAACACAGTTCTATATTAGGCTGGTAGATTATTTGTCGGCTAACTAATTACTTATTGCACAAAACTTATCTAGATATGTGTTAGTATAGTACATCTAAATTCCACTTCACTGTGTTAAAATAGAATACCGAACCCATATTACAAAATTTGGGATAAAATTGTTGAGCAAAATTTAACGATTCGTACGGACATTTTTTTTTTTAATTCCACGTACACACACAATTGGAGGATTCGAACTTTATCGGTACCTTCGGATGTCCGTTCTAATACCATTAGGCTAGAGAGCTCGAACGATCATATAACAACGTCGGTGCCTTGTTAGCAATCACCCGAATAAAATGCGTATTATACACGAATTTTTTCGTATCTTACATAAACGTATAATACTTACGTACTTTTGAAAAATTCGAATTTGTACGCGAATTTTAAGCCTGTGGCATTTTAAACGCGTATCATACAATTTTTAAAAAAAATTGGCCAAAAAAATGTGACCAAAAAATCCAACAGTCTTGACTTTCTTGACTCTTGCTGCTATTAGATATTAAGACTGGCACAATTCTAAAAAATTATCAAAAGAAAAGAAAAAAAAATCTCACAATAACAAAAAAAAAAAACCCAAGAGTCTTTGCACATGTTGCTTGCAACAATCAAAGAAAAATCGAAAATCCAACCTCTTCTTATTCTCACACTAAATCTTTGTTTATGAAGGAGTAGAGGTGGATGGGCCCTATATATATGTCGAATTTTTTTTGCCGAGTTGGTTCATATGAAACGTACTAAACACGAATTAAATATAATCAGAATATTTTTCGTTAGACGAATTTGTTTCCATATTTTATTTATATTGTGCCGATTTATATTCGTACTTTTGCTGTTCCAAATTGTTTTCTATTTGTTGAATTGCTAACAAGGCGTCGGTGGGATGGGTCGGCTGAAAATCGGGTAACAACCATTAAGATGCACGAATTTTGAGATACAGTCTCCTTATGATATAATTAAACAATTAAAGACGAAGTGAAACGATTTAGTAAAGGATGTTAGATTTATACAAAAATTGGGATTCTATAATTTTTTTTATCATAATTGCAATGCAGGAAATGTATTAACGATCCAACGAACGGAGGGGCCGGCAAGGTTCGAGCCCCCCAATTGTGTGTGTGCGTGTGATTTCAAAAAAAAAAAAAAAAAAAAAAAAAATCAAATCTAGACAACAGAAGTTGTCGGACCGAACACATTAGGGTGCACGGACACAATCTCCACGATCCAACCCTTGAGATAAATAATATAAAGCACAATAAATTTTTTGTCTGACCCATGTGCTTTGGTTCAACGATGATGAAAGGACTAAATTGTCTCTCTCTCTATAAGAGAGGAGGAGGTTCCATGTTGGGTGCGTAGCAACCGGTTGTTCCAACGGCACCTCCGCCTCCAGCTCCTCTTGCACCGCCCCTCCCTCCTCCGCCTCCGCTCCATCCTCGTCCACGCTGTCGTCGTCGGCCTCTTCCGCAACCCCTTCGTTGCAAGCAGCCTCCTCCACCGCGCCGTCGACGCCGACCCTTCCTTCGCCGCCTCCCTCTTATCCGTCATGACCAACCCCAACCTTTTCTCCTTCAACACCGCCATCGCCATCTCCGCCAACCCACTCTCCATCTACTCCCAAATGCTCCGCCGCCGCGTCCCTCCCGACTCCCACATCTTTTCTTCCTTGCTCAACACCACCGCTGCCGCCGCCGCCACCAGGTCGCTCCACGCACACGTCCTCCTCCTTGGATTCCGATCCGACCCCTTCGTGTAGGGGTGGGCATACGGGTCTAGGACCCGCGGTTCCGATCCGGCCCGAACCGTATATTGGTCAAACGGGGCGGTTCCTAAAATTTAGAATTTAAACGGGGCGGGCCGGGGCGGGTCGTGTGACACTAACGGGGCGGGGCGGGTTCTATTTTCAAAATAAACGGGGCCCCGAACCGACCCGTTTCTAGGAGTATGATTTTTTTTATTTATCAATTTTGATTTTTTTTTTCATATTATAATTTATAAATAATAGCACACGTTATTGTTTAGTAAACAAATTCTAGAAATTGGAAAAACAAAATACTTGTTTTGTTCTTCTAGATAATAGAACATGTGTAAATGTTTACTATTCTATAATTTTTTGATTTTTTTTCGATCCGTTTGGACCCGCGGGTCGGCTCGGTTTGGACCCGTTTCGAATGGGTCGAATCCGTACCGGTTCCAATATTTTTTGGATCCGTCCCATCCCGCCCCGCCAATTAACGGGTCCGGTCCGGATCCATAAAATTTGGACCCGGTCCGACCCGTGCCCACCCCTACCTTCGTGTATACCGTCATGCTCACCAGGGCCGGCCCTGGCCCAGGGCGGCCAGGGCGACCGCACAGGGCCCCATGAAATTTGGGGGCCCAAAAAAATTAATTTAACTGTATATATATATTAGTAATCTTATATTGAAAATAGAACTAATATATAATAGGATCTTCCTTTATCACAAAACATTTGTGGTGTAGTGGTAGTTTGTTATACTTGTACACAAGAGATCCTAGGTTCTAGTCTTGGCTGTATCATTTTTTAGTTCCATTTTTTATATTATATATGGGCCCCATTTTAAAAAGGGGCCTCGCCGTCCTCGGACGCCCCGTGACGGCCTATGCATCTTCGCCTCCACGAGGCCTCACGTTGCCACCATAGTCTTTGCCGTGTCCGCCTCCATCGGGTTCGGGTCCCTGGCGCTGGTCCGGTGCCTGTACGCTTATGTCGAGAAGATCGGGTTCGGAGGCCGCGTCTCCGTCTCCGTCCGAAACTTTCTGACGCTGGCCAGGTACCTACACGCATACGTCGAGAAGGTCGAATTCGTGTCCGTGTCATTATGACACGGATTATCCACTAGTTAACTAGTATACAAAAGACGAAGGTTTGGACGTTGGTTTGAGGTTGATTGGGCATTGGACGACGAACCCCAGGAAGTAAAACGTTTTGTTGGACATTGATATTGACACGTCGCATTGTTACGAGGCAAAATAGCTCATCAAACATCATGGTGGTCACACCAAATTTTTCTACAACTGTAGAGGATCACACTACGACCGCGAAGGTGAAGACCGATCGTGAAATGAACGGACGAGATGATTAACTTAAAATGTTATTGGACGTTTGGAATTTACAAATCCCGCATGAAATGAACAGATCGAGATGATTAACTTAAAATGTGGGTCAAGTTGCAAGTTGGTGGTTAGCGGGTTCAAACATGGCCACTAGTAATAATTAATTAGAATTTTTTTTAATATTCAGAAAATGGATTTTTATTTACAAAAATCACCTATAACTGTTTCTTTAATTGAGAATATAGTTGTAGGGCCTAAAACAATACCAAACAACTCTAGAAAATTTCCTAAAAATTCAGAAAAATACTATGGGCTGTGAGGATCGTGTATGTCAAGTTTGGGGTCATTCTATGGTAATGATTTCCTACAATAATTCTCAAGACTTATCCGTTAACTGTTTTTCGTAGGTAAAATAATTACATGTTAAATTCCAAAAATTATATAAAATTCAAAAATATTATAAAAACGTAAACTAAAGCTATTTGAGTTATTTCATGACATTTAGCGAAACTGGGATGTTTGTAGGTTATGTTGGTTTAGTTAACAACTTTTAAGGTTACGGAGATGTCAGTCTTGCTAACTTTAATCAAATAATAAATTCTCCCGATTTCAAATTTCATATTCGTTAGTGTATTGGGAAAAACTAATCTATGTGTACCGGCCTCTGTATTTTTTTTAAGTGTCATTTTCTTCGATTTGGCAAATGTCAAGGACGGATTCGAACTTGCGCCTTCCGCGTCGGCCCCTGTTGCTACCACTAGGCAACAACCCACGGACGACTTGTGTTGGTTTTAGATTCCAACTCATGAGGCCTATGCAATAATCTTCCTTTGAAGTAATTAAGATATATATTTGTGGAAAGTCCTGCTTTGGCAGCGTTCTCTATGATTTGCTGATGCAATTAAGAAAAATGAAATCAAATTCTCCAGGTCCAATATGAACTCATCCAATGCCACAGAACGCCTATTGCGACTCATTCATCACCATAGCTAATATAAACTTAGCACTTTGCTTCACCAGCATGAATTCTAAAGTTATATACTTACACATGGATCCGTTGACATTGCCTGTAAGAAGACCTTGACTGATCGATTATGGCTGGCTGCTGCTTAGGTTACAATTGTACGAATGGACAATGTCAAACAAGGAGAGCAGATTCTAAGTCAATCCTACAATCGAATATCTAAATTAGCTTGGGATTAAGTTACAATTGTACGAATGGGCGCAGAGTTCTTGACTCGGTCCAGTCTTCCTTAGCTACGTACTATGATTTTTTCTCACGAGTTTTAGTGGCAAAATTAAATATTGAACGACTTGTGCTCTCTTGCAAGCAACAACAATAGACTGCAATAGTTATACGGAGAATAGACAAGAAAGACTATTCTATGTCTATATTAATTCCTCGGCGCAACGGTCTATTAATAAGCCCCACAGGAAGCTTTTGTCCTGCACCAATTGAGGAAGTTCCTGAGCTACTCTGTTCTTGATCAGTTCAGGAAGCTAGCTCTTTCGTCAATGGCTCCAGTGGCGGTATATACTCTCTAGCTCTCCATTTTAGAATATATTTACTCTGATCTTTCTTACAAAACACATACACTATATAGCACTGCTTCTAAACTTCCAAACGCCTCCTACTTGAATATAATTCCAGTTTTCTCGAAGGAGTTTCATCTTTCAAACTCCAAAAATAAACAATACTCAATTTTATAGCAAACCTTGCTCCCGCGGTTTGCGTGTGTCCGTGTCCGTGTGTATCTTACTTACTCACTTTTGTTTCCGTAACAAATGCAGGATACAACATTAGTTCCAGGGAAGGTGGACTGGAAGGGAAAACCTGCTCGGAAGAATAAGCATGGAGGGGCCTTGAACTCCTGGTTTATAATTGGTAATAGGAGAATATTAGATAAACATATTTATTTTTTTTATTTTTTTAGGAGTATATATATATATATATATATATATATATATATATATATATATATATTTTTTATTATTTTTTTATTATAAAAAAGTAAAATAAATAAATAAATAAATAAATAAATAAATATATATATATATATATATATATATATATATATATATATATATATATATATATATAAAAGGGGACTTCGAAACGGCTCAATCTTGAGCTGTTTAAGCCGTATGTATATCATAGGCCGTTTTATTTTAAAAAAATAAATAAATTATGTAAAAATTTGTTGAAAAAAGTTTAAATTTGTTATATATGTTCGTTACAGGGAATCAAACTCAACAAAATAAGAAAAATACCTCCCACCTTAATCACATGAGTTGGAAGAAATATTTGACTATAATTGGATAATATTTTTCTTATACGTTATTATACGTGCAAAACACGTGTATTTGCTAGTATATACAGAGAGAGAGATGCAGTGAATAGAGGTTTATGTGTATATAAGCACATGCTGTATATGATTTTTAAGATGATAAACTATTTAATTTAGGCTAATCTAGTGACTGTTTAGGGAAGTTGACTTTTTTTTTTTAGATGAATGATGGATAAAGTAGCTACGAGCCAAAAATTCATATATAATAGACCAATAAATTTAGCAATTAAAAAGTAGCAAGAATGACCAAATAATAATAATGGTGAAAGAAATTTGATATATGTATGAATCAACGTGAATTTTTTTCTTTTCTTTTCTTAAAACACACTCTTTTTGCCAAGTAAGAGTTCAATTCAAGATGACTTTCGGAAATCTTTTCAGTTGAATTAGGATTTTCTTTCTAGAAAAAGGAAAAAACCCGAAGATTAATCAAGATATCATCATTTTAGCTTAAAATAAATGTCATTATGTAGATAGAGTAGAGATGAATTTTCATAAGAGTTGTTTGTTTTTAACTTTCATTTTGTTTATTGTTGTTTGTTTTTAACTTTATTATAGTATTGATTGAAGCGTGATAATTTATTTCTTTGTTCTTCCAAAGTCCTCTTTATATATAGTTTGTTATTCTTCTGACGATTATGTTTTATTCTTGAATTTAATAATTATATTTATTTGATGTCTCCTTCATTTTTTTGCTGATAATTTTGCATTTTGTCCAGCCCTCTTTGCAGCAGACAGCTTTGCCACACTGGCTCTAGCAGTCAACATAGTCACCTACTTCAGTAATGTGATGTACTTTCAGCTCACCGAAGCCTCCGACGTGCTTACGAATTACTTGGGGACGAGCTACGTCGTCGCGATCGTTGCAGCTTACATATCGGATGCATATCTTTCCCGATACAAAGTTATTCTCGTGTCAGCTCTTCTGGAGATCCTGGTATATATGTGTCTCCTTCATAACATATACTATGAGTTCTTGAAATTAATTCAATTCAATACATTTACATTTCCTCGTGGATGCAATTTTTTTTAAAAAAATCAGGGATTCGTACTGCTAACTGTGCAAGCCAAATCTTCAAAGTTCAAGCCGGTACCATGCGACGTATACGTGGATCCCGCCTCGTGTGTGAAAGTTCACGGAAGGAACTCCTCCTTCCTCTACGCCTCCATATACCTGATAGCCGTCGGCACGGCCGGCCTAAAAGTTTGCGTGGCGGCCCACGGCGCGGACCAGTTCGACGGAGAGGACCCCCGCGAAGCGAAGCAGAGGTCTAGCTACTTCAACTGGCTCTTCCTCGGCATGGGCGCCGGGTCGACGGCCAGCTTGATACTGGTGTCGTGGCTTCAGACGGACGTCGGGTGGGGTTGGGGCTTCGGGCTCTCTGCGATCGGCAGCTTCGTCGGCACCGTCATCTTCGTTGTCGGAATTCCGAGATATCGAGTCCATGCTGTTCCGTTCTCTGATCCCATCAGTCCTATTCTGAAGGTCTAAATCTTTCGACATTTTAAGAGAGAGGAATATTGAGTGAGCGAAACAATCCGTAACGTAACCTGTTGATCGCCTTCGTCTTTCAGGTGTTCGTATCGGCTGTTATAAACAGCAACCACAGCCTTCCTTCGAACTCGAAGGAGCTCTACGAGATCGATTCTCATGGGGATTCTGACAAGCAAGTTGAATTTCTTCCACATACGGATCATTTTAGGTTTGAAACTATACCCTTTCTTCCATCTCTACTATTATAACTCGCTTGGAAACTGCTAGAAAATGAACCGTCCAAGCTGTATGTGTATACTTTATCAATTAATAAGATTAATAATAATTTTTTTCTAATATGTATTTTCTTCACGTTGATTTTTTTAATAATTATTTTAACATATATCCAAATTTCGATAAATATACATAACAAATCCAAATTAAAATACATTTATTATTTAAATTACATTTAAACAAAAATTATTGTATTATCTAAACATATATATAAAGTTCAAAGGTATCTATAACAAATTTAACTAAAATATATTCAAATCATGATATTTAAACTATTTTAATATAATTTAATTTTTAATAATTTAAATAATATTAGGAAAAAAAATCTATGTAAATTTTCTTATATATATATATATATATATATATATATATATATATATATATATATATATATATATATATATATATATATTATATGTATATATTTTTTATATGTACATATGAACAAATCTAAATTTAAATATATTCAAATATTTAAACTATTTTTTAGTAATATCATAAAGAAAATTATTTGACATGATACGTAATGAATTTACTAGTATACATAATGAATAAAAGCTCATATATAGGGAGAATTGTAGCTATTCCAATGAAAACTAATCTATATTCACAGACAAACTTTACTATAAGCAACTTTGGAAATAATATTTGGCACACGGCCTCTGCTAGTAGGCATGGCCACGGGCCAGATATTCGAACCCCATTAGCCCCTGTGCCTACCACTATATATTGACATACGGCCTGCCAATGGAAATGAGGCACATGAGCCGCACCAAAACCACGTAGTCATAGCAACTTTCCAAAACCACGTAGTCATAGCAACTTTGTACCTAGACAAAATTATATCAGTTGGGAAAAAGGCTAGGTAATTAATCCAACAAATATTTGTAGGCAAAAAAAAAAAAAAAAAAAAAAACTTTGTTAGTGAAATGTAATATTCAACATGTGGCAAATTCTTCTACTACGTACAGGTTCCTGGACAAAGCAGCAATCAGGGGGGCACGGACGAGCTGCAGGGTGACCCACGTCGAGTCCGCGAAGATCTTGCTCGGGATGATCCCCATCTTCCTCACCGTCCTCGTCATGGAGCTCTGCTTCGTCGAGTTCGTGAGCTACTCCATCACCCAAGGCCTGACCATGGACCCCCGCATCGGCAAGATCAAAGCCACCGCCACCCCGTTCCTGCCGTTCCTCTTCACCGTCCTCCTCGTCCCCGTCTACGACCGCCTCTTCGTCCCGCTCGCCCGCAGGCTCACCGGCCTCCCCGCGGGCGTCACGCCGCTCCAGCGCGTGGGCGCGGGGGTCGTGTTCTCGATCCTGGCGCTGGCCGCGGGCGCCGTCCTGGAGGTGAGGCGCAAGAAGGTGGCGGAGGACCGCGACATGGTCGACGCGTTCCTCGTGCTGCAGGTCCTGCCCATCAGCTTCTTCTGGCTCAGCGTCCAGTACTTCTTCTACGCCCTCTCCCAGGTGTTCGCGTTCGTGGGCCTGCTCGAGTTCTTCTACTCGGAGGCGCCCCGGGCGCTGCGGGCGAGCGCGACGTACCTCCTGTGGTTCTCGGTCGGGCTCGGCTACTTCCTGAGCAACGCGGTGGTCGGCTGGGTGAACGACGCGACGAAGAACAACACCGCGACGGGGGGGTGGCTGGTCGGCTTCAACCTCAACAGGAACCACTTGAACTACTTCTACTGGATGCTGGCGGTGCTCAGCTTCGCCAACTTCCTCTGCTTCGTCTTCTTCGCGATGTGCTACAAGTACAGGTCCAAGACTCCCGCGAGGGTCACCGACGACGGTGCTGTTGACCAGAATGCTGTTTGAATAACTAATGTTGTTGTTATATTTGTATAATTATAGGGGGGAGATTGTTTGGTTGTGTGCCAGAAAATGTTTTGTTGTGTTCCTGCCTGCATCACGTATGTAAAATGGGTGCGAGTTTTTTCTGATACCGTAACTTTGTCATTAGTCAAAGTCGCATCTGTCATGTCGTTTACTGGAAGTTGTAAATCCTAAAAAGTTAGGAATATTTGGTTGTTAATTTTTTTTTTCCCAGAGAAAGAATATTTAGCTGTTTATTATAATGCTTCAGGTTATGACTTTTGAAAACTTGAGAAAATTCAATATTGAAAATTTTTGAGTGGCACCCCACTTATATTACCCATATTCGTAGTGCACCCCACATTGTTCCACATATACATAAGTCACCCCACTTCTAACAGAAAACGTCAAATAATAACGTTGGTGGCCTTTAAAACACTTTCAATGACCGTAATACCCCTCCCCCCTACAACATCATCCCCATCCACAACCTCCTCGCTGAGCACCCCTCCCTCCGCTTCCCCGAGGTCCGCGCCGCCATGTCCGCCCTCCGCTCCGTCGGCGACCTCCGCCCACCCCCCTTCTCCCGCTGGCACGATGGCCTCGACCTCCTCGACTGGCTCGGCCTCTTCTTCGGCTTCCAGGCCGACAACGTCCGCAACCAGCGCGAGCACCTCGTCCTCCTCCTCTCCAACGCCCAGATGCGCCTCTCCCCCCCTCCCGACGACGTCCACTCCCTCGACCCCAAAATTGTCCGCCGCCTCCGCAAGAAGACTCTCCACAACTACACCGCCTGGTGCGCCTACCTCGGCCGCAAGTCCAACATCTGGATCTCCGATTCGTCTCGCCGGTCCGCCGACCCCCTTCGCGACCTCCTCTACTGTCACGCCCCAGAACCAGAATACTAGAGAGCGGGGGCAGACATAGCCAGCTACGTATATTGAAATAGAATACATCTCAACTATACGGTCACGGCTGTCTAGATATGAGGGTTTACTACAAGCCAGCAGTCTCTTAAGGTCAAGCCTATTGTCTCAATCTCAAGCAATTAACAGAGTTACAAGATGTTAGAGCATCAAATATATATATATAAGGCGTCCCAAATATTACATATTGGATGATCATGAAGCTAGTCGTACAAAATGATGGGACTAGCAAGAGTTTAGTCATACATGATCAACCCTAGGATTTGTTAATCATGTTTACAGCCCGTAGGCAGACAGTAAGTAAATGTGCATCGAGCTAACAGGTGCTCGTCGGCTAAACGCCTCAAAAGAATAAATTTACATATAAGTGGGTGAAACAAAAAAGAAAATCCACTCTTGGCCCGGGTTCCGTCTAGTTGTCACCATTGGGCTGGAAGCTCGGTAGATCCTCGGGAGCTGCTCCGAAATCTGGCCACACAAAACCAGCTGGGTCAAACCCCAGAAAGAGCAAGTGCCACAAAGGAGGCCACAAATAAGAACAAAAGCCAGCATGTAGCTCCCCTTCCCAGATTATTCTAAAAATATTTTTTATTATTAATTATTTTATTTAAATGATAATTTTTAGATTTTATAAATAATAAATTATTGGCTTATTGAAATTCATTATTGTTTTATTGAAGTTATGTAATACTAATAATATTATTATTGTGGTTAATAAATATATACTATTTACCATTATTAGCTATTATTAATTTTATTCTTTATCAAAAGAATAATATAATATGTATGTGTATATATAGCTAATATGTATATGTACAAAGGTGTATGGGTGCATATATATATTTTACGTGTATAATGTATATTAAATATATGTGTGTTTGAATATATAGATACATATTAAATATATGTGTATATTGATATAAATATACGTATATAAGTGGATATTATAATAAAAAAAATATATGTGTGTATATAGATTTATATGTATACGAATATATATAAGTTTATACGTGCATGTGTTTTCATATAAAATATATAATTATATATGTGTGTGTGCATTTATATAAATAAGGACGTGTATAAATAAATGTATACGTATGTATATATATATTAAGTTGCAATTCAATTCATTACTATATATATTAAGTTGCAAGTTGTTGCAACAACAAAATACAAGCATGTGATCGTGCATCAGCTTAGTCCAGGTGATAGTTGGTTGCCATCAGCCTTAAGCTCACTTGGTCAAATACATGGCCAACCATGTAGAACTGTTCATGCAAAACTAATGATTGATCAAAGAAATAAAACCATTCAAGCCCTCCCCTGCTCTCCAAACCCGAGCCCAGACTTTGCTCCCCACCGCCGAGAAATAAACGAAAAGAGAGGGGCTTAGAAGTGAATAACCAACTTAAACTTTTCCTCAAAACGAGCTCAGCCCAGGTCCTTCCCAGGCCGACCCCAAACTTGCGTATACCGAGCGGAACCCGCTGATTCGTGGACTATAAAATTGAGAGCATCGAACCCTAGCTCTCCCCATCCCCTGACATCGCGCCCCCTCCCTGCTCTCGCGCGCACGCCCCGCTATGGGCCGGCCGTCGTCGACCAGCCGAGCCACGGCCGGGAACCGCTGCCGACAACTGCGCGCGGATACTAAACAGAGAAGCAGCAGCGGTGACGGGTGGAATAGCCGACTTCGCGCAGAGAGTTCTCCCCGATCGCTCGACTGTTTGTCGAGCCGATTGTTCAGGTATGTTACCAATCTAACCAACCCCGACACCCTTCAAATGCTTCGATTTATTTTACATTATGTGCCTCGTAAAACGAGTCCGAATATTGGCGAAAATCTGTCCCAAACAGGACAGAAGGACCAGTCCAAATACTCTAGTTTGCGGCCAGTTTTATCCCAAATCATGCACGATTTCGAAAAACCATTTGAAGGTAAATTTTGACAACATATACGAGATGGAAACCCTGTTTATAGATTTATTTTTCATCGATTATATTGCTGTTAAATTAACTCCAAAGTTTAGGAAAAATCTGTTTTAAAAATAATAAAATCGCTCCACACGACGTGCGTCACGCCATTCCGGGCGACGTGGTCGCGCACCGAAGGCATCGAAAGCTGCGTAACAGCTTCGTGGTCGTGTGGGCTTTGACAGAATTTAAATTGGTCGCGTGTGCGCGACGAATTCGACGCGTATCCGTCGAAATCGCCCTGTATCCGCCCAATGCAAATTCAGTCATAACTTTGTGCACGCTAGTCAGATCGAGACGAAACTTGCGCCAACAGGACCGTATCATTTTTCTGGTCCTGCATACCAAGTTTGGTCCGATTCTGAGACAGTTGAAATCGACGTCGTTTTGCGGGCCCCACGGTTCCACTCAACGGGCGATTTTGTGCACGGCCCGCCGGAATCCAGCTTTGGACATACGGTTGGGTTCGTATAGGAAAACGGGATCCGTAGACATGTAGTTTGACGACTTTAGAGACCTTTGACCTTGGCACGCTTTTCGGTGCAAAGCAGGTCCAACGGCGGACATCGTTTTTGCCCGAAATTATCGTTTTACCCTTGTGTCCAGAATTGGACTTAAGGACAGGCAACCCTAGCTAGTTTGACTATTCTGAGAACGTTGGTACTATTTATTTCAGCATCCGGAGACTTCTGCATGTGTTGACTGATTGTGGCTCATTGAGTGGTATGGTATTTTGGTTTCTCCAGCTAAGGACCTCAGGCAAGTGCACTTTCTGATTGCTTTCCGATTCATAGTAGCCTTTTCATTTCATGTCTATACATATATCTTGCTGCTTGTTGACACGCTCGTCACACGGAGTAGTCGGGAGGGAAAATATCTTAGTATACATGTGGACTACCCAGAAATATCCCATGAGTCTATTCTTGAACGATAGCTGCTGCACACGACACGTACAGTATGCCGGATTTTACCCCCTAGCCGTCCACATGGCGAAAGGATATTTCACACCACTTAGATAGATGTCTTTTATTAGCTTTTCCTTGTTTATTTCTCTATCGTGCTATGACATCATATCTTACAGTTTTGATTTCTCATATGCTATTTTCATGTCTTGATAATTCTATTGTGTTTTGCACTGCCGTCGGTTTGTGTACTTGTTCCAATCCTGACTGGATAACCAACATTTTTCAGGTTTAGCCGCGATCACTCTTAGCACTGGGAGAACTTGGGTATGCTGAAGACAACCTAGAAATAGATAGCCATTGTATCATTTCATTAATTGTAAAACTTTGTATTTTTTTCCTTTAAATATAAATGTTGTAACTGTTGTAATAAATGTAGAATTGTGAATGAGCAACAAAGGTATTTCTTGAGCATTTATTCTTGCGGGCTTGACAGCATTCTACCGCCGACTCTGCGGCGTAGGTTGGCTTGGACTCGTCTCGTATCCGAAAATCGGGTGCGGGTCGTGACACAGCATATCAGAACATAAAGAATAAAAGAAAGTACAAGTAGTAAGGTACACAGGGCGATAAACGACTAGGGACGCGGAACCATTCCGGGAGCCAGGTTACAATCCTTAAACCAGACAAGGACCGGGGTTGTAACCCTTCGCCTGAATAGCTCACTGCCTCTATTCATTTATCGTTAAGATAAGTAAAACAAACATGCTCAGGAGATAGCACACCAAAAAGGTCATTTTGGAACGGAGGAAATCCGTTCCAAAAAATTTTAGGAACGCTTTTTTACTGTGCCTATTTTTGGGCTGCCAAATTTCTTGGAACGGAAAAAAAGCATTCCAAGTAACATTTTTTGGAACGCTTTAAATGCGTTCCAGTGTTGGAACACCAAAAAAGCGTTCCTGACAAAGTGTTCCAAATTAATTTCTGTGCCACTTATTGGAACGCCTAGAATGTATTCCAGAGTTGGAACGATAAAAAAGTGTTCCTATTTTGATAATATTAATATAGCTAGGCATCTTTTATTTAATTGCAAGATTATTTGAAATTTCAAACTTAGTAGCTTAAATTATATATATATATATATATATATATATATATATATATATATATATATATATATATATATATATATATATATATATTGTAATCCTCTTGAGATTGTATAAAAGTAAAGCTCTTTATAATATAAATGAAAGTAAACCAAGAAGACTGATCAAGTCAATGCATTAAAAATAATTAACACTAACAATAACCAAAAACAAAATTACTTTTATAAAAAAGTTACAGTCTTCAACAAATCTTTACAATAAAACTTGAGTGTAATACACAAAGCAACCTATTAACTTAATTGGTCTTCTACAATAAAGAAATACATAGTCATCAGTTGGAAAGTTTATCCTCATATAGCTCCATATATCTGATGAAAAACATGTTCCACACATGGAAATCTTTGACCCGGACTTCTCCAAGTTTCTTCGAAGACATGAGAAGGAGGAGGAGGTCAACCAGTGTGCATCATATTTTGCAGATTTGCGTTGATAAAGACAGCCACATGGATCCGGGGTGATGCAAGAACTGCAACAGAAGAAACCGTCAATGACTCCTATAGCCAATAGAACTAGCTCCAAACCTTCAATGTGTTCTATATAAAGTTGAATCCAGAATGTTGTATCACTTGATATTTCTAAATCATAGATCAATCATGTATATTGAATGATATAAAATAGTTAGGAAAATATGTCAATTGTTGGATTTTGCATGTGTTACTTGCAATACTAGAAGAAAAAGGGGATATGAAAGCAAACACACATCAAAGCTATATCGTCTAACTACTCGCACTTGGAGTAGAAATTAAAAAAAAAAAGTTGTGCAAGAAACACTATATAAATAACAACTACCATGCTACATAAATCAAAGGTACTGTACAAGTTATGAAAAGAGAGGTCATGATTCTAGCCTTTTAAATCCTGGTTCCCGACTGAAACCTGCAAGAGATGGAAGTTGCACGTTCTCCCCAACTGCAATCAGTCATGAATTTAGTCATAGATAAAGTACAAAAAGTAGTATCTGGTACAAATTCTGTTGTTTAGAAGATCATAGATAATTTCCGAAGGAGAAAGGATGACAATAGTCTTAATTCCTAACTGAAATTATTACTCGACAATTCAGGACAGTCGGACAAACTCAAGTTGTCAGCAAGTCGCCTTGTTTATTGCCATCGTCAGCAGACATCAAACTAAAATTAGTATAAAGAACAACATCTTTATATTTGATAAGCCTCCAACAAGGATTTGCTATAACACCTTCATACTCGGATATCGCACCAACCTAAGTTGTTTTCTTTGTTTTTACACTTGTATAAACCACTATTGACCAAGATGCTAAGGTTATCTTTATTATTGCATGTCTATAGAGAAAATTCAATCTCCATATCATGTTTGTTGAAACTAAATTTGCAGGTATTGACTTAATTTAAAGTAATGTGGTGCAAATACAGATTACACTCTTCAAAGAATGGATCAATTCTACACGACATGAAGAAATAATGCAATTGTGAATCAAGAACCTATACAATCGATCGAAAGAATCTAAAGGACAAAAAATCTCTGAAACCATTCAAAAGTTTTCTCTACATGGCTATAACGAATCATTTCCTTTTTCTGTTTTGGCTTTCCATCTACCAGCACTTAATTAATGTTGCAGCAAAGTTTCTCCAATCTCACTTGATGAGACACAAAGAGCTCACACACTGAAGAAGTGCAGGAAGCCAATTTCCTATAATGGTTGAAAGACAGTTTAGACTCTGCTGACCTTAGTTGCCAATTTGCTGAGGTTAGCACCTTCCATCTTTTTTTCCATGAGTAGATAGCTTCCTGTCTCCAGCCTGCAAAACAATCATTAGTTATATAGCACCTTTTTCCATTTTCTCAAAAATGCTTGCATATCTAAGCAAATAACTGGAGGGCCATATATGTAATACAATGTTACTAAAAGGAAAGATAACTAAAACAATAGAACATTGAGAATCTCTAGATTCGCTACCAGGCCAAGAGTCACTGACCGTCAAAACCATCAAATGATTATGGACCTTACAATTTATAAGTAACAATAAAAAGATGGAATAAAAGGGACTCAATTAACACAAAGAACGATTGTGTAAGTTATTTGAGATGAATGACAAGTGTGAACTGTCAACACATGCCAATTATCTTAGTCACCTAAACAAAGTAGCAGCCTTAATTGTATAATCAGAACTTCGCAACTAATTTCACATACAAGGTTTTCCATTTGCATGCATATTCGCCCTCTGACACACAAAGTCCATACAATATTACTAGTCGCAGTAAAAGGATCCTCATGCCAGGCAAAGTTTAAACGGAAAAAATAGGAGGAAAAAGTAAAATACCCTTATATAAGTTATTTATCTTGTGTACCAATTTTCTTTAGGTCGACATATTTTGGTTTGGTTAGCTTTAGGAAGACTATTCACCAGATTATATAGATGTGTCTTTCTTGTCCCTACCCATATGTCAGCCAATTTAAAGAATTTGAAGTTTAACTTTTCAAAAGTTTGAGATTTTCTGCAAAAATCTATCACTGAAACAATCATTGATTGTTAGTTCGTTACGAATGCATATCTTGAAAAACATTCCACTGGTATTTCCAAACAAAAATTTCATCCAATTGAGTTCTCAGGAGGGCTGTCAAAAAATCATGCAGGTTAATGTTTTTCCTATTTTCAACGACATCAATCAGGAATATAACTTGGATCAAGACAGGCCCTTAAAAAATATTTGACAACTGAAATCTCACGAAACATATCCGTTCAGTGACAACAAGCTACACAAAAGCGTATGAGTTTGAAGTATCTGGACTTTTGGGTCCTATAAAAGAAATTTTAAAGTTTCTAGAAAAGAAAATGATGAGGACTTAATTCGTGTGTTCTAGTGTAATTAATCCTCATATTAACAGTAAAAAGCTCAACTTAGAAAGAAATGAAATATCTATCCAAAGTTAAAGCAACATACAGTACAAAAATCCCTACAAAGGTTAGCAATTCGAACCCCTAAAGATGACATAATATAATGGCCTTAAATAGAATATAATCCGTAATTCAATTTTCATTTTTTCTATAAATCAAAAAGAAATTCATCTCAAAATGTTCTCTCCTCTCACTTCAATCGCTGCAATAGTTAATTTTCATATGTATATTCTCTAGTGAAAACTAGTATTTCATGTAGTGGTGGCTTTCTTACCATACTTTATATTTTCCTTTCACAATAGGCACTCATAATGCTATAGGGAAAAACATAATTTGACAATTGCATTCAGAACTGCATCAGCAGTGCTTGGATAGTAGGTTAATAAGATGAAAGATGGGAAATAGATAAAATTAGCTGATAAAAATCTCATGCTCTTAAGTTTCATGCATGTGTTCTTAATAGGATAACATTAGAGGTACCTCATATAGCCGTATTAAATGTGTAGATGTTTTGTTGCACAATTTTGCTTTCCCATCCTTTTTTATTCTTGAACTAGAAGATGGAGGCATGCTGTGGTTTGTTGTGGATACATAAGGAAAAATTGATTTGAACTTGTTCTTGATCATTCTTTATATGTAAAATAAAACAAGGCCTGATTGCTATGTATACATAGAAGAAGTTATAGATTGCTCCTCTTATTTGCAAAAACATCTTGCATATTTTGTTATGACCATTCTTCGTATGCTTAAATCAATTCTAATGATTTTAGACAAAATGCAGTTATGTCTACAATTTTAAACATTTTGACGCTGTTTAAGCGCGCACCATATTGAACTAATGTGGTCTCAAACCATATTGAATCCTATATTCCCTTTATCCGAAAGTGCAACATTATGATACCACTCAACTCACTACAAACCACCAGTTCTCAAACACATATACTTTAATCCACATATCTACATACCCCTATAGAGTATATTACTTAACCTCTCAATGAGATACATGAATGAATGGTATACTAAAATCATACCCCACATGGTATCAGTCATAACATTGTATATATGCATACATATTCATATGACTGCCACAACTGGAGTGTAACACATATGGACAGCAAGTATGTAACCATCTAGCTATTACCAAGGATTAAACAATGGGTGTCTGACCCAGGGAATAAAGGGCAGTATATTGATACTCAAATGAATAGTGGCTAAGAATGAACTAATGTTCAGTCAACTTGGTCTGCACTAGACATCACAAGTTGAACAAAATATGAAAAGGACAGAACAAGTGATGAATGGTACAGGTAGTCAAGGATAGAACATATATCCATATGTCTGAACCAATAATGCATTGGACGGGACATTATAAATGAAGTGGATCGACCACCATCCTTAGATTGAACTGGTCCTAAAGGGAAATAGGAACTGGAATTAATAATAGCAAGATATGCTATAACTCTTATGCGCAAAACCTGAACACAAGATAGGACTGAATGACAAAACTAAGGACAAAATTGATATGTTGTAGGATTGAATCCTATAGAGCAGTCATCAATTGGGAGCACAATTTATCAGAAAATATTCAAGGGAAGAATCATCACTTATAATAGGGTCTGCAAATTCCAAAGAGATATGAGTATACACATAATGAAGGAGGAGGAAGCAGAACAGTATGTAAAATAATACATACACGGTATAGTAATCAAAGGGACAGAAGAAATAGTTAAAAGCTTGAACAAATGAATGAAAATGGACTAAAACTAATCTACTGGACTGAACACAAATATGCAGGACAAGGCAAAAATAGGTACTGCTCTACGATCAAGACATCAAGGAGAATGGCAAAGTCGGAACCATGTTGTTATGGTCGAACTATACCTATGGCATGGACAGATCCATTGAAGTTAGAATACAGGACAGTGGAGCAAAATGGACATCTAATGTAACCTCTGAACCAAACACATGGTAATGTGTTATATCGTTCTCATCTAACATTACCTGGACTGGACAAAGGAGTTTGGCATTTTAGATATGCAACAGAACATGAGAGGTATATGGAGACTGAACCAGTGAGGCTTTAAAACAGATACAAGAAGGGTTATGATGACTGCAAAAACTCAGAAATGGCAAAGCTTTCTGGTACAAGGATTTAGCATAAGATGTTCTTGACTGGACCAATGATGTCCAGGGGATAGGACATAACCAAAACCTATATTACTACATTCGACTATTGGCAGGCATGGATAGGCTAAGTTGCAGGCAACAATGATCTTTACCTTGGGACATTTGGCAAATAAATTTCTTTATCAGTTTACATATTTTTGGAGGAATTTATTCTTTATTCAAATTTGGATGATGTTAATTATCAGTCCTCACATACATTTGTCATCCAAGTCGATAATTGTGGGTATAACAAAAACCTGATGAAAACATGACAACAAGTAGGCACCTGGACTCAAGACCAATAATGAAAACATGATATAACCGAAACATGATATAACAAAAATATGATATAACGTTAAACTACAATAACTCAACTGGAAGTCCTTCTGGCGGTTCAAAGAAAAATGATTAAGATGGGACTCGCTGAGTTTTACCTCATCGAAGAAAAGAAATTTTTCGAAACTGCACAAAAGGAATATATGTTTTGGTGATGATGTGGGAACTCCATAATACTAGATACACTATTACAATGCTTGTTAGTTCATGGTCACACTCTGTAGTTGTATGGACTCAGTTTTAGTAATAACTTATTGCAAGTTCAAGGTGGAATGCGTACCCAAGAAGCATATTAGCAAAATTTGAGGCCAAATTCCGATGTTAGCTCAGATAGCAAAAGACTACGAACTAGATGATATCCTCACTTGAGTACGATAAGCTGCATTGATCGTCTCTCAAACAGTCTACTCTACAATTCTTTTTGTTCACATAGCCGAGGACGCCCAGGGTTAAGTAAAGATTCTGACATTATCCACCCCTGCAAGAAGAGAACAGATTCTAAAAATTGAATCTCTGGATGAGAACAGAAAACAATAGTAAAAAGCACATTTAAGCATTAAGGACTCAGTACTTTATCTATAGGTTTGTTAACGATCTGTAAGGCTACCACAAGCCATTGCACATGAATGTAACAATACAACACCACGATGTAAACTCGTCTCAGAATATTAACAAGAATTAACAAATAATCGAACTTTGATGAATGAGACTACACCAAAACAAAATACTGAACCAAAATATTGAACCAAAGAGAGATCCTAAAATTAATTCATAGCCATATCCTAAAAAGAATTTATTCCTAGGAAGTAAACCAGAAAATTGAGAAAAAAGAAGGAACAAACTTGAAAGAGAGTCGAGATGTCCTGCTAAGTCAGCAGTAACTATTGCTAAGTCGATGTCGTCGTCGGGAAGGCTAAGTCGATCTCCACTATGTCGACGGGAACTCGTCGATGCCTGCGATATATTTAGGGGAGGGAAAATCTAAAAAAAAATTTAGGGGGGAGGGAAGAAAGGGTTTTCTTTTGGTTGAGGGAAAGGAAGGGTTTAATATTGCATATTGGAACACTTTGCTAGTAAGCATGTGAGATCCACATGTGTGCCATCTCAAATTTGGAACGTATTTGATATATCATAAAAGTGTTCCTAAATAATAATAAAAATTAAAAAATTAAAATAAATTCTATCAGGAACTAGGGGTGAGCATTCGGTTTATTCGGTTCAAACCGAACCGAATAAGCAAAAACCGAATTGGACCGAAACCGAATAAGCAAAACCGAAACCGAACCGAATTGGTCAATAACCGAACCGAACCGAACCGAATTAAATCGGTTCGGTTTTCGATTTATTCGGTTTTTGGATTTTTTGTGTGTATTTTTTTGTTAATATATGTAATAACTAAATATACCAAGATTTATTCAGTATATACCTATAACATACACCTATATATATTTAGTATATACCTATAATTAACACACACACACATATATATATATAAACTAAATTTTCTTATTCGGTTTTCGGTTTTGGACCGAAACCGAATTCCAAAACCGAAACCGAAACCGAATAAGAAAATTTACTATTTTCAAAACCGAAACCGAACCGAATTTTTTTAAAACCGAACCGAATTCCTTATTCGGTTCGGTTCGGTTTTCGGTCCAAAACCGAATAATGCTCACCCCTGTCAGGAACGCTTTTCTGTTTTGGAACACTTTTATTCTGTTACAGCCACTAGGTACGGACAATAAGTGTTCCGGATTGAAAATAGTTTGGTGTTCCAAAATGAGCATTTTGGTGTAGTGCAGGTACTGGAGCTAGACAAGACTTAGACAAGGCTGGACACCATCCATTCACAATCGGCCAAGCAAGTACTACGGCTTACTACTTTAACTAACTAGGGTTATCACAAGCCTAATTACTAACAAGATGCAAGTGAGAAACTCCAGTCCCAAGCCCTGCAGACCATCCAGTTATCCTTCCGCGGGTTGAGAGTATGGTTGGGTACATCGCCCAGGAAACGATATACCCTTAGGTGACTTAGAGGGTGCAACACATGACAGTGTGCTGGAAATGTGTTCTACTCGTCGGCAAGCTACAAGTCCATTAAAGCGCCCAGATAACGAGATTGCTTGTGACTGGGAATTCTCCATGTTCTAGTTTGATCTAATCATTAGCCTAATCCAATTTAGCGCGAGTCCCTGGCCGTGGTACCCAGGAAGTCACGTCCTAGACATGATACAAGACAAGACAAGTGGATTGTACAAGCAAGCAAGCAGGAACACCCACGGTGTCAAGTTGATTATACGAGTCAAGTTACAAGTTACAAGTCAAGTCAGGAGTGCGCCGCCACGGGCCACTATCAAGTTATTAAGATAAATCATGTCAGGGTGCTTGTTAGGAGTGCACCACTACGGGTCACTGTCATGTCAGGTTGGTCATGTCAGGAGTGCACCACTACGGGTCACTGTCGTGTTATGCTAGGTCCTTGTCATACCATGCCATGTACAATAGACATTCCAAACATATTAAGTAAAATCAAGTTCATGACAAAAGACGTAAGGATATAAAATGGGCGTAAAATATCTAATACAATATCAATATATATAGGACTATAGAAGAGCCAGGCTTAAAGAAAATAAAACCAAATCTCCAAGAGCCAATGGTTTGCGCAAGGGGTCAGGGGGTTGGATTGCGCAGGAGTCAAGTACGCCAGGAGGCCAACTGCGCAGGGTGAGCTGCGCAGGGTACCAACTGCGCAGGAGTGAGCTGCGCAGGGTACCAACTGCGCAGGAGTGGATGGCGCAGCAGATGGATTGCGCACAGGAGGATTGCGCAGGGGTGGATTGCGCAATGGTCGATTGCGCAGGGGTTACTTTGCGCATGGCTGGCTTGCGCATGGCTAGCTTGCGCCAGCGCAATCCAGCGCAGCGCAAAGCACTGGCCAAGTGATTGCGCAATCGACCATGCGCTAAAGAGCACAGGCCGGGGGTGCGCAATCGGCCATGCGCTAAAAAGCGCAAGGCAGAGGGCTGTTCTTCCTGGCCGAGAGCAAGTCCAAGACACCAAGAACTTCAATTCTTCATAACTTAGCCAAATTAAAACCAAATCTAGATTTTCAAAGTTCTAACTTGAGTAAAATTGAATTCTCTTCCACATGGAAGCATCAAAACATACAAAAATCAAAGTTAAATAGATCAAAACCATATAAATCCGAAAATAGTAAAACCTAGATCTAGAACAAAGGAAACTCCAAATCACAAAATGTCAAGTTCTAAAGTTGTTCTCCATGGCCTAATCTAGCTAATGGATAAATAAAAAGTGGTGCTTATTTGATGGCAAGGTGCACTTGCCTAATGGGTTGGGGAGTTGTGGAAGAAGGAAGAAGAAAATTAATGGAGAGTAAAGAGGAGAGAGAAAGTTTGGTGGAGATATAATGAGGGTGGTTGTGTTGTGTTGAAGGTAGAGTGTAGGTTAAAGTGTTCCTCTCATGATAAACCAAACCAAACTAACTTCCACAAAATAAAACCAAGCCATGGTCCAAAACCCATTTACGAGAAACCAAGATCCGCAAGTCGAGAAATTAAAATACGTGCCAAAATCAAATACGAGCATAAATACGTAATACAGGAAATGGGGGTGACAACTCTACCCACCTTCAAAGAATTCCGTCCTCGGAATTTAATCAAGGAGCTAGAGATTGCCACGACAAGCTATACTAAGCACATGCAAGCTACGTTAAGCAGTTCAATCATACAATCATACAATGCAAGCAAGGAAGGAAAAGCGTAAGGCATAAGAAAGACATTATACCTCACGAGTCAAACAGGTAGGGATATCGCGATCGGATGTCGTCCTCACGCTCCCACGTTGACTCACCTAGAGAGTGATGACCCCAAGCAACACGAACTAAGTTAATAGTCTTGTTCTTGAGCGTCTTTTCCCTCCGGTCCAAAATAGACATGGGCCTCTCCTCATACGAAAGGTTGGTACCAACAACCAATTCCGAATGATCTAGGATATGGCTCGGGTCCGGGATGTACCGTCTTAATTGGGATATATGGAATACATCATGTACCTCACTTAGCGACGGCGGAAGAGCGAGACGATAGGACACATCGCCTACTCGCTCTAGAATATCGAACGGCCCTATATACCTAGGACTAAGCTTTCCCCGTACGCCAAAACGAATGACACCGCGGGTAGGCGAGATCCTAAGGAATACATGGTCGCCGACGACAAATTCTAAGGGACGCCGATGAGCATCGGCCCAATGGCGCTGGCGATCCTGAGCAACTCGGAGGTGATCTCTGACTCTCCTGACCACTTCAACTGTCTGAGAAATCAGTTCTGGACCGAGCATCTGCCTCTCTCCGATATCGTCCCATGCTAACGGGGATCTGCAACCATACAGAGCCTCGAAGGGTGCCATCTGGATACTGGCCTGGAAACTATTGTTGTACGAGAATTCCACCAGGTGCAGGTGATCCTCCCACGAACCACCGAAGTCAAGGGTACATGACCGCAACATATCTTCGAGAGTTTGTATAGTACGCTCTGACTGCCCATCTGTCTGCGGATGATACGCTGAGCTGAACTTGAGATGAGTCCCCAAACTTTGATGAAGACTGCGCCAGAAGTGCGATGTGAATCTCGTATCCCTGTCTGATACTATGCTGACTGGCACTCCGTGAAGTCTGACGATCTGCCTGAGATACATCTCTGCTAGCTGTGCCGTTGACTGTCCAACTCTAAATGGAAGAAAGTGTACCACCTTGGTAAGCCTGTCCATAATGACCCAAATAGCATCTCTGCCTGTCGGAGATCTGGGTAACCCAGTCACGAAATCCATGGTTATGTGCTCCCATTTCTATTCTGGGATCGGTAAAGGTTGAAGAAGTCCAGCTGGCCTCTGATGTTCAGCCTTGACCTGTTGGCAAACCAAACATCGAGAGACATACCGGGCTATCTCCCTCTTCATACCATTCCACCAAAAGTGTTGACGAGTATCTCTATACATCTTCGTGCCACCTGGGTGAATGGAGTACTGCGAACTGTGAGCCTCTGCCATGACTTCCTGTCTGATATCTCCACTGGGTACACAAAGATGCGTGCCATGTCGAAGTGTACCATCCTCATGAATACATAACTCTGGCCTTCTCCCTGCCTCGCACTCTGCTCTGAGCCGCTGAATCTTGGAATCTGTTAACTGTGCTGTCCGGATCCTCTCAACTATGGTGGACTGAATCTGTAGGCTGGCCATCAAGGCCACATTGGAAGGAAGGACAACTTCTATTTCCATCTTCTGAAGATCCGCCAATAGCTCTGGTTGCGCCGTCAGGAAATAAACTCCGGCTCTCCGGCTCAACGCATCTGCTACAACGTTGGCCTTCCCTGGATGATACTGCAAATCCACATCGTAGTCCACCAGTAGCTCGAGCCATCTTCTCTGCCGCATATTAAGATCCTTCTGGGTGAAAACATACTTCAGGCTCTTATGATCAGTAAAGATCTCCACTCTATCTCCGTACAAGTAGTGCCTCCACAACTTAAGTGCAAACACTACTGCTGCTAGCTCCAAGTCGTGGGTCGGGTAATTCTTCTCATGATCACGGAGTTGACGTGACGCATAAGCAATTACCTTCCCATGCTGCATCAAAACACATCCCAATCCTCTGCCTGAAGCGTCGCAATAAACTGTGAATCCTCCGGTCCCATCTGGAAGGGTGAGAATGGGAGCCGTTATCAAACCTCGCTTCAACTTCTCAAATGATTCCTGACATTCTGCTGTCCAAACGAACGGCACATCCTTGCGGGTCAACTGGGTCATCGGCGCTGAAATCCTTGCAAAATCAGGACGAACCGTCGGTAGTAGCCGGCCAATCCAAGAAAGCTGCGAACTTCTGCCACTGAGATGGGTACTGGCCATGCCTCGATAGCCACAATCTTCTGGGGATCCACTTCCACTCCTCCTCTGGTAATGATGTGACCTAAGTAAGAAATGCGATCGAGCCAGAACTCGCATTTACTGAACTTGGCGTACAACTGGTGCTCTCTGAGAATCTGGAGGACAATTCTGAGATGCTCGTGCTCTGCTTCACTCTTGCTATAGACCAGGATGTCATCAAGGAACACTATCACAAACTGATCCAAGTAAGGCATGAAAATACGGTTCATGAGGTCCATGAACACTGCCGGCGCATTGGTCGCTCCAAAGGGCATAACTAGAAACTCCCAATGCCCGTACCTCGATCTGAACGCCGTCTTCGGGATGTCCTGCTCTCTGACTCTGATCTGGTGGTATCCTGACCGCAAGTCTATCTTCGAGAAAACTAAAGCCCCCTTGAGTTGATCAAACAAGTCATCTATCCTCGGGAGAGGGTATCTGTTATTGATTGTCACCGAGTTCAAGGTACGATAATCAACACATAGCCTAGACGTACCATCCTTCTTTTTCACAAGAAGCATCGGGCTCCCCAAGGCGATCCACTTGCACAAATGAATCCCTTGGTCCTGAGTTCTTCAATCATCTTGTACAAAATCTCCAACTCTGAAGGCGCCATTCTGTAGACTCGCTCTGATACTGGTGCTGTCCCGGGAATCAAGTCGATGGTGAACTCAATTTCCTGCTCTGGTGGCATCCCTGGAAGTTCCTCTGGGAAGACATCTGGAAACTCTTCAACTATTCGGGGCAACTGTACTGCTGCTACTGCCATCCGCAATACTGGAGGAGATGGCTCTACGGCGCCTCTGGAAAATGAAAACTCTGGCTCTCCGGGAATACTAAAGATAACTCTGCCAGCATGGCAGTCTATCCTAGCATAATGGTTCCTCAACCAATCCATGCCTAGGACTACATCATAGTCTGCCATAGGAAACTCTATGAGCCTAGCGGGGAACTCTCTACCGCTAACTACGATCCGACACGAGGAAAACACTCGATCTACTCCCACAAGACCATTACCAGTAAGTATATTGAGCCTCACTGATAATGACTCGGGCTCCAACCCTATCCGTGTCGCGAATCGTGCAGACATGAATGAATGCGATGCACCAGAATCAAATAATACAGATGCTGGAAAGGTGTTGACGAGAATAGTACCTGCCACTACCTCACCTGGTGCAACTTCTTCTTCCATGGTCATCATCATAGCCTGACCTCTAGCGGGTCCTCTCTGCTGGAAACCCCTCTGTCGGTTCTGTGCTGGAGCCTCGGTGAACTGCTGCTGGTTCTGCTGCTGAAAGGCCTGGGCCTGAGGCAACAATGGCCTCGGGTACGGCTGCTGCTGCTGAACTGGAGCTGGGGCTGGTCTCCCTCACCAAACTAGAAAGGTTGGATGATGATGGACCTCCCCTATTCGGGCAGGTCCCTATCTGGTGGTCTGCTCCTCCACAAGCCAGGCACAATCCCTGTGCCCTACGACACTCTGCCACTACATGGCCCGGCTTCCCGCAATGAGAACATCCCACCGCGGAAGACTGCTTCTGCTGCTGCGGGTACGTCGGGGTCGAATGCTGAACCGACGTCACTGGGGCCGCCCGCCTCGGAGTCCCAATGGTTAATCCCTAGCTGCCGGGGCTGGAGCTGAAGATTGGTGCATCTGGTTGTGGGACCGCTTCCTGCCTCCGGTCCTGTCCACAATTCTCCGGGAGGTATACTCATGCCTCCTTGCTGCCTTCAACACTGCATCGAACGTCTGGTGCTCGAACTGCTCCACAGCCAATAATATCTCTAAGTGCAGCCCCTGCTGGAATCGCTGAGCCCTATCGAACTCGGTTGCCACCAAGGTGGGGGCGAACCTACTCAGCCTAGAAAACTCGGTCGCATAGCCATCGACCGTCCTGCCTCCTTGCTTCAAGTTGGTGAACCGGGTCTGCAGGTCATACCGTGCCACCGCATCGAAGTACTTTGTCTGGAATCTCTCTCTGAACGTCATCCAAGTGACTGGTGCCGCTAACCCCATGGCCTGAGCTGCCCACCAATCGCGAGCCAAGTCTAACAACTGTAGGCGTACCACCGCCACCTTCTCATTCTCAGGCGTCCTAGCTGCTTCTAGAACCACCTCGGTATCCTGAAGCCAAGCGTCTGCGGCAATCGCATCTTCACTGCCGTCAAAGAAGGGAGGGTTCAAGCGCTTGAAATTGTTGGCCGCCTGATTCCCTTGGGGACCTCCTCGGTTTAGTGAATCATGAACTTCCTGGTGCAAGGCGTCGCCTCGACGATCTTGGGATGCAAGTAGTTCTCTGATAAGCCCTACCAAAGGTCCCTCATCCTGTCTAGCTGGTTGAGCGGGCGGAGCTGTCTGAACTGGAGGTTCGAGCCTCCGGGAAGCATAACTCGAGAGGCTACTCCAGAGTGCTGAGCTTGATCTTCCTGGCGCTGGGGTGCTTGTCGAGCTTCCTCTGGCTGGTTGGCAGGTCCGGGAGTAATGCCGCTGAAGAAGATGACATAGGGAACAATGGAAATGACCAGGACAGATCAATGATACAAGCAATGTGATCAGGTCGAGATTCTCAGGGATTTGAAGATACGAGCAGAGATCAAGGACGAATATTGATTGAGACATCTATTCGGTAAACCCTCACATTTCTTGAATGCCAAGACCTGCATGGGCTACCACTTAAACCATGTCACGCCCCAGAACCAGAATACTGGAGAGCGGGGGCAGACATAGCCAGCTACGTATATTTAAATAGAATACATCTCAACTATACGGTCACGGCTGTCTAGATATGAGGGTTTACTACAAGCCAGCAGTCTCTTAAGGTCAGCCTATTGTCTCAATCTCAAGCAATTACAGAGTTACAAGATGTTAGAGCATCAAATATATATATATAAGGCGTCCCAAATATTACATATTGGATGATCATGAAGCTAGTCGTACAAAATGATGGGACTAGCAAGAGTTTAGTCATACATGATCAACCCTAGGATTTGTTAATCATGTTTACAGCCCGTAGACAGACAGTAAGTAAATGTGCATCGAGCTAACAGGTGCTCGTCGGCTAAACGCCTCAAAAGAATAAATTTACATATAAGTGGGTGAAACAAAAAGGAAAACCCACTCTTGGCCCGGTTCCGTCTAGTTGTCACCATTGGACTGGAAGCTCGGTAGATCCTCGGAAGCTGCTCCGAAATCTGGCCACACAAAACCAGCTGGGTCAAACCCCAGAAAGAGCAAGTGCCACAAAGGAGGCCACAAATAAGAACAAAGCCAGCATATCAGAACAAGAAATAAAAGAAAGTACAAGTAGTAAGGTACACAGGGCGATAAACGACTAGGGACGCGGAACCATTCCGGGAGCCAGGTTACAATCCTTAAACCAGACAAGGACCGGGGTTGTAACCCTTCGCCTGAATAGCTCACTGCCTCTATTCATTTATCGTTAAGATAAGTAAAACAAACATGCTCAGGAGATAGCAGGTACTGGAGCTAGACAAGACTTAGACAAGGCTGGACACCATCCATTCACAATCGGCCAAGCAAGTACTACGGCTTACTACTTTAACTAACTAGGGTTATCACAAGCCTAATTACTAACAAGATGCAAGTGAGAAACTCCAGTCCCAAGCCCTGCAGACCATCCAGTTATCCTTCCGCGGGTTGAGAGTAGGTTGGGTACATCGCCCAGGAAACGATATACCCTTAGGTGACTTAGAGGTGCAACACATGACAGTGTGCTGGAAATGTGCTCTACTCGTCGGCAAGCTACAAGTCTTAAAGCGCCCAGATAACGAGATTGCCTGTGACTGGGAATTCTCCATGTTCTAGTTTGATCTAATCTTAGCCTAATCTAATTTAGCGCGCGTCCCTGGCCGTGGTACCCAGGAAGTCACGTCCTAGCATGATACAAGACAAGACAAGTGGATTGTACAAGCAAGCAAGCAGGAACACCCACGGTGTCAAGTTGATTATACGAGTCAAGTTACAAGTTACAAGTCAAGTCAGGAGTGCGCCGCACGGGCCACTATCAAGTTATTAAGATAAATCATGTCAGGGTGCTTGTTAGGAGTGTACCACTATGGGTCACTGTCATGTCAGGTTGGTCATGTCAGGAGTGTACCACTACGGGTCACTGTCGTGTTATGCTAGGTCTTTGTCATACCATGCCATGTACAATAGACATTCCAAACATATTAAGTAAAATTAAGTTCATGACAAAAGACGTAAGGATATAAAATGGGCGTAAAATATCTATACAATATCAATATATAGGACTATAGAAGAGCCAGGCTTAACGAAAATAAAACCAAATCTCCAAAAGCCAATGGTTTGCGCAAGGGGCCAGGGGGTTGGATTGCGCAGGAGTCAAGTACGCCAGGAGGCCAACTGCGCAGGGTGAGCTGCGTAGGGTACCAACTGCGTAGGAGTGAGCTGCGCAGGGTACCAACTGCGCAGGAGTGGATGGCGCAGCAGATGGATTGCGCACAGGAGGATTGCGCAGGGGTGGATTGCGCAATGGTCGATTGCACATGGGTTACTTTGCGCATGGCTGGCTTACGCATGGCTAGCTTGCGCCAGCGCAATCCAGCGCAGCGCAAGCACTGGCCAAGTGATTGCGCAATCGACCATGCGCTAAAGAGCACAGGCCGGGGTGCGCAATCGGCCATGCGCTAAAAAGCGCAAGGCAGGGCTGTTCTTCCTGGCCGAGAGCAAGTCCAAGAATACCAAGAACTTCAATTCTTCATAACTTAGCCAAATTAAAACCAAATCTAGATTTTCAAAGTTCTAACTTGAGTAAAATCGAATTCTCTTCCACATGGAAGCATCAAAACATACAAAAATCAAAGTTAAATAGATCAAAACCATGTAAATCCGAAAATAGTAAAAACCTAGATCTAGAACAAGGAAACTCCAAATCATAAAATGTCAAGTTCTAAAGTTGTTCTCCATGGCCTAATCTAGCTAATGGATAAATAAAAGTGGTGCTTATTTGATGGCAAGGTGCACTTGCCTAATGGGTTGGGGAGTTGTGGAAGAAGGAAGAAGAAAATTAATGGAGAGTAAAGAGAGAGAAACTTTGGTGAAGATATAATGAGGTGGTTGTGTTGTGTTGAGGGTAGGAGAGAGTGTAGGTTAAAGTGTTCCTCTCATGATAAACCAAACCAAACCAACTTCCACAAAATAAACCAAGCCATGGTCCAAACCTATTTACGAAACCAGATCCGCAAGTCGAGAAATTAATACGTGCCAAAATAAATACGAGCATAAATACGTAATACAGAAAATGGGGGTGATATCTATACCGCGCTCTACCTCCTCATATGGGACGAGGCCGCCCACCTCCGCTTCCTCCCGGAGTGCCTCTCCTACCTCTTCCATCACATGGCCATGGACCTCAACCGCGTCCTCGAGGGCTACGTCGACCACTCCACCGCCAGTCCGTCCCCGCGCCGTCACCGGCGAGAACGCTTTCCTCGACCGCGTCGTCACCCCCCTCTACAAGGTAATCAACGAGTACTTCTGGAGCCGCCGCTACTTCGAGAGGCTCAAGTGGCCGCTCGACCTCACTAGCAACTTCTTCGCCTCCCCGCCCAGTAAGCACAGGGTCCGAAAGACCGGGTTCGCGAGCGCGCTCCTTCTGGTACCTCTACCGGAGCTTCGACCGCCTCTGGGTCATGCTGATCCTCTTCCTCCAGGCCGCCACCATCGTCGCGTGGGATGGGAAGACGTACCCGTGGCAGGGGCTGGAGAGCCGGGACGTGCAGGTCCGGGCCCTCACCGTGTTCATCACCTGGGCGGGGCTCCGGATCCTCCAGGCCCTGCTCGACGCCGGGACCCGTACAGCCTCGTCTCGAGGGAGACGAAGTGGATCCTGGTCAGGATGGTGCTGAAGACCGCGGCCGCCGTTAGCTGGGCCGTGGCATTCGGCGTCCTGTACTTCCGGATATGGGAACAGAAGAACCACGACAGGCGGTGGTCGGACGCCGCAAACAGGAGGATAGTCAACTTCTTGGAAGCCGTGCTGATCTTCATCCTCCCGAGCTTCTCGCGCTGGTCCTCTTCATCATCCCCTGGGTACGCAACTTCCTGGAGAAGACCAACTGGAAGATCTTCTATGCCCTGACCTGGTGGTTCCAGTCCCGGACGTTCATCGGGAGAGGCTTGAGGGAGGGGATTGTGGACAACGTGAAGTATGCTCTCTTCTGGGTCGTGCTTCTCGCGCTGAAGTTCACTTTCAGCTATTTCTTGCAGATTAAGCCCATGGTGTCCCTGACCAAGGCCATCTATAACCTTCCTTCGTCGGCTTTAAAGATCCGATGGTTTGAGCTACTGAGTCACACGAATAGGTTTGCCGTTGTGGTCTTGTGGATTCCTGTCGTCCTCATATACCTGATGGACATTCAATATGGTACGCCATCTTCTCCTCCTTGTTCGGAGCTTTGGTCGGGCTGTTCTCCCATCTGGGCGAGATCAGGAACCTCCAGCAGCTGAGGCTGAGGGAAAGGGGGGAGGGGTATTACGGTCATGGAAAGTGTTTTAAAGGCCACCAACGTTATTATTTGACGTTTTCTGTTAGAAGTGGGGTGACTTATGTATATGTGGAACAATATGGGTGCACTACGAATATGGGTAATATAAGTGGGGTGCCACTCATAATTTTTCTTCAATATTTTAGCTGCAAATGTTAAAAAAAACGAAAAAGCTATTTGGCACCCGCGGTGCACAGTTCGTGCACCCGCGGGGCCGAGAAGGACGATGCCGTTGCCGCCAAAGTACCTACCGCTCCGCCGCCGTCTTCCTTCCTCCCCGCTCCACCGCCGCCTCGTCTTTCTCCTCCTACAACGACGACCACCACCCCTCCTCCTCTACTCCGCCGTCCTCGAGCGTCGGTACTGTCGTCGGAGCCTCCTCATTCTCCTCCGCCAAGCCCTCTCCCCTCCCCCCTACCGCTCCGCCTCCCCACACACCGACGACGGCGTCGTTCGCGGCCCCGCGGTGCACTGGCTGTGCACCCGCGGGTGCCAAATAGCAGCTTTGATTACTTTAAGGTTTGAGACAACTTATGAAAAATAGAAAGCTGATTTTAACAACTATCTCAAATTAGGACCAAATGAAATAACTCAATAAGTTTTTTTTTTAAAGCTGCTATTTGGCACCCGCGGGTGCATAGCCAGTGCACCCGCGGGCCGAGAACGCCGCCACCATCGGTGTGTGGGAGGCGGAGCGGTAGGGGGAGGGGAGAGGCTTGGCGGAGAAGAAGGAGGAGGCTCCGGCGACAGTACCGACGCTCGAGGACGGCGGAGTAGATGAGGAGGGTGGTGGTCGTCGTTGTAGGAGGAGAAAGACGAGGCGGCGGTGGAGCGGGGAGGAAGGAAGACGACGGCGGAGCGGTAGGTATTTTGGCGGCAACTGCGTCGTCCTCCTCGGCCCCGCGGGTGCACCGACTGTGCACCCGCGGGTGCCAATAGCTTTTTCGTAAAGTAACAAAGCTGCTATTTGGCACCCGCGGGTGCACAGTCAGTGCACCCACGGGGAGAACGACGTCGTCGTCGGTGTGTGGGGAGGCGGAGCGGGGGGAGGGGAGAGGGCTTGGCGGAGGAGAGGGCTCCGGCAGTACCGACACTCGAGACGGCGGAGTAGAGGAGGAGGGTGGTGGTCGTCGTTGTAGGAGGAGAAAGATGAGGCGGCGTGGAGCAGGGAGGAAGGAAGACGGCGGCGGAGCGGTAGGTACTTTGGCGGCAACGGCGTCGTCCTCCTCGGCCCCGCGGGTGCACCGACTGTAAAGCTGCTATTTGGCACCCGCGGGTGCACAGCCAGTGCACCCGCGGGGCCGAGAACGACGCCGCCGTCGTGTGTGGGGGCGGAGCGGTAGGGGGGAGGGGAGAGGGCTTGGCGGAGGAGAAGGAGGAGGCTCCGACGACAGTACCGACGCTCGAGGACGGCGGAGTAAGGAGGAGGGTGGTGGTCGTCGTTGTATGAGGAAAGACGAGGCGGCGGTGGAGCGGGGAGAAAGGAAGACGGCGGCAGAGCGGTAGGTACTTTGGCGGCAACGGCGTCGTCCTCCTCGGCCCCGCGGGTGCACCGACTGTGCACCCGCGGTGCCAAATAGCTTTTTCGTAAAGTACAAAGCTGCTATTTGTCACGCCCCGCTCCCGTAGCGATCGTCCTCGCTAAGGCTGATGTCGCACGGGGCTAGGTTGCGCCCGTGCAAGGCCAAGTCCAGAACGCCGATTTGAGCTAGGCCACAGAGTCGCACAGAGTGTCCCCATTTGCAGCGGAAAGTAAATGAACACAATTTGAAGCAAATTCAATCTCTTTATTGATATTCAAGAAGTTTACAAGCGACGCTAGGCCGATATTACAAATCGCTCAAGCTCTCTCTCTCTCTCTGAAACATAAAAGGCGTGACAAGTGGCTTACAACATGGAATGATTCATGGCGATGTTTCCGA